>CM060951.1:202779578-202882078 GCA_030765055.1 Mantis religiosa | reverse complement strand
AGCCTCCCGATAAAGTTTGGCGTGGTACTGGGCTCTGTTGTTGAGAACCTCTGTTTCCTGGAACTTAATGTCAGGTACCATCACAAGGGCATGTTCAACAACAGCATATTTTTCCGTATGTCCCAATCGGCAGTTGCGTAGGTGTTCCTTAATATGGGTACTTATTCTACGTATGTACACCTTGCCACAGCTGCAGGGTATACGGTAGATCCCTTTTGTGGCCAGAGGATCCCGTCTGTCCTTGACGGACTCGAGATGAGCTTGGAGACTCTTTGTGGGTATAAAGACGGTTCTTATGTTAAACTTTCCTATTTATTTGGTGGCCTATGCCGGAGCCACTCTAGTTTGCCATGAGTCCTCTGAGAATACTGGACGCACGTACGAGCGAAAGGTCAGGAACTTCAGTTTTCCTACTAGACCACGGCCACTTCTACATAATACTGGACTGCTTTCTTTCTCTTTCGTGCTCATGTCATTCTCTTGTAATATTTCAAGTTTTATTCAGTTGAATACAGGCAAATGGCAGCGATGTGTGCGCTATGTAAACCTTCTCTGGCACACCTGAAGTGGCTCACTGGCCACTAGAGTTGCTTCACCGCCCTCTTCCTAAGTGGTGGTGAGAGTTCGTTGGTGGGCATCTAACCAACTGATAGAGAATTCTGCAAGTTTCTGCTGCTCTGCTGACTGTGTACTCTTCCGCCCTCACGCCCACATAAGCAAGGCAGGGGTGGGCGATCATCCAACTGATACGCGGAGAAGATTTGGCCAGCATCTCGACACCCAGCCGAAAATGTTGGCCTTCTAGACCAGGGTTCGCTACCAAGCGTAGCTCCTGAATTTGCTTGCGGTGCTGAGTGGGCATCGAACCTATATCTGGGACTTAAAATCCGCACGCCCCTCTCGGATAGGGAACGATAACGGTCGCATTCCGTGGCAGAGAACCAACGCATAACGCTCTATCTCACTATACCAGTTGCAGAGCCCGCCTTGGTAGCGTGCTGGTAGAGTGTCTGCCTCACGTTCAAGAGGTCCCGAGTTCAAATCTCGCTCGGGGTGAGTTACCTGGATAAGGTTTACCCGGGGTTTTCCCTTATCCTGAAAGACGAATGTCAGGTAACTCTAAGCTCTATGGACCCTGGACTAATTTGAGCATCATTTCACCCATTCCATTCATCGTCCGATATGACTTAACGTTGGAGGACGTAAAATTACAACAACAAAATACCAGTTGCAGGACGGGTGCAAATCAATCTAAGCCATAAAGGATAGTTTGAGGTGGAGTGATTTTGCCGGAAACCTTTGGTTTATACGTTTGGTAAATACTGCATTTATACTCAAACATTGGTATTTATCCAACATTTCGCTTTTGAGTTATATGGCTCCTAAAATGCACAGATATACACTTATACTTTTTCTTTTATTCATGAATCTCAAAACATGATTTTGAGTTAAACACTTTGTAGGTAGTGAATGTAACTATATGCTGTTATGCATATTCGTGAGAGAGTTTTGATAATTAGAGGGCAGGTACACCGTTTTGTTGAAAATTGAAGCTGATCAAATAGTAGGAAGTTTGCAGAATGCTGGGTCTTTAGCCTAGAGCTCGTCTTCTTACAACACTCCAACCCTTCCTCCTTTGTCTTAACGCTTACGGCTTATTATAAGTCAAGGGTCTATATTTAGGCCGAAGTTTGTTTGGCAATATCTTTACTCTAATAACACACTTGTTAACGTGGTGATCTAAGGCTGGGGGAAGGAAGTTTCTCTTGGCTTTGATACCAGCCATTTTGTCTCATAATCCATCTTAAGACAAACAAAGTTATTACGTTAACGATAACGCGTGTGATGTATGTAATGCAATATTGGTAGCTTCTCAATCAGGAGGTCCTAACTTCGTTTCTGTTGAACGTCTACTCCGTATTTCCTGGTATTCCTTGATCGGTAGTTAAACGCTTGAATGTTTTCCTATCCACCACAATTTCCTTTCCATCATTTCCCTTTAATGCCGTTTTCTTCTCATATTTCAGGTGTTAAAGGAAAGGGCATTCCTCGTGAACAGTACTGTCTGACCAGCACAAGAAAGCAAGGTGGCAGAATGTGTAATTTAATCACTTTTACTGTCCACACAGTGTTTATACACGCCTTCAAGTATAACAAGGATGCTAGGTTTGTTAAAAATACCCAAGTGTTGTCACATAACTCACCCACACATAATACCTATCACTGCAGTTACTGCAACAAGTATTAGATCTGACAACATAAGTGACTCATATACACTCTCACACACTCATTTCGTAGTAAACAGATCCAGTTCAAACCCCTCTCACCTGTATTCTTCTCTTGCTTTCTTGTGATGGGCAGACAAAAGAACGCTACTTGATCGTCGGATCGTTCCTCGCTTTCTCTGGGCAGCTCCAGTATTATCTGTCTCAACCTAGTTTAATCCTGCTGTATACATCTGGGTGAGAAGAGAGACAGGGACAGGGATATTGGGAGACAAAGCTGTTAAGCTGTTGATTGGTTTAGCGAAGTTAATGGGCGTTTTCTTTCGCTTGCATGCGTACGATAAACCCCTCCTTTAAGTACAGTACTGTAAGTAGCTTTCTGATCACTGCTCTGTGCGAGCTAATTTCGGAGAGAGAAAAGTATGCATGTTTCGATTCTTATAAACGTAATAGTCCCACATTTTATCTTTCTGCTTCACATACCACAAAGACGTGTTCTGGGCTCGTGAGTCCTGAAAGGAATATTTACAACAGATATATACATAATAGTATGCTATATATACATTAAGCAGAAGACAGGTGAAATTATACACACCTTTAGCTTATGTTAAATTAAGCTGAATTTTATTTAACAATTACACTAGGGAACACGTTTTTTGTACCCGAAACAAAATAGGCTAATTCTTATGCAAAATGACTCGCTTATTCCAAAAATGCCTCTGAAAATGCTGTATCACGTAACTTTTTTGAGATATTGTTATTCTTTTATATAAAATTATAGAAATGAGGTATGATACCAACTCATATTGACTTAATTTAACATAATAGCCACTGACTCTTCTAAATACAGCTTAAAGGCATCGTTGCTTCATAATGGCGATTTACTACCTTCAGTACCTTTATTTCATGCCATAGGAATGAAGGAGACATACGATTCCATGTCCATCATTTTAGATGCTCTTAGTTATCAAAACCATGGCTGGGAAATTTGTAGTGACCTCAAGGTAGTTGCATTGCTAACGGGACTACAGGGAGGTTTCACAAAATATTGCGGTTTTTTGTGCTTATGGGACAGTAGGGCAACTGACAAGCATTTTATAGTGAAAGAGTGGGGGAAAAGGGAAGACTATACCCCTGGAGCAAGCAGTGTTAAGTATGTGCCTCTAGTAGACCCAAACAAGGTTCTTCTCTCCCCACTTCACATAGAGCTCGGGTTAATGAAGAATTTTGTTAAAGGTTTGGACAAAAGTGGAAGTGCATTTGAGTATTTAAGAAGTATCTTTCCCAAAATAAGTGAATCTAAATTGAAGGAAGGTATATTTGTCGGTCCTCAAATAAGACTACTTTTTAAAGACAGTGTTTTTTAATCAAAGCTTAAGCGTGTTGAACTGGCAGCATGGAAATCACTTAAATCAGTGGTGGAAGGCTTCCTAGGCAATAACAAAGAAGAAATTTATGAAACTTTAGTCTCAGAACTATTAAGGAGCTACAAAGAAATGTGTTGCCATATGCCACTTAAAATCCACCTTTTGCACTCTCACCTTGATAGTTTCCCTACAAGTAAGTGATGAGCAAGGTGAGCGTTTTCACCAGGACATTTCTGAGGTGGAAAGACGTTACCAGGGTATCGCTGGGATTCAGCCATGTTCGGAGACTATTGTTGGTTCCTCAAACGGGAAAGTCAATACAAAAAAACATCAACAGTGAAACACTTCTGAGATAGTTCAGGTATTGGTTTTCATCATTATCTTGTGTTTATTTATTTTAATAATAATTAATTATATGTATTATTATAATTTTGAATGTTATTTGGCAATAAAATACCTATTATTTTCAATTAATCAAATATGAGTTATCACATCACATTTCTGTAAGTTTTCATAAAAAATTGTGAATACCTAAAAAACGTTACGTGATACAGCATTTTGAGGGGCATTTTTGGAATCATCAGATCAGTTTACATAAGAATTTTCCTATTTTGTTTCGAGTATATAAAAATAATTTTTTTTGTTCCCCAGTGTTACTAAAGGACACTATCATTATATAAAATTTTTGCATTCCTATGCCAGCAAGTTCTCTCGCAACGAGGTCTGTATCGAGTTGAATGCCGATTAAAATGTTATTGTTTAGAGTGTTGTTTAGAGTGTGGAGTTGCTTCTGATGTTTAACACTGTATTTTCTGTACATCTCGTGTATCTCACAAGCCCATGAACAATGAAAAATTAGTAAGGTTTTCATCATGGAGCAGGCCGGTGCTTCACACTAAATTAAACACAATTGAGGCAAACGTTTAAAAAGTGGCGAGAGGTGAATGATCGCCCATTGTTTTGCGGTGCTTAAAGAAAGAAACCGGGAATCGTCTATAAACAACATTTAGAAAGAAGCTGATCTCCTTGATGGTTCCGCAAGTAGTCTGCATAATGTTAGAACGGAACAGCAAACATCCGGAACTCCAAGAACACCGGGAAAAATCACGTAAATGCAAACATCGCGAGGAGAAATACGACGATTTTACGAAAAGTGCTATACGCAGTAAAGTTCATGATTACTTTTTTTTTCAGAAATAAACCGCTGACTCTAAATAAGGTTTTGCACGCACTAAACTCTGACACAGGTTTGTCATAGTTTTCACGAAGTACTCTCCAACGGTTGTTGATAGATGTTGGATTCAAATTTCAAAAGCGAGGGCGTAAATCAGTTAGGTACAGTGGACAGAGAAGATATTGTGATGTGGAGACTTAAATATCTGCGCTAAATCAAAGGTTTTCGTAGGAATCCGATTAAAGGTACCCATTATGTTACTGCATCATTCTATTAATATTCCAACTCATAAATTTAATAAATTAATGTATAACCCAACTCTATTAATTGTCTAGAATTTAGCGCTGCTATGTATACTGCTAGTGCTGCAAAATATATGTGCGTGCATGTATCGTCTAACACGTGGCAAGTTGAGTCAGCTCCGCCTTGTTGTTTACAGCAAGATTAAACTAGCGTGAAACAGAGTATAGTGGGACGAGTTTTAAAACTTCTAATAGTTTCATTTAAGCGAATCTCTCTAGTTTGTCTGTCTGCGGTCTGTACCTTCTGTGTTTCATTCACTTCATCCTTTCTTCATGAAGTCATAATAAATCAATATAGGTCTAACTGTGGGAGATGAACACCTAAGTTATACCAAGAGATCCAAAAGCATACTAACCGGCTACATGGTGTTTTGCCCTTCCGCGCAATTGGTGCTCGTTGCTGTCTGCCACTATCACAGAAAGCTCGGATAAAGCATACAACTTTTCAAAAATTATTTTTAAAGGCTTTACTTGCCCATGCTATTAAAGAAGTTACTGAAACTGGCCACGGTCGTTTGGCATCTGTTTAGGAAACTCTTTCACTAGCCTTAGTTTTCGTTGAGAAAATAAAAGAAAGTAGGGCATCACTGGAAGCTTTTGTTTACCGGATCAGACATTTTATTGCAGTAATAAAACCGAAGACTATTGACTGAAGAATAACATCTCTTTGTGTAGTCTACTTTATAAATTAGACATAGAAGGTGTTCACAGCAGTAAACCGAAACTAGCCTCTCTCACGTGATTTAGTGCCACGTGTGGAAGATATTCCGAAGTCCCTGTTTGGCTAAAGTTAGATATGAATCGATTCCTATTGGATGGAATTGGAGTAGGAACAAACTCTACTCCAGCCAATCAAGGATGTAGTCGCTATCCCACAGGTGGAGTATATCACATGCTAGCAGACGGATTCGGTTTCCTACTATGAACACCTTAGTTGCGATGACAGTTAACTATAAAATAAGAGTTAGAGAAAGAAACTCAAATTTCAGTATTCAAGATGATGATTTGTATATAAGGGCGCTCAACTGTCATCAGCGCCCTTAGAAAAACTATATCATGGCAATAGCCATAGATGAATAACTCAAAATCAAAAAGAAGTAATCAAAACAAAATGACAATAAAATAAATAGGTCCAAATGAAAAAACAATAAAAACTGTAATTAGCAATAAAATACCAAAAGACGTAAAACGATCGGTTTCAATATTAATAAAAATTTGTCAAAACAAACTACCTTCCCAGTGGTGGTCGAATCAGTTTGTTC
This sequence comes from Mantis religiosa, assembly GCA_030765055.1. Taxonomy (NCBI): domain Eukaryota; kingdom Metazoa; phylum Arthropoda; class Insecta; order Mantodea; family Mantidae; genus Mantis; species Mantis religiosa. Next base: position 202,875,748 of record CM060951.1, on the reverse strand, counting down.
CTTTTCTTAGGGGCTGTGCTAGTATTTTCAGCAGGTTTATCCTACCTATTTCTCACTCTCCTTTTGGGAGTGAGAACAGCATTTTTCCGCTCCACATCCTCAGTGGAGGAGTATCGCTTTCCTACTGATAAGTTCGATTCGAGTCGCTCGAAACGATCGGAAACTGCAAATGGCGAAGATGAGAGCTGCCGATCTGAGTTCTCTCCAGATGATTCCTCAGAAGATGTTCCCGGAGGAGATTGTTGTGGACTTTTACGCTCGTTTGGCTTGGTACTAGCCTTGTTATGCTCCTTGAGGAAGTCAATTCTTTCATATTGTGACTTTGTGGGTTCGTGAAATGAAAAGTCCAATTGCACCACTCAAAAATGTTCTTTATTTCCACCGACTTACAGTTGAACACTTGCCAATTACACAGGATTACGAAATGCACACAATTACGATTCACCAGTTCGTCCGTTACAGTTTCTCTTGCACTCGCAATTACGTAAACTCCTCCGACGCACTAACACGACGCTGCTTCGCTGCTCGCCAAGAACTCCTCACTGACCCGACGTGTTGCTTATATAGGGTCAGCTCGGCAATCGGGAAGGTTCTGGATAAGATGAAATATCCCGTAAGTTCGAGAAATCAAGGGCAGCAGAAAGAGACGGCACTGTAATGTTTTTTTTTTTTTCAGCCACCCCTCATTACCGCTATAAGACAAATGAGGGGGACGTGGCGAATGCCTCCCGTCTCCTGCTGCTGCCGGTCGGTTCTATAGGGAGTTCTGACGTTCGGGTGACAATATGAAGTCTTGAACTTCCTGTGCGGTGCATTATATAATACTGGTGCACATATTTTTAAGGTAGCTGCTTTCTGCGGTGACTTCGCTGGAACGTTCTTCATAGGACTAGACTTAGTAGATGTGCTCACTGTTGTTCGCGCTGGTGTCTATTGCTTTGTCTGTAATCTTGGTGTAAGTGTTCTTTCGGATATTACTGCCCCGTTTATGTCGATAGTTTGTGTTGACATTTCATGTCTAGGCATCGGCTTAGCTGCAACTGCACTGTCCTAGGGACAGAAGGCTGACGAATACGCAAGAGTTTCCGGACTTCCAGAAGGGCATCCTCTCTCTTACCAGGATCACTTGGATCGCCTTTTCCTCCATAAAACGGGGACATTCTCTGGTGTTCGATGAGTGATTTCCACTGATGTTAACACATGTTGCAGGTGAAGTACATGCATCATCATGCTTGACTTCCCCACAGTCAACGCAAGTAGCAAGTCCATTACAAGAATCACTCGTGCGGCCAAAGCGCTGACATTTATAACACCTCTTCCCGATCAAAGGTAGGAGTGGGCACTAGTTCACTTCGTTCTTTGCGGTGTACTCGATATACATTGGTCACACATTGTTCCGCCAAGTTTTCCTGAATCCCCTCATTGTACATACCGTCCAATGCGCTGGTGTTTAGAACATCACGCGAGGAGTTCAGAGTCCTATGCAATTCCACGCGCACCAGATAGCTCGCAAGCATATTAGCTTTTAAAATTTTTGAAGCCTGCGTCGGAGAAAGTGCTTCGACTAAGAGCGTGCCATTGCAAGATCGAGGATATGACTTTACTGGACCATCAATATTATCTAAACACTTTTGAATGATTTTCAATAAAAATACACATTAATTATGTCTATAAAGTGATCCATTCAATACAACTACTCAATCTATATTGCAGCAATACAGGTGATTTACTTTCAGAAAGTTTATTCTCATACACTGCAAACGGGTTCACGGTAGTAATTTTTCGACCACCCTCGGCTCTAAAAGTGGCCAAATAACCAGGACCACTTTTCTTAACAGTTTTGTTGATGTTATCGGTTCCCAAAGCGACGATATCCGCCGCCATTTCAAAAGTCTCCAATGGCGAGTATTCAATAAAGGAGCTAAATTGAGTAAATATGAGAATTAGAAGAAGGGAGATGTTGAATATCAAGTAGAGCGTGATTGCACTTAGGATTAAAAATCGACGCGGGAGGCAAATAGGTAAAACAAAAGAAATTGGAACTGGTATAAGGGAAAGCAGCAATGCCAGTTTGAGGTAAAGTGGTTGGTAAAACTATATAACTGTAGTTGAGGCCAGATTGGCATATGGTATTGAAAGTTTAGGGGCTTGAAAATGGGGTGGGAAGCTATGGATCATGTACACAAGATGTTCGTAAAGAAGTTGTGGGTCTACCTACAGCAACAACAAATGAAGTTGCTCAAACTAAAATTGGGAGAGTGACAAGAAGCTGGAGCTAGTTCTGTTATAGAAAGAGCCTTAAAATACTGGTGTAGGGTCTTGAACTTAGATGAAGATAGTTTATTACAACAATGCTTAACATATCAAGAAACAAATGTTCTAAGCTCAGGGTAAGGTGAGATGATAGTGCCTATCTCCGCTATGCTATTTCCATGACTTTTGGGTGCACATTACCAAGAACTTCTTACTGATATATACATGAACATTTTCAGGCATATTCCTAAAACCTTTATCTTGAATAATACCTATTATTATTTGAAAATTTTACACTGATAATTTTTATAACTTTTTTTTAAAAAAAAAGCATTAAAATTTCAGATAATTTTATTTTTAAAACAAGTATTATGAATCTCAGAGAAAAATCCCTTCTTATTATCCTTATAAGTCCCTTTAATACACACACAAAAATTTATATGTTTTGGTTGCATAAGTTTTTAAAAACTGTACCAGAACCTGAAAAATTGTGAAACTGACAAACACAGCTTTAAAGTTTATATATTGATTAATGACTTGTCCCATAATCTTGATTTTCTCTATTCTCACTTGTTCTTTTCAAGCGCATCTTCATTTTTCTTGCGTTCTTGACCAGTTCTTTAACTATTTGATCTGCTTTCAGGACTCGCTGCTTATCAATTTCTGTATATGACTACTATAATGAATAGCACATGTATTATGTGAACTGCGCCTACTAACCTCAATATTACATGTGTTTTCGTTGTCTACTGTATTTACATTTTACACATTTACTGTTCTGTTTTTTGTAAAACCATTGCCTGTAAACTTTCATTTCCAAATGTTTTGGACTACCTATGTCGTATATTCACCAAAAAATGGTAAAAAATATTATTCAAAACAAATGACTGTTCACATACACAGCCAAAGACTAAGAAAAACTAGTATCATTGGAGCTACAGTGGTACCAACAGGAAGCTTGAAAGATCCCTTTTAAAACAAGGCATAGTTCAGAAATATCTGTTTACAGAAGTTATGATCGATTTTCTGAAAGCTTATGAAAAGGGGCGTGGCAACAACTTAACCCACTAATATAATAAGCAAATTAGGTATAAGGTATTGCTCCAAAGAATCTTCTAACTATATATTTTTAATCTAGAGGGGTGAAATTATAATAAAATGTAAAAATAAAAGAAGTGTATTTTAACCCCAAGTGAAGTACCTTCTCATCTTAAGCATCTTAATAAACAATATGGAAAATAATGGCTTACACGATATTTGGAGGAACAGAGAAAAATATTTTAAAGGTTTGCTGGAAGTGTCTTGGAAAAAGATTCGAAGACATAGAGATTCAACACTTGTTCAGCCATTTATAAGCGAAAACGTCACTGGAATGTTAAGTTGTAACAAAAATGTTTGGGGAAGGAGGGATATACAGATAGTACTAGTAGTGAAGAAAGGAAGGAGATAGCATGGCTGAGAGCAGGAGTGTGTTAGCTGAAAGGGCTTAGAAATGAATTCTAATAAGATGAGTGTCCATTATGTGGGGAAAAGGAGGATGCGAAACATATGTATAGTCTTTGAATGCAAGAAAACTGAGATTTGGCGAAAAGAATACATTTGGACAAAAATTAAGAGAACTGATATATAGCTGGCTGCGAAACGACACCCAATTAATAACACCATTTCGTAGTTTATAACTTAACTAGTCGGAATTTCGGTGTTGCAGCTCTGAAATTCTCTTAGGTATAATTTTACGCAGCATTAAATATCACATTATTTTGTGATTAGGCAGCGCAGGAATCACTGGTGTGCGAACCTCAAAAGTTGTTATTGGGACGCACCAGCCACGAAAACAAAAACATTACACCTTGCTCTTCATCAATGACCCTAGCCTCGCTTTCACGTAATGGGGTAAAGGGCAGTTACTTTTTGAAAAAGTAGATAGTGACTCGGATAGTTCCAAGGTTGCTCATTTTGCTATGATCTTAATTGTACAGTAATTTCAACCACCTACTGTAAAATCAACACCTTCCTTTTCAGTTACAGATGCTTTATTTAGTATTACTAAACACAGTGAAATAAAATGCTTGTCTCATTGCATAAGGTATTTAATTTTGGTTAACTTTATCTACAATTATTTGATATTGTTCTCTGTTCCTTTTATCAGTTAGTACTTCATCCTCAATCTGACTAACATTAACTTCCCTCTAAAGGGATTAAGTGGCATATGTCCACCAGCTTATCTGCCATCATCGACTGTTATAACGGAATTTTCGAACATATTAACCGTCCATAAACAAATAACTATAGAATAGGTTTATTATTGCGGTTTCATAAGCCAAAGAAATTCTTAATCGTAGCAAGCTACTGCAGAGTATGTCGGTATGTTTACAAAAAGCTACAGCAGGCGGCACGCTGTGTCACCTACCTCCAAACTTTGATAGCGTGAGGCACGCGGCGTTGTTCCTGTAACAGTCTAATCCACACTCGTTTTTATGAGGCTCTATTGGAGGTAAAAGCTATCTATATGTGTCACATAGAAACTGAGCAACTACTTCTATACGTGTGTTCGGTGTCGTTTCGAAACATCATCTATGCAAAAGCATAGGTAAAAATTTCAAAAATATAGGGAAGTTGTTAGAAAAAGTAAAACATATATGGAAATGGACTCTAAGAAAAGAGAAATGAGCAATAATATGCAAGCATATGTTAAGAATTTAATACGAGGTGTGTCCGTAAAATGAGGTCTCCAAGGCGCTGGAGCTATGAGGAACGCTATTATGTGATATCTGGCAACACTGGCGTGTAGCTTGGTTTCACCCCTTCAAATCTCCACAACAACGAACCTGTTGCAACCATTAGTCTTGGCTGGGCAACCGTTTGCGTTGGAGCTTCCTATCACTTCCGTCGCCAAGTGCGAGTTGCGTGCAGTGATCCGTTTTTTGAGTGCCAAGGGCACTACCCCCACTGAAATGCATCGTCAGTTATGCGAAGTCTATGGGCCACAGTGCATGGACGTCAAAACCGTGCGAAAGTGGGTCAGAGAGTTCAAAGACGGACGTACAGACGTCCATGACGGACAGCGCTTTGGTTAGCCTTCGGTTTCAGGCGAAACAATTGCAAAAGTGGAGCAAGAAATGCTTAAAGATCGGCGTGTGACAGTTCGCAAGCTGTGTGAACTTATCCCTGAAGTCAGTAAGACTACGATTGACAAGACATTGACCGAACATTTGCATTATCGTAAAGTGTGTGCGAGGTGGGTCCCCAAAGTTCTCACCGAAGACCATAAACGGCAACGTGTTGAAGCATGTAACGATATGTTTTAGTTAGAACTTTTTATATGAATATTGTTTCCTGATATGACTTAGTAGGTCATGTAATGACAATATTAAAAACAAATATATGTGTAATTGTGTGATTGACCTCAGTAATAATTGTATTACGTAATGCGGTGACGTAGAAGTACACCGGCCAATCACAAAATTAATTGAGGAGTAAGGATAGTTACTGAAAATCAATATTATTGAGATAGATATATGTTCTTTAGTCTTGTTTCATGACGATGGAAAAATGTTGTGGTGAATATTATTGTAACGGAAAGTTTATAACCTTCAAAATAATGATGAGTGGACGTTCAAAAGTGATGAATTTCAAGTAACTAACTGAAATGATATATATTAACTTGAAATAAGGATTTATCGATGCGTTGGAGGTAACCTACAGTGATTGGTTAAGAAGGAAAGTTTGAGTGAATTGTAATCCAGATTATACAATCAAATAATATATTACGAAATCGGAGTCATATAAAATTTTATTTCTGTCACCAAAAGTCCACACCTGAGAACAGATCTCATGACTCTTATTTAATCAAATCTCGACCTGGATCTTCCAAACAGTCCACGTGCATCCTATCTGTTGCGAGTGGAGGAATATCGCCACAAGCGGCACCTAGTGATTGTCATCTGTTTCCTGAGTTGAAGTCACACCTGGGTGGAATACATTTCCAGACCGACGATGATTTGAGAAACGAGGTTGAGCGCTACCAGCGCGAGTGCTGTGACAAGTGTATACAAAAACTGCCACAGCGCACGCAAAAGTGCATCGATCGCAATGGTGATTACGTTGGAAAATTCTGCCTTTACATCAATGTAACATTTATTGAAAATAAACATGTCTTCTATATTAAATAAAATTGGAGACCTTATTTTACGGACACGGCTCGTAAATAGTAGGAGCAATAGTGGTGGAAGTGAATACGAGGATCTACTCCCATTACTCCTGGCCCCGTAGGACCTGAACCCGGGCCTCTCGGGTCTATTTACAGTAGGACAGTACCTAATTTTATAAACTGCCCCCCCCCCCCCGCCTGCACACGGCAGACAGCACGGAAGTGGATACGCCACTTAGGCACCTGTCCTTAATGAACCAGCTACCAATAAACCTTGGTATGGCCGCCGGTGTCTAGCTCACCATCTACTAGCTCTGCAACTTATGAGGCAAACCTCTGTCCCCTCCGCGCGGCCGTTAGCCTGGCCAGAGGTACCCAATTGTCCGTGGGTTACGGGAACACACTGCCCCCAGGAGTACAACCCAACCCGAACAGCTCCCAGAGGGAGGGGCTCGGCATGTTCGGCCCGAGGTTCCTCTAGTAACGTCAGAGGTACCACGAGTGCTAGGGTCCGCAGCGCCCGCACTTTGGTAGCTGAAAGGGACGCATCCCTCCCCCTACGGGGAGTGGTAGAATTAGAAGTAGTACTTCTAATAGCAGTGCTACCACCTTTTGTAACATGTTTGTAATCAATAAGGAATTGCTCACCAAATTATGACCTGGCCAATTATCCGTGAGCAGTTCAATAATGTAATATCTTAGCTTTAAGATTAGTATTGCATTACAAAGGGGATTCGATACGTAGGTCACCATACTGGGACCAGTGTTCCTATGCCCCCAAGTGGGGCACCCCCGGGAGGAAGGATGAGGCGAAGGAGACAGAGGGCGGCCGACCCAAGGAGTCACGACAGTACAGAGGGTAGGATACTTGGATAGAGACTTCCCCCCACAGGCCAGGAAAACGAACTCGCTCCCCTACTGCAGGACGGCAACGAGCCCAGCAGCCGAGCCCCAAAGGTCCCTGGCTGGCGGACCCGAGATGGTCCCAGCAGAGGCGCGGCGACCGGTAACCGACCTACCGCCGGAGGAAGTAGTTTTCCTCAGAGCATATCATCCTGCCATGCACCTCCGAGACACCTGCCGACACTTCTACCCTGAAAGAGACCACCAGATGCGAGATGATGTAAAATGATAATGCAGATGAAATGGAGGGATAAAAAATCCGGGAGAGGTAATTAACCTACCCAGTATTTGCCTAGCAGCCCGGGAAAATCCTCGAAAATACACATGGGTCATGTTGGTTTGGCCACGGGAATCGAACCCGGGCCTCCCGAATGCTGGCCACAGACGAAACTACCTGAGCATCCCACTCGGTATATCTTAGCTTTAATAAATTCACTCTTTCATAAAATGGAATCCCAGTAGCTCTTGATCCATTATTTTCGTTCATGTAATGAAACTTCCTCCATAATTTAATAATGTTCGATAGTCACGTTTTCTAGGCGTTGAGTGTGCAGGTGCAGTGCCTCTCTTACGTTCTAACTATACACTTATATGCGTTATTGTCACAATCAGATGCTAATTATTCCGTTGAATATAGTTACAATATGTGTCAGAAGAGAGCACGTCACCCCATGGATATTCTGGAAACGAAAACATTAATGCGTGCCAGAAGCAATTCTTAAGCAGTTTGAAGTCTGAAATTGACTGTCGCGTTTCTATTCAACGTTTCGTAAAGAAACTCCTGGCGGTAGGAGTACGTACCACAGAGGAGCCCGTGAAATAGGGTAAAATCGCCGCAAGTGGGTCAGAATAATTCGTTTTGTTTCTAAGTGGCCCCTGGGAGGGTGGGAGGTTTGAGGGGGAGACCCATAAAATGACCAGATTTTGTCGATGATGTGCACAAGCGCGGATGGGCTACCTAACGGTTTTAGATAGAACAATCTGGACGTCGGCCAGCCCTGCCCCAAGCTGCCAGGCTCCGAGGTCTAATGTTTCCAGAAAGTGGGTTCATCAGCAGTTCAACCAATTCCAGAAATAAACGTTACCGAAGCACCTCCCACCCGCACCATATCGAATGATGAGAACAGGAAATATGTGATAGAAGAGGAAGTGCCCCATCTTTTGGTTACCAACCTGGGTAACCCACAAAGAAACTTGGTCAGAGTTGCCGCTACAGGAATCAAACCAAGGACCTCGGAGCCAGTGCATAATCATTAGGATTAGCACTACTAAGCAAGGGATTCTGAACTGCGATAAGTCTTGATTTATTGTACCTGTGCCTCCAAGTGGGGCATCCCCGGGAGGAAGAATGAGGCGTGAGGAGACAGAGGAGATTCGACAGTATAGAGGGCAGGATCCCTACATTTTACTTAAATGGAAATCCCCTCCCCCGGTGGGCCAGGACAACGAACGCTCTCCACTACTGTGTTCGGAAATGCTCCCAGTAGCCAATTCGGAAACTGGCAACCGAACAACCGGAGGAGAAAGCTGTTCACTCAAAGCATATCATTTTATCATGCAGCGCCGAGACTCCCGCTGACACTTCTATCCTGAAAGAGACCACCAGATGAGAGATGATATAAAATGATAATGGAGATTAAATGGAGGGACAAGAAATTCGGGGGATGCAGTTAACCTGCTCAGCGGCGACCAGTGAAAATTTCCGAAAATCCCCATGGTTCAGGTAAGTCGGCCACGGGAATCGCACTCGGGCCTCCCAAATGCGACCGTCTGGGATTGGGATTTAATTGGTACGTAGGCGACCATGCTAGGCCCATTGTTCTTATGTATGTATGTAAGTATGTATGTATGTATGTATGTATGTATGTATGTATGTATGTATGTATGTATGTATGTATGTATGTATGTATGTATGTATGTATGTATGTATGTATGTATGTATGTATGTATGTATGTATGTATGTATGTATGTATGTATGTATGTATGTATGTATGTATGTATGTATGTATGTATGTATGTATGTATGTATGTATGTATGTATGTATGTATGTATGTATGTATGTATGTATGTATGTATGTATGTATGTATGTATGTATGTATGTATGTATGTATGTATGTATGTATGTATGTATGTATGTATGTATGTATGTATGTATGTATGTATGTATGTATGTATGTATGTATGTATGTATGTATGTATGTATGTATGTATGTATGTATGTATGTATGTATGTATGTATGTATGTATGTATGTATGTATGTATGTATGTATGTATGTATGTATGTATGTATGTATGTATGTATGTATGTATGTATGTATGTATGTATGTATGTATGTATGTATGTATGTATGTATGTATGTATGTATGTATGTATGTATGTATGTATGTATGTATGTATGTATGTATGTATGTATGTATGTATGTATGTATGTATGTATGTATGTATTCACTGCAATTGGGTACTACCCGATGGCAGAGTTAAGAATACAGATCAAATGACAAATACTAGATTTACTACAATAACACAATAAACAATACAAACATGATATTATTTAACTTTAGTCACTTAAAACATATCTAATTACTTCTCTATTTACATATTATATACCATTATAATTTAAAAGTTAAACTACAACCATCTAGATTTTTTCTAAATTTCTTCAGCGATAGGGGACAGCCCTGAAAGATGCTACAGGCAATTCATTCCATTCTTCAATGGTTCTATAAACAAAAGAAAATTTCCCTACGTCGGTTCTGTATCTTCTACCCTTAATTTTATACCTATGATCGTTTCGTCCATAATAATCCGGATTATCTAACCTTACACTAACGTCCACCCATGCCTTTACAACAGCATTAGCTTTGAATAATGCTACCAACCTATGTACTTGCCTCGTTTTATGAATTTTATTGCCCTCTTCTGTATTTTTTCTAATGGATCGATTTGGTTAGCTCTAAACGGGTCCCAGCATGCTACTCCATATTCCATAACAGGCCGCACTAAGGCCGTGTAGGCACTTTCCCTGGACCTAGCGCTCCCCTTTTTCAATATTCTCATTACGAAATGTAATGCCTTCCACGCATTCCTAGATGTGGAATTTAATTGTTCGTCCTATCCAGCATTACTTGCCAGGTACACTCCCAAGTATTTGCAGCTGTCCACCTGTGGAATTTGCACCCCTCCCATGTGATAGTTAACAATAATTTTGCCCTTAGTTCTACTAAAAACAATGGACTTACTTTTCTTGGCATTAATTGACATTTTGTTAGCCAAAGCCCAATTACAGATTTCATTTAAATCATCCTGAAGAGCGGTTTCCTGCACTGTATTCCGAACTTCATTATAAACGATACAATCGTCTGCAAACAACATTATCTGGCAGTTAATATTAACAGCAATGTCATTAACAAAAACGAGAAACAGTAAAGGTCCTAGTACTGAGCCTTGCGGCACACCCGAACTTACGGTTCCCCTATCGGACAGCTCTTTACCCACTTTAACTTTTTGCGTTCTCCCTTTCAAAAAATGTTTAACCCATAATACTCCCCTTAGTGCCCCCTTTAGTGACACACCCCCGGGAGGAAGGTGATCCGAAGGAGATGGAAGGCGACCGACCCAAGGAGCTACGGCAGTACAGAGGGCAGGGTCCCTAAAGTTTACTTGGATAGAGACTTCCCCCGACAGGCCAGGACAACGAACTTACTCTCCTACAGCGAGACCCAACGAGCACAGCAGCCGAGTCCTAATGGTCACAAGGCAGGCAATCCGAGTCCCAAAGTTCCCTGGCTGGCGGTCACGAAATAGTCCCAGCAGAGGAGCTGAGGCTGGCAACCGACCTGTCCGAGGAGGAAGTAATTTTACCGCAGAGCATATCACCCTGCCATGCCGAGACTCCCACCGACACTTCTACCCTGAAAGAAACCAACAGATGAGAGATGATGTGAAATGATAATGGAGATGAAATGGAGGGACAGGAAATTCGGGGGATGTAATTAAACTACCCGACATTCGCCTAGCGACCTGAGAAAACCCCCGCAAAAACCATGAGTCAGGTAGGTCAGCCACGGGAATCGAAATGCGACCGTTTGAGAGTAATCCCTAACTAATGAAACTATTAACACGACAATCATGAAGTGGGACGTCACACTTATTGTAAATTTGCTGTGATTCTCAACTTCTGCTGCCATCATATTGTTGCCAGCATTGTTGCAGCCGGGCGCACAAAGGGACAGATGGTGCATCGCGGAGATAAAATCTTGCCGAAGCAGTTAAAGAGACATAGCTGACTGGAAATTTCGATTTCTTGTTTGTTACATAACATTCCAGAAATATCTAGAAATAATGGAATAATGGACGCATAAAAGGAAGCCGCTGTTGAGTGCACGGTCGTAAGGGCAGAGTTATAACTGGATTCGTGTGCATACAGCTGTGTTTTGAAGGTTAACGCTTTATTTGTGTATGTGACGTAATTCTGCTACTGTAAGGGTTGACCAAAGTGTATTTCTACGGAAATAAAGAGCATTTCGATTTTTTGCCATTGGCTTTGAATTCTACGAACCCATTAGGTCACAATATCGCGGAGCTTGGACCTGATGCTCACTGGTGGTTCGCTCCAGAGCTCATTGACGTGGTTCTTAGTGCGCTTTGGATAGTATCAATTATTGAGTATAACTCTGTACTGTCGACTTCGTTGGTCTCTAGTCCATGGGATCTGCAACGATGGAATTTAACTAGAGACCTAGAGAGGAAAGATATCTGGATATTTGCGGGATGGTCACCTGATCATCGGTGTTTACGTGTTAAGCCTTTAAGGTTTGTTCGATGTAATAGATTTTCAATCAAGAATTTGAATCAATCTCTGATTCGATATGCATATCAACATTCCTTTCACACTTCGGCTTGTAAAGCAATATAACCTTTGGTATGTGGTTTCGTGCCTCTTTTGACACGTCAGTTCAGAAATTTCTACATTGTTCTGTTTTACCAATAGTATAAAACTCCATTCTAATGCCTTAATGCATTTCTTTTATTAAGAGTGTGCACCAACTACACTTCCAAAAAAAAACTTCATTTTTTGTTTTTATGATACTTTATACCTTTATTTCCAGCCCTTTTTCGGAAGAAAATTATTTTATTTATACCAGGCAAATTCTAATTGTAGGTTTTGTAATGGTATTGCTAAATTCTTTCCCTACGATAGTGGAATGTATGTGCATGCATTTCCTTTTTTCCCTTATTTTTAACATAAGAGGGCTGTTTAATAAAGAATGATCACAACTTTTTGACAACGTACCTTTACTCATCCTCATAATTTTGATGGTTCATCTCAAAATAGTCTTCCCTGAATGCAATTAACTTGTCCCAGCGTTTCTGCCGGTCTTCAAAGACATGCTGGAAACCATTTTGGAGAGATCCTTCAAAATCGCCTCCGCAGCCTTCGCCACTGCTTCTGATGATGGATAATCCCTGCCACGAAGGGGTTTCTTCAAGTTAGGGAATAGAAAAGGCCACATTGGAATAAATCCAGACTATAGGGAGGGTGAGGAACGCACTTCACGTTGATTTTTGCAAGATATTCAGCAACAACATTGACAATATGCGGCCGCGCATTATTGTGGTGCAGCATCCATCCTGCTTCACAGAAATGTGGTCTTTTGCCCCTGATATGGACTTGCAATATTTTCAGGACATCCCTGTAGTATTGTTCAGTTACTGATGTGTGTGCAGGTACAACATGCTGATAAACCATTCCAAGAATATCAAAGAATGAGATGAGCATAACTTTCCCAGCAGAAGTAAGCACTTTTAATTTTTTGAGAGTTGGTGGTGAAGGAGATTTCCACACTGAGCTTTGCTGTTTGCTCTCAGAATCAAAATGATGTAGCCAAGTTTCATCAGCAGTTATTACGTTTGAATGAAACTCCCGATCTTCCTCTAACATCAACTTTAACTGCATACAGACCTGCATGCGAATGTCCTTTTGTTCGGGAATCAACAGTCTTGGATTCCATCGTGCACAAATACGTCTCATTTGCAATGTTTCTGTCACCAACGTGTGGGTGGCACCCAATTAAATCCTCTACTGAAGATTTGTTGAGACGAAAGCAGAATTTCAAAGTCACATATTTTTCCTTGCGTGTTACCTCCATTGCAGCGGTAGGCGATACTGAACATGTCTGAATTTGCCTGGTTCTGACAGGCGGGAACCAGGAGTACCAACAATGAAACTAAAACTACTAAGGCGTGTTTGTTTCACATTAAGCTAACAGAATACAATAAAATTGAATGTTAGTGCGAAAAAAATTATGGCCGTAAAAAAAATAAGGATCATTCTTTATTGAACAGCCCCGTACATTAACCGGTTAAGTCGTATCGGACGATGAATGAATGGGTGAAATGCGTTCTTGGATTTGAGGCAGACACACCATCCCCCCACCATTGAAGTGGGCTTCTCTTGTTTTTATTTACATTCTTTACTGCCTTTAAATGTTTATGTTGGCATAATTTAAATATCGACATATTAAATGTATGTAGAGATATAAACAACCTTTTTCTTGTTAGCAATTTAATACTTGGTTGATTTTTAGAAAATTAAAACTCTAAAATGTTTTAATATTTCCTTCCGGGTAAATGGTTAATATTATACAACATTAAAGCTTGACTATATTCGAAGTATAATGCGTAACACTTAAAACTTTAAAATCTAAACATTTTAACGGCGTGTAATATTTCAAATATGTCCCCATTTTTACTATTTCATAATTTATTTATTAAAAGATTGGCTTACAGAAACATAACAATTAAAGTCACTTGTTTCCTTTGCGCTCACGAGATGAGTGTCCGTGTGTTCGATTGAGTGGCGATTTTAAGACGGTTCTATCCGACCCTACGAGGGGGTGTCGCAAAGTTTTAATTACCACCCGGTAGTTTTTATGTTAGAGTGATAGAAACTTTTTAGCGTCATCATTGATCGCTCGGGACACAATGTTGGTAGTTTCAGTGATTTGAGTCCTTTTGTTTCTTTACAGTAAGTGCCAGAAGTGCCTGAGGTGTAAGATAGAGAAAATTGAAGCTCGTAGTGTGATCAAGTTACTGCATTTGAAGGTCAAAACTTCCCGGGAAATCCATGATGAGATGATGACTGTTTATGGAACTGATTGCCCATCGCATGGCACTATTGTGAGGTGGAAAAGGAATTTTAAAACTAGTAACAGGTCCTTGACATAACGGGCAGGGAGGAGAAGAAGGTAAGAAATATTGGTGATTCCTTGCAGAAAGTAAAAGAAAAATGCGCAGGAATGTAAAAAAATGTAAGAAAGGAAGAGGAGGGGGAAGAAAGGGACTAATTAAGTAATCAAGGAGGTATGGAGGTTAAGAGCTGTCTGACAGAGCAAAAGACCAGGGTGTCATGCAAGCCAAGGTAGCAACAAGGTAACGACAAATAAATGTATCCAAAAAGTTGTTAATTGTAAAATTTTGTAATATGCACAATAAATATATCATATCATATGTCCCTGACAGATGAGCCAAGAGCTGGTAGACTGTCAATGACAGGCGATGCTGTCACAGTGAAGAAAATGGAGTGTTTGATACTGGAAGACAGACGAGCAACCATTCAAATGATCATGAATGAGACACATCTTAGTTATGGTAGTGTGTGGGAAATTATTTATGATGAACAACGTCTGCACGGTGGGTTCCACGGTTGCTAACCCCCTTCCAAAAGCTAACACGGCGTCACCTTTCAAGACAGACGTTAATGCTGTTGGAACAGGATGAAGGTGTTGATTTTGATCGTCTAGTAACCATGGGTGGATTCTGGATCTATCAGTATGATCCAGAGGCAAAATCCATGACCATGGAATGGAAACATGCCGATATCCTTTTGCAAAGGTGCAGAAGTCAGCTGGGAAGGCCATGCTTTCAGTTTTCTGGGACTGTCGTTGAGTCATCCTTATAGATTATCTTGCCAATAGTCAAACCTTCACTGACAGATACTACTGCAACCTTCTGGACAAGTTACGAGCAGCTCTGATTAAGAAACGACGCGGTATGCTCTCCAAATTTGTTCGTCTTCTGTCTGACAATGCACCAGCTCATTCATCTCAAGTTGCAGTTGACAAAACAAGAGAATGTGGCTTTGAGACCTTACAGCATCCGCCTTATTCGCCCGATCTAACACGAAGTTCCTTTTTCTTGTTTCCGAAAATGAAGAATCCGTTGCGTGGTGGCTGATTTGACAACATAAATGACGTCATTAATGAATTGGAAGAGTGGTTTAAAGTGAATTCTGCAGACTTCTGCAATCAAGGTATTTTGAAGGTCAAGAACCCTGGGAAATATGTGTAAATCTGGATGTGACTACGTAGAGGGGAACTAACAAGCACATATCAACACAAACTCCCTATCACATTTTTAAAGGGTGGTAATTAAAGCTTTACGAAAACCCTTCGTGTACCTATGACTTTAGTTAAATAAAGAAGCTATAGTTAAGTGCAGAGGTGCTGCCCAATTAGTCCAAGACCCTTAAGTTCTAGGACCCTGGCCTCCTTCAACCCGGGAGTGATGGATAACTCCGGGGCTCTTTCCATAGGGCAATACCTAAATTCTTAAGAAACCCTCCCTCCGTTTACAACAACGTCAAGACGGGATGGAAGTGGATACGCCACTTACGCGCGTCAACCCCGTAGGGAAGACTACTGAAAACCTCGGTTGGGCCGCCTGGTGATCTAGCACACCTTCTACTAGCCCTGCAGGCTAGTACCCGACACTTATGATACAACTCTCTGACCCCTCGGGGCAGCCGTAGCCTCTTCGGAGGTACCCAATTCCCCATGGGTGTCGGGATCACACTGCCGCCTCGAGTCCAACCCAATGCGGGAGGGGCTCGGCAGTTCGGCCCGAGGTTCCTTAGTAATGTCAGAGGTAAAGTCTCTCTAGTCAATGCGAGTGCAGTTTACCTCGCAAAGGAAACTGACCTTACCACCCACTAATGACAATCATAAATCTATCTCCACACTTCAGAAATGGAACACTGTCGTTGAGGACCAATAGCAGCCCTGATTTTCTGTAAATGACAGTTGCATGTTTACTCCACGTGGAGTCTCAGTTGCCAAAGTTCCAACTTACATTTCATCTGTTTCATTACGTGCAGATATTCGTTGTGTGTCACGATATGGAGACCGTGGGAGGGAAATGCAGTGGTAAATGCAAATGAAGTAGTAGTTAACTTTCAGTGACGTGGAAATAATCAAAGTGATGACAATAGTGTGAATAAATTGGAAAGTGTTGCTGGGCCAAGCTCATATAAATATGTGCTGAAAAATAATCTTGGTAAGGGGTAATGCAATGAACCTGATGATAAATTCTGGGTATTCACAGAAATACAGTAAGAAATATTGTGACGAAAGGAATACCAAAGACGCCGATCAAGTGTGAAAACAAAAGGAAACGTTTCTCTAAAGTAGATAATTTCACATGTGATTTAATTTGTCGAGATATTTATAAATTCTATGCAAAAGGGGGAGCGCCCACCTTAGACGAATTGGTTGCACATTTGCAAGAAATTTGTGATTTTCCTTATGGGCACTGCACTTTGCGCGGCCTCCTAAAGGAGCAGAGTTTCAAATACCGCACTTTTAATAAGGGTTATTATGGAATCCAGTAGAATTGTGGCGTGGCGATATTTGTCAAAACTGAAGAAGTTTCGTAGTAATGGACATAAGATAATTTATTTAGACGAAACCTCGTACGATACCCATGACGTATCGAGAAAGGTGGCAACCTTGCAGAGAAGGAGGGCCGGGGTTGTAAAGCGATTATAAGGGTTCGTCAAAGGAGGCAGCCGACGTGTACACGCATTAACTAAACAGACTTTACCACGAGTGCTAAGGATCCGCAGTGAGCGCACCACGGCAGCTGAAGGGGACGAGTCCCCTCCCATACGACACAAAGGATCTACAAGGCCCAACGAGTTTCGGTTCCCATTAAAGCTGTAGGTATTTTCATTCCATCACCACCATCGTCATCACCGCACCATAGGTCTCCGCCATCTATGTGCCTCCCCTGCAGAAATGAGTCACAGATTGTGTGGGACGCATAGGAGACGTCGGTGACATCTGCAATCAATAAGTTTTTTTTCGGCTCAAGTGGCTAAAATTGGTTTAACCCAACAGTTGTTTACTGAACACCATTATTCAGTAATGGTTACCACGCTTTCTGCCCGCCTCGGTAGCGTGGTGGTAGCATGTTTGCCTCACGTGCAAGAGGTCCCGAGTTTGAATCTCGTTCAGGGTGAGTTTCCTGGATAAGATTTGTTCCCCCCCCCCCCGAGGGGTATCACCTTGTCGCGGTGGGGGGGCTTAGTATCCAATGAACCAGACGACCATACTGGGGAAGTCTAGCTTTGCTAGCTTGCTGGTTGGTAAGAGGGGAGGAGAACCAAGCATAGTCCGCAACGAGGGATCTGACGACTGTTCCCAGATTGGGCGGCCGGAAACTTCTTAGAAGATGTCAAACAGCTCTAACGGCAGAAGAAGATCTAGAATCTCAATGGCTGAAGAGGCGGAGAAGACATCTTCGGCGCTACTGCCCTGTAGTTAGGTATTGGGTTACCATGGGCTAAAGGAAGACAACCTTGATTAAAAATTACCGGAAGTCATGAGCCGTGAGAAGACAAACCCTTCACATGCCTTACCCATCTACGGGCTGGTAACCCGTAATGGGGAAATTTATTTAGTCAGAACCTTCGAAGAAATCAGCCGAACGGAAAGCCTTCGACAGGGTAAACCGATGCAAAATGTGACAAATATTGGAAGAACGAGGATACCCACAACAATTAATAAAAATGATACAATGCTTCTACTTCCAAACAAAAATAAATGTGAGGAACAATGGTAAAATTTCTAAACAGATTATTACTAATCAGGGTGTCAGACAAGGGTGTACTTTATCACCTACACTTTTTAGTATTTATATTGACGACCTAGTGTGCAAATGGAAGCAGCTAGTCAATGTAGGTTTTAAGATTTCAAATAAAAACGTTTTAAATATTTTATTGTTTGCCGATGACTTAGTTATTATAAAAAATAGCGAGTCTGCCCTGCAAAAATATATTTTTAAACTTAGTGAACTTTGTAAGCAATATAACATGAAAATTTCTTTTATAAAATCAAAGGTAATGGCATTCATTGGGAACGAGCCAATTAGAACAAAAATAGTTATAAACAATCGTTGCGTTGAACAGGTAAGCCATTTTAACTACTTGGGAACTGATGTTAGTTATGACAAGGAATATGATGTCTACAATAAAATATGCAAATTTCAAATAGTGTGTGAAAAAATAAATAGATCATTTAGAAACAAACTACGTAAAGAAACAAACTTAAAGTTCTACAAAGTTATGGCTGTACCTATACTAACATACAGAAGTGAGACTTGGACGTTAACTAAAAAGCAACAGAGTAAAATACAGGCTTCGGAAATGAAATTCTTGAGAAGTGTGAAAGGATGCACGAAGAGGGACTTAATAAGAAATGAAAATATAAGAGAAGAGCTGGACATTTTTAGTCTGAATGATAGGTTAAAAGATCTCAAATAAAAATGGAAGGAACATGTTGAAAGAAAGCCAGGTAATAGACTTACAAAACAAATATTACAGTATCATCCTAAAGGTAGGAGATCGCTGGGCAGACCCCGGAAACGATGGCTGGAGGACTTCGAAGGCGGAACAGGCACTTGATTGCCTATGCTATGAAGTGAAGAAAAAGAAGGTTTTTCCGGGGATTTCCCTTATCCTGAAAGATGAATGTCGGCTAATTCTAAGCTCTATCGCCCGTCTCGATAGCGTGGTGGTAGAGGGTCTGCCTCGCGTGCAAGAGGTCCCGAGTTCGAATCTCGGTCAGTGTGAGTTACCTGGATAAGGCTTTTTCCGGGGTTTCCCCTTATCCTGAAAGACGAATGCCGGGTAACTCTAAGCACTATGGACCCTGGGTTCATCTGAACATCATTTCACCCATTCCATTCATCGTCCGATATGACTTAACGTTGGAGGGCGTAAATTAAAAAACTCTGAGCTCTATGGACACTGAACTCATTTGAGCATCATTTCACCCGTTCCATTCATCGGCCGATATGACAACGTTGGAGGACGTAAATTACAAAAAAAAGACGCCTTCACTGATATATGTATAACCAGTATACCGATATAACTGAAGTTTAACATTTAAAATCGCATTAGAAACAGCTAAAAATAGAACCGTAACCATCGGCATTCTGTGAGGGCATGGGTCGAACAAAAGAAATCTACTAAATGGCCCTCTTTTATCAGCAAAAGGCTCGAGAGCTCCAAAACAGTCTTGGTTTAAATAAATTATCGCTGTAGGATGGCGTAGATTCCAGCGACTAATTAACCAATTATCTGCGGCCATCCAATTTGTAAATGTCCAAAACATAATGAACACAGAGGCGTGCTACATTTCCTTCACTGAAACGCATACCTACTTAAAACAATGCCAGAAATTAATGAATAGCTTCTCCTCGCCATAATGGTACTAAATACTTGTTGTTTTATAACTTAAAACAGTTTGAATCTCTAGATATAACGTGTGAAAATATATGTAGGGCCATAATTTTATAGAAATTGATATTATGATACTTTATCTACCACTACGAGAATGTGAGGGGATGAAGTCCTAAAGTGATAAAGGCCCGGGTTATTAACTAAATATTAAAGTACACAAGCGAAATTCTACGGAACACATACACCTTCTTTTATTTTCAACAAACAAAAGCATTACAAAGTAGAAAGGTATTCCGCTTCTTGTCAAAGTCTACAAAGCTATTTCACTCGTCGCCGACATTCTCGTATAATAATCAGTGATGCCTCACTTCGTATTTACTAGCTGATAAATCTGTACGTAACACAAAACATGCAATCAAAATAAAAAATACATATTCAATAAGACGTAAAATATTCCTTAATGACAGGCCACGCCGTGGCTGAGCGTTTAGACCGCTTAACTCTCACCAAAGCGGTCCGTATTCGATCCCAGGCGACCTCATGTGAGATTTATTTGTAACAAAGCGGGGTACGGGCGGGTTTCCTCCAGTGGCTCCAATTTCCACCGCCATCCCATTCTACCGGTGTTCCATCTTCATTTCATGACCTGTATCTTATCGTTTTCGCTATAAATATTGTGAGAAAGAAGCAAAACTGCTTTATTTTCACCACCTTCACTTGCAACACTTCGAAACGTATCTAGAATGTTCCTTGGAATGCTGTAACATGTACTCTTTGTGTTTCTATAACCTTTCTGAACTACATATAAGTCCACCTCTAACAGGGAGCTACACGCCAGTTCTGAACACAACTCAGATTTTTACATGTAAACTGCTTCGCTGCCGGTTCCACAGCTCGGCAATACCTCACCTGGAGTCACACTTACACACACGTAAACTACTCCCTGCTCTTTTCACGGCCTACCGACTCCTTACCGCAGAGTTTGGACGTACCATACTTAACTTGAAGCACCACTGTACTACCCTACACACATTAACTCTAACGGCCGCCTTGGTAGCGTAGATGGTAGCGTGTCTGCCTCACGTTCAAGAGGTCCCGAGTTTGAATCTCGGTCAGGGCGAGTTACCTGGTTAAGGTTTTTGCGGGGTTTCCCTTATTCTTAAAGACGAATGTCGGGTAGCTCTAAGCTTCATGGACTCCGGACTCATTTGAGCATCATTTCACCCGTTCCATTCATCGTCCGATATGACTTAACGTTGGAGGACGTAAATTACAAAAAGAACTCTACCGCTGACCTAGCATCGGCTTCTATATATATCTGCCGGGCGCCGTAGATCTTTACGGAATTGGAAGCCTCTGGAATTACAGTTGCAATAATTATTTTTCGTAGTAATAATATGACTCTATGGTTGAACCCAGGTGACCGCAAAGTGGGATTTGTGGTGGAAAACATGGCGCTGGGGTCGGTTTCCCCTGGGCCCTTCGGGTTCTCCCACCATCATTCAGCCAATTGCTCCATGATTCATCTCTCAACAAACGCAGGCGTTAAGCCGACCCCTCAACCCTAGTATCTCAGGTCAAATGCTTCGGCTCCCTCACTCTGAGGGAACATGAGTGACTCCTAACATCAGAATTGGTGAGGAAGGGAAACAAAAAAAATATGACTCACGTATGTTTGCTGTCCTTGAACGCATTTTTTCTCTCACGGTGGTCGACTTTGGGTGGGACAATCACTGTTGTCTGTTGGCTAGAAGACGAGCCTTCAAAGACAACTACCTGCTGACGTCACTAAGCTAGAAGCGAGTGGTATATTACTAAGCAAAAGACCGGGACTGTAACACTTGCCGCCCGACAGGGTATATAAAGAAGCCGTTGCTAGGCCTGGAGTCAATAATAGTGAAAGTAGTGGATTCAATGCTTAGAGCTTGATTGTGTTTCGAGCTTCGAGTTGAGTCGAAGAGTACGACTCCTTGTGAGGAGTTGGTGCAGTGAAGCAGTTCACGAATCAGTCGCTCGCCTGAGTTCAAAGAAGTGTCGTGCCTTCCAAGTTCCATGGTGAGGAGTTTTATTTGCTCTAATAATGTCTTACCCTCGGCTTAAAACATTTCCATAATAAACTAAGTTATATAGTAAATAACATGCTGTTTTCAATAGTTTGATTTATAAATTAACAAATGTATCCCTGAATAAGAGGAATTTAATAAAGAATGGTTTAATTAATGGTTTTAATAAAGAATTTATACATAAAAAATGAAAAATTTAAATATCAAAAAAATGTTAATTATATTTCTACCCTTAAAAACAGACGATTATAATTTTAAAATATTTATGTACCATCCTTCGATTAATAAACATTTCCAAAATAAAATTTTAAAGAGTTTGGTGTAACTTTTGTTCCTCAGAATAAATATAGTACTAAAGATTTATTGCACTTCTCTAAAAAAGATAAAATTCCTTGGTATTTATCAATTTAATCGTTTCGATTGTGATAAAGTTTATATTGTAAAGACAAAACTAATTTGGAAAGAGAATGAAAGAAAATTTTCGTAACATTAAGTACAAAAGGACTGATAAATTAGCCATAGCAGCTCATTTTTGGTCATTTAACCATAAAATAAATCCAGTAGTTAAATTATTAAAACAATTAAATGTCCCGATAAATTTAATGGTTTGGGAAAAGATATTTATTTTAAACAATATACATCGCCTAGTGAATTTTGAAATACCGGCAATCGATTCTAGTTTTTTAATTTTTTTCATTTTCAGATTTTGGTGGTACTAACAAGAACATACTAATATTTTTAATTGTAGCACTGACGACGATATAGACACAAATATTCTCTCCAAAATATTTGTGCTATAATATTTAGTGGGGAAGGATCAGTTTTCTCCTTAGCAGCTTTTGGATATGGACTGGATGGCTGGTAAGTAAAACGGCTTTCTAATTTCATATACATCTAAATCAGAGGAAGACAGTTTCGAGAGTTGTGACGTATTTCAGCCGGGAGCTAGGCCTGCAGTGCGTGTGACGTCAGGCAAGAGCCGTGTAGTACCAATTTGTCTATATAATTGGCGCTGTGAGTAGAGAATATGAGGGTTAAGTCAGGTGTAGGGCATACGATGACAACAAAGTAGCTGCCATGTACCAAATGGTTGGCCCCTTAACTCAGTCGATAGAGCACCTGCCTCCCGTGCTAGGGGTCCCGAGTTCGATTCCCGGCGGTGGGGGTCGGGATTTTTCTCCGACCAAGATAATTCCTCATCTTCCCCAGAGTCTGGAAGTATGAATGAGAGTGTGAATGCGTCTGTGATTTAATGATTAAAAACCAAAGATAACAAGTTAACACCTTCGGTATGTTCCAGAAAGGAGAACGGCCGCCGATTAGACCATAGCAGTTAAAGGCGGCGTATAAATGGAACAAGGAAAAAAAAGTACCAAATGGAACTGTTAGATTTACAATGTGATGATTTACACAAAAAGAGTTGGATGATTTTTACAAGAATGTCCCCCAAACCAGTTCACTTGCCATACACATTGTGTATGTGTGGCTCGACATATGCGCGCGAACATTTTTTTTTTCTGTTATGAAATTAGTTAAGTTCAAACCCCAAATCGTACCTCGTCGTATCACAATCTAACTTGCCCGCCTCGATAGCGTGGTGGTACAGTGTCTGCCTCACGTTCAAGAGGTGCCGAGTTTGAATCTCGGTCAGGATGAGTTACCTGAATAAGGTTTTTTCCGGAGTTTTCCCTTATCCTAAAAGATGAATGTCGGTAACTCTAAGCTCTATGAACCCTGGGCTCATTTGAGCATCATTTCGCCTTTTCCATTCATCGTCCGATATGACAGCGTTGGAGGACATAAAATTAAATATATATATATATATTAAAAAAACAATCTAACATGCAGACTTGGTGATTCTGGCTGACGATGGGGAAGAATTTTCAGGAATTCGCGATCCTGTTAAATTTATAAGGAACGTTTCATCATTTTTATAAGATAAGTGAAGTTTAAAGCTACATAGTATTATATTTTTATATAAAAATATAACATGTTAAATATTCTGCAAATAGCCAAGATATAATTTACGTTTATTTTCAAGTGACAAATATGTTTTCGGTTTTTTCTTGTAGTCATGCAAATCCTTCACATAGTGACCAACCCTTTAAAAATCTGCCTATCGCTTTAGCCTATAGTTATCTTCTTGTACGCATCACATAAGTATAAATGTAAGTTTACCTACGTTATTAATAATTACAAAAATGAAGTATTTTAATAATATTCTGGAAGAATGGGCAAGTACAGCATATCAATTCATTTCTGTTATATTAATTGCAGAGAAATTAAAATCAAGAAGTAAATATATTTGAATTTGTTTTCTAAAATAGCTAACTACTTGCAGCTCATGTGATCTGTTTCTAAATTATATTTGAGACATAAAATTAAAATTTAGATTTCAAATTGTAGCACCAAAAGGGCATTTTACCCCAGAATATTAAAATGGACAATATCTTCTTCTTCAAGAATTGACCAATAATTGTAGTTCATTTTAATATCACTCCAAGTATCCGAGAAAAAACACGGACTAATTGCTGAATAAAAACATAATTCCGAAAATTCTAAGATTGGTTTGACTGTAAGCTGGAATAGCTATCAAATCGCTGGGGCAGCTGCAAATGCCTTTAATTCAAACAGAATAATTTCAGAGATCTCTTCATTCAAGACAGAACAGCAATTTATAAACCAGTGTTCCTATAATTCATTTATATCAAAGAATTTCGGCGTACACTTTAAGGATTCTTTGGCATAAAGTTTCTATGGCAATTATCTACAAACAACTTGAATAACAGCCATTAAGAGAACACTTTATTACGTAATCAAGCACATATCTCATTAACATTAGTAGAAACAATAGAACGTTGAGCTTCAGAAACGGCTCACACCGCCTTTAATCCTACACTTCAGAGAAAATTATATTCCCTTTGCTTAAAGCAATGTTAAACCGTTACACGACTAATTAAAGTATACCTTCTAAAGCAGTTGTGTTACAACTGAAACATGGAGATGAGTAACCTTTGTAAGCAATACTAAAGCAAATAAGCATCTAAAACATATCTGTTTGTTTATTATCGAACTCCGCTATAAAACTAATAAAGAAATATTTACCAAACAAAATGAGGTTCGCATTTGTAGGTCCTGTGTTCAGTTCCTGGTGACTATGAGCGTTTCAATGTGTTTCCCTGGTCGGCTAAGCAATTGCTGGACTCCCATCTTCTACCACGGATACCCTTTCTTCCATTTCTCATAATTTAATCTCCCTCCTTGCTTTACAGGTTGACTCCAGAGCCGTGTGTCGGTCGATGGCGGACAAATGACACAGAAGCTTGCGATTTCTGTCAGAGTGTCATCATTAAAATTTCCACTTCTGAGTCGAGCTTTCCCCGGACTTCTGAGCAACCCTCCGGCTGGTTCGGTCGGTCGCCACCGAGCGCTTCTCAGTCGAGTAGTGAAGCGGTAACTTCTGGAGAACTCAGCTCTTCTGCTGCATACCTCACACGTTCTTGCAGCCTAAACGATTCCTTCATCTCATGTTTCTCCCGTAGATGTATGGACAAAAGATCCAGGT
This sequence comes from Mantis religiosa, assembly GCA_030765055.1. Classification (NCBI taxonomy): domain Eukaryota; kingdom Metazoa; phylum Arthropoda; class Insecta; order Mantodea; family Mantidae; genus Mantis; species Mantis religiosa. The sequence continues at coordinate 202,850,289 of CM060951.1, read as the reverse complement.
GCCAGGTGCGCTTCCGTGACCTAAATTACTTCTACCTAACCTTAAGCTTTACTTAGGAAATGCAGAATATTTTAGTTCGAATATCACTGTAGTTTTAAGTTACTGAGCTTCAAAAATTAATTTCAATCTCATAAACCTATTGTTCCGCAGGATCACATGTTCGTCGTCTTCGTCTTCACTTCAGGGATTAGGCATTCCTGACTGTTCCATCAGCTATTCTATCAGCTATTCATATCTTTTTCTAGGTCGTCCTACATCTCTTCTTCCAGACGGATTGTATGTTCTTATTAAACCAGGTACTCTTTCTTCATCCACTCCATTCATATTTTCTTTCCAGTTCTATATAGTTTCTTCTATTTTGTCCTGTAATTTATATATGCCCAGTTCCCCTCAAATAGTTTCATTTCCTATTAAATCTCATCTAGTAGATTGTTCAACTCTTCTTAAGAATCTCATCTCTGCTGCCAGTATCTTACCTTTGCCTCCTTGTTTTAATATCCAGGACTCAATTCCATACATGCCATAGTTTTATACAATTTTAACTTTCTTTCTTTCTTTCCATGCTTTTGTTTCCCAGAGTTTTTGCTATACTTCCACATATCTGCTGAAATCTGTTTCATTTGTTTTCTATGTCTTTGTCTAAGACGAAGCTTACATCACAGCACAAATACCTGGGCTTTTCAATATAGAATGATCACAATTTTTTTACAACATACCTTTACTCATCTTCATAATTTTGACGGTCCATCTCAAAATAGTCTCCCCTGAATGCGATGCACTTCTCCCAGCGTTTCTGCCAGTCTTCAAGGACATGCTGGAAACCATTTTTTGAGAGAACCTTAAAAATCGCCTCTGCAGCCTTCACCACTGCTTCTGTTGATGGATAATGCCTCCCACGAAGGCGTTTCTTCAGGTTAGGGAACAGAAAAAAGTCACATGGGGCTAAATCCGGACTACAGGGAGGGTGAGGGATGCACTTCATGTTGATTTTTGCAAGATATTCATCAACATCATTGGCAATACGCGGCCACGCATTATCGGGGTGCAGCATCCAGCCTGCTTCACGGAAATGTGGTCTTTTGCGCCTGATATGGACTTGCAATGTTTTCAGGATATCCCTGTAGTATTGTCCAGTTACAGATGTGTGTGCAGGTACAACATGCTGATCAACCATTCCATGAATATCAAAGAATGAGATGACCATAATTTTCCCAGCAGAAACAACCACTTTTGCTTTTTGGAGGTTGGTGATGAAGGAGATTTCCACACTGAGCTTTGTTGTTTGCTCTCAGGATCAAAATGATGTAGCCAAGTTTCATCAGCAGTGATTACGATTGATGGAAACTCCAGATCTTCCTCTAACATCAATTTTATCTGCATGCAGACCTGCATGCGAATGTCCTTTTGTTCGGAAATCAACAGTCTTGGAACCCATGGCGCACAAACACGTCTCATGTGTAATGTTTCTGTCACCAACGTGTGAGTGGCACCCAATGGCATATTGTTCCTCGCGTGTTACCTCCATTACAACGGTAGGCGATACTGAACATGTGTGAACTTGCTTGGTTCTCATACAGTAGTACCAACAATGAAACTACTACGACGTGTTTGTTTCACATTAAGCTAACAGAATATAACAAGATTGAATTGTAGTGCGAAAAATTATGATCATTCTTTGGTGAACAGCCCTCATAGCTGAAATTCGAGAGCTGTTCCAGGCATTTATTTTCAATGCTTATATTTGAACTTACAGGATATTTTCCTCGATGTGGCATTATCTTTATTTTCTTTGTGGATATATTTAGAGTGTATTCTTTTCCAGTAAATACATTTTATACAAGGAACGTTGAAGGCTTCCTTCATTCTCTTGTATTATTGCTACATCATCAGCAGAGCCGCCTCGATAGCGTGGATGGTAGCATGTCTGCCTCACGTTTAAGAGGTCCCGAGTTTGAATCTCGGCCAGGGTGAGTTATCTGAATAAGGTCTTTTCCGCGGTTTTCCTTTATCCCTAAAGACGAATTTCGGGTAACTGTAAGCTCTATGGACCCCGGACTCATTTGAGCATCATTTCACCCATTTCATTCATCGTCCGATATGACTTGATGTTGGAGGACGTAAATTACAAAAAAAGAATACATCATCAGCATATAGTATCGCATTTAAGTATTTATTTGTATTTAAGGGTAGAGCCAGTCTGAAAAATTCAAGGCCGTAGCCGGGATTTGAACCACGGATCTTAAGGTTTTCGTACAGCCGCTCTAACCATTTGAGCTACCATGGCCAACGTGCCAACTTGACATTAAATTCTCCAACTGACTCGTGTTTCTCCCGATAAACCACTGGAGTAATTGTATTTATTTCATCCTTTGGAACATAATACATATGTTATAGGACACGTCAGTTCAAGATACAAAGATAAATATAAAAAGTTACAGAAGACTAAAAACTACAGAAACTAATTTACATAGCTAATTACAGCATTAGAAACTAATTCTACACACGATCCCTTAATCAGCTTAATGAATTTATCACTTTCAAGTATAATTAAAGCTGCAATGTCATAATTCATTCAAGTTATATAAACATTTATTTATGAGGAAAGCCTTTAACTTCCATTTAAACTGCTGTTTTGAGATGCCAGCTATTGATTTAATATCAGATGGCAGTTTATTGTAAAGCTTAATTCCTTATATATGTACATGCTTTTGAGAGACATTTATAATTACACTATCTCTATAGTAATTCATATTGGTTCTGGTGTTATGTTGATGTACCGGACTGTTTTTAAATGGATTACACTTGTACACCATAAACATTATAGCTGTATAAGCATACAGAGAGTAGATGGTAATTAGTTTTTATTTATAAAGGTATACCTGCAAGATTCTCTTGCTTTTAGACTATACATGACTCTAACGCACCTTTTTATTTGAAGCACGGATCTTCTGGTTTCCGTCCAGCCGCTCTAACCATTTGAGCTACTATGGCCAACGTGACAGCCTGACATTAAGTTCTCCAACTGACTCGTGTTTCTCCCGGTAAATCACTAGGAGTTCTCATAAACACGTAAGACAACTACCTTAATGGCGACTTACAACACGTAAGTACTTTAAGGCCCGGGTTTTATAGTTCGGACCACTATTAGTTACAATTAGTGGAAATTAATTGTTCTTTCACACTAGCCGTGTGTAGGACGCACTATAAAAGGGTGGAGCCAGTCTGAAAAATTCAATGCCATAGCCGGGATTTGATTTGATTTTTTCAGACTGGCTCCCTTTCATAGTGCGTCCAACACTCGGCTAATGTGAAAGAACAATTAATATACGCTATTTCTATTTAAGTTTTATCAAAACTTCCAAGTATATTTTAGACAGTGTGGGAGAAAGGCTACATCCCTGTCTTACTCCTTGATTTACTTTTATTCCTTCTGATTTTATCGTGCCTGTATTTATGATTTTAGGAGTATATTTTAAAAAGTAAATTTTTCCTTTAAATGTCTACCTCCCTTACTTGATCATAGTTCGCAAAACTGTTATAACTCCTTGTGCTAATTTTAATTCAAAAGAAACTGTTATTAAAATCTCACAATTATAATTTTTGGAAGCAGTAGTTTTCAAAATCATAAAAATGAGATCTTGTGTGAAACCTCAGTGGTTAGATATAACATACTTTATGTTTCCTCTCTTTTCACTCTTTAGTAAGAATTGATTTTAAGAACTGGTCGATCTAAATAGGAAGGCCAAGAAGGTTGTAAATGCTTACCCCAGAAGATACAGGTTTATTATTGGTTTAACATGACATGACGTAATTTGCACGGAGAGTAGGATTTGGGAGAGTGGGAGAAAGATGAAGGAAATTCCTTGAGAAATGGAAAGAGTTAAGAAGAATCCTTATATTTAAATATAATATAAATTCTTCTTCCAATTTTTAATGTTTCATTCTAAATCTGAAACATGCAAGGCAAATATAATAGGAGTTAAAAAGCTTTCCTGCAAATTTATTTATTTAGTGCTTTTAGGTTAAAATAAAACAACAAATAACTTCAAAAAGGGGAAAAAGACACTCAAGGTACCCTTCTCTTGTCAAGTAACATATTTTTCTACACATGTTTACAAGAAACTTCATTGTGAATTTATGAAGTGCAATACTTTTCTATATGATGTGTTAAAATTAGTTATTATTTTTACGTTTTAAGATTAAAAATATTTTAGAAAAAATGTTTGATGCACAGTTTTCTTGGAAATATTGAAGTAACTTTTAATAATCCTATTTCCTGGTACTTCCAAAAGTCTCTACCCTGTTTATTTAAAATGTCCCTGGATTTGCCAATCAAGAATTGAGAAATGGCAACATTTCTACCACAAAAATAAATTAGAGAAATGTAAGCTGTCACATCACTTGAACTAGCTCCAATACATTCCAGGGCGCTAATCATCCTATCCATCGTCTACTGCAATTGTAATGTTTTAAATATTATATTTGAACAACTAGCTCATAAAATTACTCCGTAAAGGTTCAGTATTTTACTTCTAAAAATGGAAAATCTAATGTGTTGAATTGACTTGTGTTGAATTGCTGAACACATTCCAATTGTTGAATTTACTTTACCTCATAATCTTGCATAATCCATTCCTACAGACCGTATTTTATCTATTTATTATTAATTAAAATAAAAAATAAATGGTTTAACTACAGTTCCTTGTAAGTGCGACGGTTTGTAAAGATATAGAAGGGTTAAATAATCAGATGCTTTAAGACCTGGTCACTGTGCAATTGTTTTTTAATTTGTTCTAATTGCATCAGCAAATGAAAACAAATGACTTCCCTTTTGAGAAAAATTTGAGAATCTGAGCAAAACAATAACAAGGTATATCTCATAAATGGTAAATTCCACGAAAAAGATATCTTAAACAAATGTTTCCTTTAACAAGACCAACAGTCTGATATCAAGATGTTATAAATCTCTAAAGATTAGACTCTGTTCCAGAAAATTCATTCAAATGTGTCTTAAACACATTGTATTGAATTGTAAGCTATTTTTAATAAACTAATAGGTTTCGATATTTTCTATATAAACGGCAGCATGAGATGTAGGATTATTTAAAAACAAATCTTCGCGTCGCAACCTTAAAGGCCGCTGCTTCTTTAATACCAAGATTGTTTTTCAACTGAACTTTTCGTTTTTGCATTCTGGAGTTCACCTAAACACACATTCCCGCCTCTGTAGTGTAGGGGTAACGTGTCTGCCTCAAGTTCAAGAGGTACCGAGTTAGGACCTCGGTTAGGGTGAGTTATATGTATTTTTTTTTTTCTTTTTTTGGGATTTACCCTTATCCTAAAATATGATTGGTGGGTAATTCTAGCCCACCTCAGTAGCGTAGATGGTAGCATGTCATGTCCCGAGTTCGAATCTCGGTCAGGGTGAGTTACCTGGATAAGGTTCATTTCCGGGGCTTTCCCTTATCCTAAAAGACGAATGTCGGGTAACTCTACGCTCCATGGACCCTGGGTCCATTTGAGCATCATTTCAGCCATTCCATGCATCGTCCGATATGATTTAAAAGTTAAAGGACATAAATTACAACAACAACAAAATTGTTGGGTAATTCTAAGGTCCATGGACCCTGTTCTCATTTGAGTATCATTTCACCCATTTCATTCATCGTCCAAAATGACAACGTTGGAGGATTTAAATTAAAATAAAACAAAACACATACACGCAGTTCTTCTAAGTCATATTTATTATTCGGTGGTACCTCATTATGTATTTTTGAGTAGATGTAATATTTCCTCTGCTTACTTATACATATATGTAAGTACAGTAAGTAGGTAAAAGTTAAAAACATGTTTTGTCTATTTTATATTTCTAGGTTAAGCAGTAAGGCGGGCAGAGATACGTACCAAAAGCTAAATACATGTATAATATGAATTTAGAAACATGTCTGAAACATTTAAAGCGTTAAAACTGCAAAATTACTCATATTCTAAAAGTTTGAAGACATTGTTTATGGCTGGTAATTCAGTTTGAATGCCATTAAGCATTAAAACTGTTACGCGGTTTCTTTACACTTCATCATGTGGCATTCTTTGTTTAATACAGGCTCTAAAACCGTAAAAGTCATTAACTGGTGAGACTGTAAGCTCGCTCGCAGCTTATAGGGGTCTAAACCATCTAGCTTTAATAGCCTCCAAAGGCGCTCATCCCATCCCATGCTGTAGTGCATAAACTAACCTAATAACGTGGCAATTATCTTGGTTCGTCGCCTGCATTAAGGGAACATCGTTCCCCCACCTACCTCATTGTAATTTGTCCGGTGGAGAACAATAGGGAATCCGATTGGCGGCTCTTACATCACAGCATGTCCAATAGCAGCCATCCTACAACATCATTTGCATTTTGATTTTGGTTCCAACTGCCAAATTTTATGTACCAAAGCGCGTTCGCCCGGAACGGCTCTGGTGTTTACGGTGTTGCAGTTAAACAGTGTATAAAATATTTAGGTTCACTCTGATAAACATGTTTTGATGACGCGGCTGGTAGAAGCTATCCAGTTGCGGTATTTATTTGAGGCATAACTCAGATCTATTTCAACTTAGTGACCACGTACAAGAGGTCCCAAGTTCGAATCTTGGTCGGGGTCAGTTATCTGGATAAGGTTTCTGTCAGGAGTTTTCCCTTATCCTAGAAGATGAATGTCTGGTACTGTAAGCTTTATGACTCTAGACTCATTTGTGCATCATTTCAGCCATTTCATTCATCGTCGCATATGACTTAACGTTGAAAGACGTAAATTAAAATAAAAAATTATCAATTTACTTGCTGCCAACGATTATAGTCCAGAACTACACCCCTAATTACTAACAGCCATGAACAGAAATCTTATGCTCGAAACATAATTTGCTAATTAACTTCCACTTATCTTAAGAAGCTGATGTTAATATTTCTATCTTCTTTATACAAGATCGATTTCATAGACATTTGCCCACATCTTCAGTCAACACACTTCGTTGTCAAGGATACCATGTATTAACGTACTACCAACATCTGAAGACGAAACAAACCTAAACACAGGATCAATTGCCGGTATGTCAAAATTCATTACGCGATTTTTATTTTTCAAAATAAATATTTTTCCCGTACTATTAAATCTATGGGAACATTTAATTGTTTTAATAATTTAACTTCAGGATTTATTTAATAGTTAAATAAATATTTTCAAAAAAATTTAAAGAAGCTGCTATAACTTTAGTTCCTCAAAATAAATATAGTATTAAAAATTATTACAATTTTCTAAAAAAAAGATAAAATTCCTGATAGTAAAAAAAAATCTGGTATTTATCAATTAAATTGTTTAGATTGTGATCAGGTTTATATTGGAAAGACGAAACGTAGTTTGGAAACCAGAAAGAAAGAATGTTTTCATAACATTAAATATAAAAAAAAAAATAATAAATCGGCCGTAGCAGATCACTGTTGGTCATTTAACCATGAAATAAATCCCGAAGTTAAATTATTAAAACAATCAAATGTTCTCATAGATTTAATAGTGTGGGAAAAAATATTTACTTTAAAAAATAAAAATCGCGTAATGGATTTTGACATACTGGCAGTTGATTCTCTTTTTAGGTTTGTTTCGTCTTCAGATGTTGGTCTTTTTCTTCTTCATTTCATGGATTAGGCTCCCGCCTGTTTCCTCTTCACAGTGTCTCCTTCCATATTTTTCTCGGCCTCCCTACGTCCCTCTTTCCTTTAGGACTATATTGTGAAACTACTTTTGGCAGTCTTGTATTATCCATTCTCAAACCATCTTCTTCTGTACGTATTCATTCTTGAGGTGATAGCTTCCACTTGCAATTCATTTCTTATAGTTTCATTTCTGACTCTTATCTTCTCTTGTACATCCTTTTGTTCTTCTCAAGAATCTCATTTGCAACTTTGTATTCTGCTGATGGTTCTTTGTGTAGGTACCCAGTTTTCACATCCATAAAGTAACGTTGGGACCGCCAAGGTGTTATAAAATTTTATTCTTGTTTCAGATCTTGTCTTATTCTTTAGGGTTTTGTCAATTGTTCCACAAATTGTTTGAAATCTCATTAATTTTTTGTTCGTATCTTTATCTTTCTCATTGCGAATTTCACACCCTAAATAATTGAAGGACGATACTTGTTCCAATACTTTGTCATTAACGATTATTTTCGACCTTACTGGTATTTTGCCATAGTTTGCCATTATTTTTGACCTTCAGATGTTGGTAATATGTAAACACATGGTATCCCTGACAACGAAGTGTGTTGACCGAAGATGTGGGCAAATATCTATGAAATCGATCTTGTATAAAGAAGATAGAAGTATTAACATCAACTTCTTAAGATAAGTGGAAGTTAATTAGCAAATATTTTATTTGTATAATATTACTCCACTGTAACTAGCTTCATTTTCTGTGTACATATTGTCACCTAATTATCGGAAAGCATGGCCAGCTAGCAGCTGAGTGGACAACAGAAGGCATTCAGGCCACGCCTACCCTTTTATCTTGTAGCGTTCACTGAAGGGGATGGTGAGGAAAGTGTCACCGGTCGCTGGCCACCTCTTTCCCCTCCTCCTGAGGTCAGGAACAGTCGGGAAATATCCTCTAACCGGGAACCTTCTAGATAGGTCAGTTGGCCTTATATAAGCGACGCGCCGGGCTGGAGAGAGGCAGTTCTTGGCGAGCAGCTGTGAGGAGCGCCGAGTGAGCGAAGGGACTGGAAGACTGTGTACATACATTGGAGGAGTTGACGTAATTGCGAGTGCAGAGTGGACCTGTGAAAGACGAACTGGTGAATTGTAATTGTGTGCGCTACGTAATTCTATGTAATCGGCAAGTGTTCCAACTGTAATTTGGTGAAAATAAAGAACATTTTGAGTTTGTGCAATTGGACTTTTAATTTCACAAACCTACAAAGTCACAATATATATATATTGTAACTTTGTGGGTTCGTAGAATTAAAATTCCAATTTGCAGAAGTTCTAAATGTTCTTTATTTCCATAGATATACACTGTTCAATTCTCACGTAACAGCATTACGTCACATATACAATGATAATCTACCAAGGTCGATGACCACACAGCGTTCTGTTACATCACTTTAAAACGGTTTACTCCTTTACAACTCTCTGTTTACGACTGACTGTCGACCCATGACCCATGACGTGCTGGCTGGCTGTATATAGCCAGAAGGTTTTTGCTGCGGGCCCACCCGTTAAGGGTTTTACCGCAGGTAAGGTATTTGAACGGGATTTTGTAGGATGGATATGGTGTGGGTTTTTAGATTAGAAGAATTTTGTGAGATTACAATTTGTACCTTCGGGATGAAAGGACAGGATGCAATTCCCTGCACCCTGGTGTTTTTAATTTATTTTTGGGTTGGGGAGAATTTTGTTGCCAAACAACTTAGGAGATTATGTGGAGCTCAGCTTTTGCTGCTGTTAGGATTAGCTCCTGGGTTATCTTGGGTGCCCGCATTCCATGCGGGGGACCCGGTGTTGTCTAGAACGGCCTCTAGGGGGGTCATAATCTCCCAGTGATCTAACAAGGGCGCTTCTGTGAGTTGGTAAAATTGCGTAGAATTTTGATGCCCGGCGCCTAACTTCGTCCTTCACATATGGAAGTCCCGAGGCTTCGTGAAGCAACCTGGTAGGAAAATAGCGACCCACAGAATAGATAGACCGTAGCCCTCTATTCTGTGCACGTTGAAGTCATGCCAACCAGCTATCTGCGGCCATGCCCCAGATCTCGCAGGCGTATAAAATCACGGGGATTACCAGCGCTACTGACTGTCGGCGAGTTGACGCTTCCTTAAATACCTTATTGATAATTCGAGACTGTTCTGTAAGAATCAAGAAATCGAATGTTCTATCACTTTTCAGAAGCGTAACTTAATCTCTGCTGGCAGGTCTTTTATCTCGGCGTTATCTTTGTTTGTTCCGATATAATCTTTATCCCCGTGATGCCTATGAGTTACTTTGTGTGCACAAGACGGCTATCGCGATCGGATTCGCGACAGTATACATAAGAGGGTGAGTTAATGCCAGAGGTTCTACTCACATTAGTCCTGGACACATAGGACAAAGGACCCGGGCCTCCTTCGACCAGGGAGTTACCAAACTGTCCCAAAAGGGCGCCGGGCGCCTCCGTGGGGCATTCCATAGGGCAAGATCTAGAGACTAACAAGTACCCATCTGGTCCTGTGGACTCAAGACGGGATGGAAGTGGATACGCTAATTAAGCGCGCCAACTCCAAAATGGGAAGGCTACCGATATGAGCTCGGTGGGGCCGCCAGGTGACCTAACACACCTTCTACTATCTATGCTGGCTAGTACGTGGGAATATTAATGGCTTCCCACAACCCCGTCCGGAGACGTACCTGATCTCTCACGGGTATCGGGAAGCACTGCCCCCTCGAGTCCAACCCAATCCGAAAAACTCCCTATCAGGGAGGGGCTCGAATCTTCGGTACGAGGTTCCTCTAGTAAATACGACGGTGAGTCAGATGAAAACTTTAAATTTGTAATAACAAGTCGAAATTTCGCGTTGTTATCCTGTAAGTTGGTAATCGTGCTACAAACAGGGTGCAGAATGGCTTGCAGGTGGCAGCATAGTGCAGATGCACACAAAGCGTCGCAGTATCAGTATAAAGATGGCTGCCCCACTTGCGACTTGCACCAGGGAAGAACAGCGCTCTGTTATTCGGTTTTTGCATATTGAAGGTGTGAAACCTATTGAAATTCATCGACAAATGGAGGTTCAGTACGGTGATGCATGTTTGTCACAGCAGCAAGTCTACGAATGGAGTAGGAAGTCCGCAAATGGTATGACTTCAGTGGACCTTTTTTAATTGTACGTCATTTAAATGGGCCCAGGGTCCATGGAGCTCAGAGCTACCCGACATTCGTCTGTGAGGATAAGGCAAAACCCTGGAAAAACCTTATCCAAGTAACTCACCCTGACCGAGATTCGAACGTGAGGCGGACATGCTACCATCTACGCTACCGAGGCGGGCGACTTCAGTGGAAGATGCTCCACGCCCTCTTCAGGTACAAAGAGATGTGACTCCACAGAACATTGCAGCAGTTGAAGTCATAGTGAAGGAAAACCGCCGAGTGACACTGCAGCATGTTTACAGATTAGTCATAGGTCAGCACACCACATTGTGCATGATGTGCTCCAGCTCCACAAAGTGTCTGCATGATGGGTGTCACGGCAGCTGACTCCTGAAATGAGAGAACGACGTGTTGATACTCGTGAAGAACTTCTTCGGCTGTTTGAACGGGAAGGTGATGGCTTCCTTGCAAGAATCGTTACTGGGGGAAACCTGTGTTCACTTCCACCAACCGGTAACGAAGAGAGCGAGCAAGCAATGACGCCATCCCTCATTACCAAAAGCAAAGAAGTTTCGAAAAGAACCATCAGCAGATAAGGTTATGCTGACTCTCTTTTGGGACGAAAAAGTCGTCATTTTAGAGCATTACATGCCTAGAGGGAGCACTGTCACCAGTGCATCATACACACATCTCCTAAAAAATCATCTGCGGCCTGCAATCAAATCAAAGCGATTTGGATTGCTGTCAGCAAGTGTCCTTTTGCAACATGACATTGCAAGGCCCAACACTGCACGTACAGCAGTTGCAACAATCACAGACCTGCATTTCCAGTGTCTTTCTCATCCACCATACTTACCAGACTGTACCCCAAGTGATTGTCGTATGTTTGGACCACTCAAAGACACAATGGGAGGAAAGAAGTTCCGTTCTGATGAAGAGGTACGCCACGTGGTGCATGAAAGGCTGCGGGGACTACCAAAATAATGTTTTTCTAAAGGCATTTATGAACTTTGTAAGCGGTGGAGGACTTGCACTGAGCGTGGGGCAGATTATGTTGAAAACTGGTACAGCTTTGTACCACTTCTGCACAGTAAATAATATTTAAAAAAGTATTTAAGGTTTCCATTTCACTACTTTTTTTTTTTTTTTTTTTTTTTTTTTTGACAACGAACCTTTACTCACCATCATAATTTTGATGGTCCTTCTCAAAATATTCTCCCCTGAATGCGATGCACTTGTCCCAGCGTTTCTGCCAGTCTTCAAAGACATGTTGGAAACCATTATTTGAAAGATCCTTCAAAATCATCTCCGCAGCCTTCACCATTGCTTCTGATGATGTATAATGCCTCCCACGAAGGCGTTTCTTCAAGGTAGGGAATAGGAAAAAAGTCAAACTAGGACTACAGGGAGTGTGAGGGATGCACTTCAAGTTGATTTTTGCAAGATATTCAGCAACAACATTGGCAATACGCGGCCAAGCATTATCGTGGTGCATCCAGGCTGCTTCACGGAAATGTGGTCTTTTGCGCCTGATATGGACTTGCAATGTTTTCAGGACATCTCTGTAGTATTGTCCAGTTACTGATGTGTGTGTAGGTGCAATATGCTGATAAACCATTCCATGAATACCAAAGAATGAGATGACCATAGTTTTCCCAGCAGAAGCAAGCACTTTTGCTTTTTGGGGGCTTGGTGATGAAGGAGATTTCCACACTAAGCTTTGCTGTTTACTCTCAAAATCAAAATGATGTAGCCAAGTTTCATCTGCAGTGATTACGTTTGAAAGAAACTCCGGATCTTCCTCTAACATCAACTATAACTGCATGTTACCTCCATTACAGCGGTAGGCGATACTGAACATGTCTGAACTTGCCTGGTTCTCACAGGCGGGAACCAGGAGTACCAACAATGAAACTACTACGGCGTGTTTGATTCACATTAAGCTAACAGAATATAATAAGATTGAATTTTAGTGCGAAAAATTATGACCGTAAAAAATTATGACCCGGGTAAACAACCATGGGTCAGGTAAGTTTGCGATGGGAATAGAGCGTAGACTTCCCGCAAGCGAGCCATTCCGCTCAGGAACATTTTGGGACTTACTTCAAAGAGCTCGAAGATTGATAAAAAGAGAACATCGCTAAACTTTCCTATGTCAAATATTGATATAGTAACAATATTTTGACAAGTTCGGTATTATATTGTTAATTCACATTCACATAGAAGCTAATGAAAACCTTCAGATGTGAGGACTGGGTTTCAACTGACTCGTCTCTGTCCTTCTGAGAGAATACATAGTGGTCTGCATGAATAAATGCTCGTCGGTGCAGAAGTATACAAAGTGCCACAGTCTTTTGTAACTTATTGTAAATTAAATAAAGAGACTCACGGCACTTTGTTTAGCAGCATCAGAAATAGACGCTGCCGGCTTTGAGGCACCTATGCCTTCGATATGTCGATATGTCGTCTGTGTTAAAGATGAGCTGTGTGTTCATATCTGATGTACATGGTCATAACATAACGTAGGGGTTACCTTGTGACGCAAAACTTAATGTAACGGTTATAGAAACAATGGAAAAGTACATATACAAAGTCTGGCCAATAAACTGTGACGAATTGTGTAATTAAAGCAGTCAACTTTAATAATACAATACCCAATATGTAAGTTGTACACATTATTAATACCAGATACGTTTCCTGTCTTTCCTACGCTGTCGGAACCCCAACACATCAAACTGTTTCCTTCCTCTTCGGCAGCAGAAATCAGAGTGGTGACGTCACATGCTAACCTGCCTTTTGTTCGGAAGCATATTTGGCGGTTAGAGCTGACGGAGCTGACGTCACACCACCACTACCTGTGTTCCCTTGAGCTGTAATCTAAAAAGCCCACCACAGGTTACGCAAGAACGGATGTGGGTACACACCTAACGTGCGCCAATTCCAAAGGGGAAGACTACTGAGTATTTTAGCGCGCATCTTTAAGCACTCAGCTTGATACTGGAGGAAATAAGGCTTTCACATGACCACACAGACGTATCCAATCTCCCCTGCTGAGTGCAGCCCATTCTGTGGACCTCTCTTTCTGGAGTGGCTCAGAAGTTCGACCCGAACTACTTCGAGTAATGTCACAGTGACTACAGGTACAGATGTATTTTTTATCCTGAAATGTGCAGAGGGATACGCAGTGGTATCTGGACGAGTCCACTTCAGAACGGTTTCAACTGAAGGGGAGGGCAGGTCAGTTCCGTATCAGTTGTGAGAATGTGAACACGTGCAGAGCTACTGAGAGATACTACACATTGTTTCAAAAAGTGCGTGTTTCCTGGTTCCAAGAGAGCATTTAGAAATGGCGCCTCCTAGCAGCAAATTAGGAAATATGGTGCTACATTCTCAAACACGAGAAGTAATAAGCAATGTTTATGCATTTATGAAAAAGGAGCAAAAGTCTGGGTCTGCTCTGAAAATCTGGAAAAGGGTATCAGAGGTAACAGGTGTGTCTGTAAGCAGTGTTAGAGGAATTATTAGAGAAACAAAAACCATTGATTCTGGTGCGACGACGTCGTTTTCTACCCCAGGTAAACAAAAATCTAGAACATGCACAAAATCTAACTTGGATGACTTTAATGAAGAAATGGTTAGGCGAACTGTCAATAACTTTTACATCACAGAAATAGAACGACCGACTCTGAATAAAGTATTTATGAAGCTTCAAAATTCCATTGACTTCCAAGGCAGTGTCTCAACATTAAGAAAAGTTATTTTGAAGCTAGGATTTAGATAAAATGAAAACAAACACAAGACTAATGTTAATGGAACATCATAACATACGGGCAATAAGACTTAAATATCTGCGAGATATTCAAAGATACCGCCATGAAGGTCGCAACATAGTTTATATGGATGAGACTTACATCAATACAGCACATACAACGTCATATGCCTGGAGTGATAACTCGCTGCAAGGACTCTTTGCACCAATGTCGAAAGGCCAGCAGTTGGTAATCGTGCATGCTGGAGGAGAACTGGGTTTTGTTCCAAATGCCTTTGTACGATTTAAGGCCCAACAAAAGCCCGGAGATTACCACGACAATATGAATTATAACAGTTACCAAAAATGGAGTCAAGAAAAGCTTATTCCTAACCTGGCTCCTAGATCTGTGCTAGTTATAGATAACGCCCCATATCACAACGTGTAAATTGAAAAACATCCAAATTCACGCTCTAGAAGAGATCAAATGATATCCTGGCTACAGAGACACGTGACTGAAGATGAGTTCAAAAACACTAATTTTTTTAACCTAAGAAACCCTTAAATTTATCAGCGTATTCTACCCCTAAAATCAGCACCTTCTTACAAAATAGATAAAATACTTGAGGGGCATAATCATACTGTCCTAAGACTACCTCCCTACGCAGATCTTCGAGTGTGAGCCTTGACTTGTAAAAGGTAAGCGTAGTTTTTAGTTTTTAGTGAACCTGTGCAGCGTACTCCGCTCTTGTAATCTTACGTGTGTGACGCATTGTAGCGAGAGGTGCCTATCCCCACCACATTTGTTACTCATCCCTACCGCGCAGGATTCCTGTCAAGATAAAATAATACATCTGTATAGTAGCCGCGTTCATTGCATCCCAGTGGACATCAAAGCAAAAGCACAGCTTTCACTTCTGGCCACAGATCCCACATCCCAAGCAATTGTAAGGATCCTCCCCGCTCAAACATATGGGGTGGTCCTTCTTTCTACCTTCACCAAGTTAAAGCACTTTGGCGACGTTTTTCTTCTGTCTTCAGAACGGCAGTACCTTCTATTAGCTTAGACTGTACACACGTGCTTCTTATGTGTGTTAATTTCAGCTTGTATTTATAGAAGATACATAGTGTTTTACTTAGTGCAGTGTGTGTTGTTTTATAAATTTATTAGTGTTTAATAGTCATTGGCGTTTAGCACTTGCGTAATTTAATTAAGATGTGGAGATCGTCGGAATCGAACCTAACATGGATATGCTAACATGGATTTTCATTCATACTTGTAATATATACCTAACAGTATTTGTAAAATTTCTCAAGTTTTAAGCGTTTATGACATATTTAATTATTATGGGGAATGTACATGATTATTTATTTAAACTGCGTTTAACAGAAGCCACTTAAAAAGGAAAAATTACACTTTTTAACTTTATTCAAACTTGTAAAATTAGCAGACACCCTTGTAAAAGGCTTCCAGCATTTAAAAAGAGTAATAGATTTTCCTTACCAGTTTTCTTTAATTCCTTAGTTCACTTTTTTTGCTACTTTTGAGATGTTTTCTGCTTTGTTAAATCAACTGAAATTTGATTCACCACCTGTGGCTGTCATATAATATAGTTTTAGGCCAAATTGGTTCATTATTGCAATAAACGAAACTCTAACGTGCAATCTTTGCTTATAAATTATTACTGTCGCGAACCCGTTATCTACGATAGCGCGGCTTGTGTACACAAAGAGCCGGCAAATAAAGATAGCGGAGATAAAAGACTTACCGACACAGATAAGTGAGGTAAATGGAAATTTCTAGTGACTTCTTGATTGATAGACATTATTCGGTTTCTGGTTTGTTTTGAAACAGTCTAGAAATAATCAATGGAGGTATATATAAAAGATTTTGAGATGAACAGCTGGAAAGTGTTGTAACGAGAGCTGATGATGTAAACATGTGTAATCAGAACGCTGTTGTTGTGGTCATCGACCTTGGTAGATCGTGATTGTGTATGTGATGTAATACTGCTGCTGTGGGTGTATTTCTACGCAAATAAAGAACGATTTGAATTTCTGCAAATTGGACTTTTAATTCTACGAACACACAAAGTCACTTTATTAACTATCAGAATATCCAAAGTGCTTCTTTAATTTGCAAGTAAATATCCCTCGCCAAATTCACTGATGCAATTTAACCCTTTTAAAATTGTAATGATGGTCCTAGGACAAGGTATCGGTATGTTTTACTAAGCTTTCCTTGGATATTATGTTAATAATACGCATTTAGTTCTTGTAGGTAATATAAGTACTATACCATAACAGCATACGTAACATATCTCTTTTCAGTTATACAGCGTTGTAACATTATGTATTATAGCATACACTAATTGTTTAAAATTTATATGAAACGTTCAATGACTATTTCGTACAGTGAATTCAACTCGACTTTTTTCTTCTAAATTTTATTTTAAACAACGGCAACCCTGGGTATTCTCAACTGTAAACACGTGTCTAACATTCTTCACCCTTTCAACCCACTAAGTGTATCCTAAGATGTTTATGACATTGGCTAAGAACAGTTTTTCCGTACAAAGCCAGCCTCCTGGGGATGCTTTAAAATGAGAAGGTACTGCCCATCTCCACAATGCTATTTCCATGACCTTTGGGGGCTCATTACTAAGAAATTATTATTGATATGTACATGAAAATTTCCAGGCATGTTCTTAAAACCTTTATCTTTAATAGTACCCATTATTATTTGAAAATCTTGTACTGATAATTTGTTATAATTTTTTAGTTTAAAAAATGCACTGAAATTTCAGATAATCTATTTTTTTAAACAAGCATTACGAATTTAAGATAAAATCCATTCTTATTATTATTCTTATGAGTCTGCTTAATACACATTAAAAATTCATATGTTTGGTTGATTAGTTATTTAAAAACCTGTACCGAAATGTAATATAAAAATGTGAAACTGAGAAAAATACCTTTAAAGTTTATATATTGGGATTGGGATTACAGGGAATTTGGTACGTAGGCCACCATGCTGGGTCCATTGTTCCTATGCCCCCAAGTGCATAGAGGAAGGATGAGGCGAAGGAGACAGAGGGCGGCCGACCCAAGGAGCCACGACAGTATAGAGGGCAGGGTCCCTACAGTTTAATTGGATGGAGACCTTCGCCGACAGGCTGGGACTCACTCCCCTACAGCGGGTTACTAGAGGAACCTGGGGCCGAACATCTGAGCCGCTCCTTCGGGAGTTGTTCGGATTGGGATGGTCTCGAGGGGGCAGTGGTTCCCGATACCCGTGGGAATCGGGTACGTCTGAGGACGGGGTTGAGGGAAGCCATTAATTCTCCTGGGTACTAGCCCGCAAAGCTAGTAGAAGGTGTGCTAGATCGCCCGGCGACCCCACCGAGGTCATATCGGTAGTCTTCACTTTTGGTGTTGGCGCGCGTAAGTGGCGTATCCACTTCCATCCCGTCTTGTGTCCTTGGACAAGATGGGGGGGCCCTTGTTTGTTACCCAGGTCTTCTCCTATGGAAAGCCCCACGGAGGATGCCGAGCGCCGTTTAGGACAGCTCGGATAACTCCCTGGTTGAAAGAGGCCCGGGTCTTGTTCCTACGGGTTCAAGGCTAATGGGAGTAGAACCTCTGGACTCAAACTGTCCCCTACAGCGGGACGGTACGAGCCCAGCAGACGAGCCCTAATGGTCCCAAGCAGGCGATCCGAGCCCAAAGGTCCCTGGCTGACGGTACCGAAATGGTCCCAGTGGAGGAGCGGACACCGGCAACTGACCTACCGGAGGAGGAAGTAGTTTTCCTCAGAGCATATCATCCTGCCATGCACCGCCGAGACTCCCACCGACACTTCTACCCTGAAAGAGACCATCAGATGAGAGAAGATATGAAATGATAACGGAGATGAAGTGAAGGGACAAGAAATTCGGGGGACGTAATTAAATAACCCAGCATGCCTAGGGAGCCGGGAAAACCCCCGCGAAAGCCCATGCGTTAGGTAGGTCGGCCATGGTAATTGAACCCGGGCTTCCCAAATGCGTGCCACAGACGAAACCGCCTGGGTCATCTTAATTACTGACTTTTCACATGAGTCAGAACATTCCTACTGCGTAGTCTTGAACCTCTGTATTCTCACTTGTTCTTTTCAAGTTCCTCTTCATTTTCCTTGTCTTCTTAGCCAGTTCTTCAACCATTTTATCTGCTTTCAGGACTCGCAGCTCATCAATTTCTGTATATGACTACTATTATAATTAGAACATGTATGTATTGTTGAATGGGGCCTACTAACCTCAATACTACACGTAGTTTCATCGCCTATTCTATTTATATTTTCTACATTTACTTTTCTATGTTTAGTAAACGATTGCCTACTAAACTTTCTCTTTGGAAATGTTTTCGGACTACCCATATCATATATTCACCAATAACTAGTACAAAATATTATTCAGAACATATAACTGTTCACATACACAGCCAAAGACAAAAGAAAAGCTAGCATCATTGGAGTTACAGTGGTACCAGCAGAAAGCTTGAAATGTCCCTTACAAAACAAGGCTAAGTTTAGAAGTATCTGTTCTGTATTATAGAGGTTATGATTGAAAAGGGGCGTGGCAAAAACTTAATACCCACTAATGTAATTAGAAAATTAGGCATAAAATATTGCTCCAATGAACTTTTAACTATATATTTGTAACCTACAGGTATGACATTATAATCAAATGTTAAAATAAAAAGGAAAATTTTAAGTGAAGTACCTTCTCACCTTAAACGCGTTCACTGTACACAGCGCCTATACCACGACAGTTTCCTCCTACCGTAACATTTACACACATACCTGAAGCTGCTTTTTGAGTTCTCGGGACCTCATAACGTATCTCTGGTGAAAGTACTGTATAGAATCTTCCTCTATGTATCATAAATAAGCATTACAAAAAGCAATGTTTCACACGAACGAACATATATCTTACTCTAAACAAAGATAGCGCTTACTTTCAAAAAAGACCACGCAACTCCTATTGGCTTGTTCGGACAGAAATGTATTACTGTTATTTCCAAACAATCCCTAAGGAACGGATAAGAGAAAACGTATTTTCTTTCATCGTGATAAATTGTTGCTATATGGTATTCACTTTATTTTGTTGGCATCGCCAAGTAGTGCAGGCATAGATATATTTGCATATCCTACATCAAACTGAAACTTTGTTCTCAAGCCAATAAAGTTTCACAGCTTCTGTGCAAGTCTAATAACAGAAGTTCACTTTCATTTTGTTAATTGGATGCGTTTAACAGGTTTTCATTTTGTGGCTTCTTAATAAAAAGTGCACTGCTCTGAGATGAAAGGGCGTAAGTCATAAAATCATTCACTTAGTTTTAATTACAAAATCAGTTTTATTAAAGCTGATAGAATACCTTTCGAGAATGAAACCGTTTCTCCATCAATTCTTCAACAAAGTATTCTTACAAAGCATTATTATTTTATCTCTTTCATATCAATCCAGATAAACATTTGCAGCAATGGTTTATCACATATTTCGTAACATGTACTGTAGAAGGCTTAACCAAAAACTCAAATATTTTAAATGTAGGTCACTATGCCACAGCTATATATAATATTCTTATTGTACGACCAGGAGAAGTAAAGGTGGTATTGGCAATTAAAAAAGTATAAAATATTCACATTCAAATCAACGATAAAAACATCTTCGAAAATTTTGGAGATATTACATAATTGACACAAATTCTGTGTTATAACGAATTGCTGTTATTTTTATGGAGTAAGCATTTGTCTCTATCTTCCATTTTGTGAGATATACAAAACTCATTCAAGATAAAGGCTATTCCGGCAAATTAAAGATCTATATTTTATTTAACATGCAAGTATCTTAAAAATAACCGAGAGGAAAGGCTTACGTGTGTATTCGGGAGGTCCGGATTCGATTCCCGTGGTCTACCTGAACCATGGGATTTTCAGGAGGTTTCCCGCGTCACCAGGTGAATGCTGGGTAAGTTAATTACGTCCCCCAATTTCCTGTCCCTCAATTACACCTCCATTATCATTTCATATCATCCCCCATCTAGTGGTCTCTTTCAGGGTAGAAGTGTCGGCGGGAGTATCGGCGGTGCATGCTCCTCGTAAACGCCTCCCTTCTCTGGTAAGACAGTCTCCGGTCTCCGAGCCGATATACTAGGCCCCTTCAGGCACGCAGTCGGTGGGATGTCTTATTGTGCAAGCCTGCCGGGAGATTTCAGATCTCTGGCGTGGGGCTTCCGGTCTCGGAGCCGGACTGATGGACTCTTTCTGTGCCGAGGTTGTACTGGAATGCTGGGGGATTCAAACTAGTAAATTCTAGGGATCCTGCCATCTGCACTGTGGTGATTCTGTGGGGTGGGCGTCCTCTGTCTTCTCTCATCTCATCCTTCCTCCCGGAAATGCCAAACTTGAGGCACTGGTACAAAAGATCTCTCTCCATGTGGTCGGCGTCCTCTGCGTTTTCTCATCTCATCCTTCCTCCCGGAGATGGCCAACTGGAGGCACTGGTACAAAAGATCTCTCTCCATGGGTTCGGCATCCTCTGTCTTCTCTCATCTCATCCTTCCTCCCGGAGATGCCCAACTTGAGCAACTGGTACGTAAGATCTGTGTCCATGGAGTTGGCGTCCTCTGCCTTCTCTCAACTCATCCTTCCTCCCGGATACGCCCAATTGGAGGCACTGGTATAAAAGATCTGTCTCCATGGGATCGGCGTACTCTGTCTTCTCTCTTTTCATCCTTCCTTCTGGAGATGCCTAACTTGAGGCACTGGTACAAAAGATCTGTCTCCATGGGGTTGGCGTCCTCTGTCTTCTCTGATTTTTCCACCCGGAGATGCCCAACTTGAGGCACTGGTACAAAAGATCTGTGTCCATGGGGTTGGCCTCCTCTGTCTTCTCTGATCTTTCCTCCCAGAGATGCCCAACTTGAGGCACTGGTACATGAGATCTGTGTCCATGGGGCTGGCGTCCTCTGTATTCTCCCATCTATCCTCCCGGAGATGCCCAACTTGAGGCACTGGTACAAAAGATCTGTCTCCCTAGAGCCGGGGTCCTCTGTCATCTCTCATCTCATCCTTCCTCCCGGAAATGCCAAACTTGAGGCACTGGCACAAGAGATCTGTCTCCGAGGGGTCGGAGTCCTCTGTCTTCTCTCATCTCATCGTTCCTCCCGGAGATGCCCAACTTAAGTCACCGGTACAAAAGATCTGTCTCCATGGGGTCGGAGTCCTCTGTCTTCTCTCATCTCATCGTTCCTCGCGGAGATGCCCAACTTAAGTCACCGGTACAAAAGATCTGTCTCCATGGGGTCGGAGTCCTCTGTCTTCTCTCATCGCAACCTTCCTCCCGGAGATGCCCAACTTAAGTCACTGGTACAAAAGATCTGTCTCCATGGGATCGGCGTCCTCTGTCTTCTCTCATCTTTCCTCCCGGAGATGCCCAACTTGAGGCATTGGTACAAAAGATATGTCTACATGGGGTCGGCGTCCTCTGTCTTCTCTCAACTCAACCTTCCTCGCGGAGATGCCCAACTTAAGTCACTGGTACAAAAGATCTGTCTCCATGGGGTCGGCGTCCTCTGTCTTCTCTCATCTTTCCTCCCGGAGATGCCCACCTTGAGGCACTGGTACAAAAGATCTGTCTCCATGGGGTCGGCGTCCTCTG
This sequence comes from Mantis religiosa, assembly GCA_030765055.1. Lineage (NCBI taxonomy): Eukaryota > Metazoa > Arthropoda > Insecta > Mantodea > Mantidae > Mantis > Mantis religiosa. The sequence continues at coordinate 202,827,970 of CM060951.1, read as the reverse complement.
TCTTCTCTCAACTCAACCTTCCTCCCGGAGACGCCCACCTTGAGGCACTGGTACAAAAGATCTGTCTCCATGGGGTCGGCGTCATCTGTCTTCTCTCATCTCTTCCTTCCTCCCGGGGATGCCCAACTTGAGGTACTGGTACAAAAGATCTATCTCCATGGAGTCGGCGTCCTGTCTTCTCTCAACTCAACCTTCCTCCCGGGGATGCTATCTTGAGACACTGGTACAAAAGATCTGTCTCGGCGTCATCTGTCTTCTCTCATCTCATCCTTCCTCCCGGGGATGCCAAACTTGAGGCACTGGTATAAAGAAATACAAAATGTCTATCTAGTCGACGTACCGAATCCTCCGTATTCTATCATATATTAAAGAAATGGTAGTTTAACCAATTCAATATGGTATAATCTACATGTTTAGGCTTTCATGATCGGCGTTAAGTTGTTGCCAGCCAGGAATGAATCTCTGAAGATGCCCGACGGAGCTACGGGTGAAACGTTAGGTATTTTTTCATCGTCTAGACCGTGGCCTTCAAACCCGGAAACAATATTCTATTGATTTCAATATAGATTTAATTTTCCATAAAATATCTTAAATTTATAGCAATTTAACCAAAACCGTTATAGCTATTTTGGGGGATAATTTTGAAAACTGTTCGATGTAAAAGGTTAAGGTACGTTTTCTAAAACCTTCTAGTCACATCATTAAAGATGCTGAATTAAATTATTATTTAATAGATGTAATAGTTACGCTGTTTACAGATTACAATTGACCGCCTGGGTAGCTTAAATTGTAGTTTCCCTCCTAACGTTCAATACGTCCCGAGTTCAAATCTCGGTCAGAGTGAGTTATTTGTATCAGGTTTTTTAGGGACTTTTCCCTTATCCTGAAAGGCGAACCGCGGGTTCGCTTTATGGACCCCGGGTTCATTTTAACATCATTTCTCCCAGTTCATCATCGTCCAATATGACTTAACGTTGGAGGACATAAATTAAAAGGATAAAAGGTATTAAAAAACAACAACCCCTGTATAAAGAAGAATGTAATAAAAATATGAACATGTTGTCACCCAATTATCGGAAGGCACGACCAACTGACAGCTGAGTGGGGGACAGGAGGCATTCAGGCTACGCATACCCATTTATCGTGTTGCGCTAACCGAGGGGATGGTTGGAAAAGCATCACTAGCCACCTCTTTCCCCTCCCCCTGATGTGTGGAACCATCGGGATAATGTTCCGAGCCGCGAAGCTTCCAGAAACATCGATCTCCGTATATAAGGGATGCAGTGGACCTGCAGCTAACCAACGAAGCCGACTTGAACACGGCCTTGAGGATGAGCCTGCCCTTATTAGGGCAGTGTCTCGAAATGGAGGTCAGCCGCTCAGAGCGTCCTGCACCTTGTCGCCGATGCTGCAGGTACGGACATGAAGCTGCCACTTGTACTGCAACACCACCGTGCCACTACTGTGGTGCCGCGACACTCACCGGGGAATGCCAGTAGCACGATCTCCGCCGCCGCCGGTACTGCGCCACCTGCTCAGGCCTCGGCCACTTTACAGGGCAGGCACAGTGCCCTGCACGCCCACGCCAGGACTCCGGCCACGCCACACCTCCAACAGCTCACTCCAACTTTGTTGCCGACTGGAGGCAAGCGCTGGACTGCCTCAAGGATGAAGTTCAGAAGGTCAACCACCGGCTTCATTCTATCGAGGAGCACCTGGCAAGCAGACCCGCCACAGCCATCCAAGGGACTACTAGATTCGACGTTCAAGACCTCCACTCTGAGGTCCTGAACATTAGTCTTCGCCTGGGAAACCTGGAGGACTCACTCGCTGCCACCAACGCTAGACATGACACCACCTGCGCCGTACTGAGTGACGTCAAAGACCAACTCGCGACCTCACGGCAACTCATGACTGACAGCCTGACATCTCACCAGGAGCGCATTATCTCATCCCTCAAGGCACTACGACAGATCTCAGAGATCACCTTATCACAAGTCCTACAACTACAGGAATCCATTGGAACCACTAGTATACAAGACATCATTATCCAGAGCATCAATGACCTACAGGACCACATCAACCGATCAGATACGCAGACATTAGACCACTTAGCCACAAGCTGATGGAAACACAGACCGCAGTCGCTCCTCAACACCCTGACGCTTCACATGCGTACTTTACTGAAATACTCTCGCGCATAGCTGAAGTACACACACGCATCGAACATCTCCGGACCACAGTACGTCACCTTACTGACAACACAAACTCTACCACGCGCCAACGACGCCGCATAACTTAATTTCAACTTAAGCACCCAAGGTGCGCAGCTATCTGAAATAAATAAATATATACCCTACTCTATCCAATCCCTCCTTCTATTCCAGGCGATCCACCCAGGGCCTCTGGTCATGTTTGGACCCCCTATCATACCTCCATCATTAGCACGTGCCCATCAGGCACCTGCATTCCAACACCGATAATAACGGGGGTGCATGCGTGGAACCCCAACACCTTTCTCTCCTTTTATTCCCTCCTAAATCCCTGCCCTATAAAAAAGTCAGTTCTTGGCGAGCAGCCGTGAGGAGCGCAGTGCTAGCGAACGGAGTGGAAGACTGCGTACGTGTATCAGAGGAGTTTTTAGTCAGCTCTAGAGTGCAGTGTTAAGTAATAGTGAGTGCGGAGTGGACCTGTGACAGACGAACTGGTGGATTGTAATTGTGTGCGCTGCGTAATTATATGTAATCGGCAAGTGTTCCAACTGTAATTCTGTGGAAATAAAGAACATTTTGAGTTTGTGCAACTGGACTTTTAATTTCAGGAACCTACAAAGTCACAATATTATAAATACAGCTTCTATTAATGGTTATAATAAGGACTTTATACAAAAGAAGATTGAAAAATTTAAATATCAGAAAACTGTTAATTTCAAAAAATAAAAAACGATTATAATTTTAAAAAATTTACTTACCATCCTGGGGTTAAGAAACACCTTTAATTTTTTACAGAAGTTGGTATAACTTAAGTTCCTCAAAATAAATATAGCATTAAAAATGTACTACATTTCTCTAAAATGATAAAATTCCTAACAATAAAAGTCTGGTATTTATCAATTTAATTGTTCAGATTCTGATCAGGTTTATATTGGAAGGCAACGTAATTTGCAAACCAGAACGAAAGAACATTTTCGTAACATTAAGTATAAACAAACTGATAAGTCGGCCATAGCAGATCATTTTTGGTCATTTAACCATGAAATAAATCCTGAAGTTAAATTATTAAAACAATTAAATGGCCCAATAGATTTAATGGTTTGGGATGAAATATTTATTTTAAAAAATAAACATCGCATAATGAATTATGAAATACCAGCAGTTGATTCTATTTTTAGATTTGTATCGTTTTCAGATTTTGCTAATACCGAAAAAACATATTAACATGGTAACTGGAATCCTTGACGACGAAGTCACGACACAGGCAATTGTTTGTGAAATCGATCTCAGTTAAACAGAACAATTAACATCATTTTCTTAATATAAGTGAAGTTTTTGTTACAAATAGTTAAGCGGGGGTGTCATAAAGTTTTAATTATTATACAGTAGTTTTTATGCTAGAGTAATGTTGGTAGTTTCAGTGATTTCAGTCCTTTTGTTTTTTTACAGTGAGTGCCTGAAGAGACTGAAGTGTAAGGTGCAGAAAATTGAGGCTCGTAGTGTGATCAAGTTCCTGCATTTGATGGGCAAAACTGTCCGGGAAATCAATGATGAGATGACGGCTGTTTATGGAAATAATTGCCCATCGTATGACCCTATTGTGAGGTGGAAAAGGAATTTTCAAACTGGTCACATGTCCCTGACAGATGAGCCAAGAGCTGGTAGACCGTCAGCTGTCACAGTGAAGAAAGTGGAGTATTTAATACTGGAAGACAGACGAGCAACCATCCAAATGATCATGATTGAGACACATCTTAGTTATGGTACTGTGTGGAAAATTATTCATGACGAACTGCACATATCTAAGGTGTCTGCATGATGGGTTCCACGTTTGCTAACCCCTTTCCAAAAGCAAACACGGCGTGAGCTTTCAAGACAGATGTTGATGTTGTTGGTACAGGATGAAGATGATTTCTTTTTTTTTTTATCGTCTGGTAGCCGCGGTCGAATTCTGAATCTATCAGTATGATCCAGACAGGAAAACTATGAGTATGGAATGGAAACCTGCCGATTCTCCCACTCCCAAAAAGACAAAGGTGAAAAAGTGAGCTGGGAAGGTCATTATTTCAGTTTTCTGGGACTGTCGTGGAGCCATCGTTACAGATTATCTTGCCAAGGGTCAAACCATCACTGGCAGATACTACTACAATCTTCTGGATAAGTTACGAGCAGCTCTGATTAAGAAACGACGCGGTATGCTCTCCAAAGTTGTTCGTCTTCTGTCTGACAATGCACCAGCTCATTCATCTCAAGTTGCAGTTGACAAAACAAGGGAATGTGCTTTGAGAACTTACAGCATCCACCTTACTCTCCCGATCTCACACCAAGTGACTTTTTCTTGCTCTCGGAAATAAAGAATCCGTTGTGTGGTCACCGATTTGACAACACAAATGACGTCATTAATGAAGTGGGAGAGTGGTTTAAAGCGAATTCTGCAGAGCTCTACAATCAAGGTATTCGGAAGGTCAAGAAACGCTGGGAAAAATGTGTAAATCTGGATAGTGACTATGTACAGAAGAGCTAACAATCTCTAATTAATTCTTCATTTAACAATAAAATGGTATAAGCGGGTAAGCTAGCTTAGTAAGCGATTAAACCAAAACTTCGTGAAAGTTACTGTTACTCTGTTCTAAACACGAGCTGGATATATGATAATATGTTCATGCAACGTAAAACATATTTATCCGAATAACTGCAAGAAAACACATCCTATGCCTACACCACTAGCATCAGTGTGGAGCTCTGTGTACGCTCCAGGAGTATAGTGTGCTAACACCGGTGCAGAAGTCAGCGCATCCTTCAAGGTCTGGAAAGCATGCTGTTGGTCAGATCCCCAAACAAAATCACAGTTCTTTTTAGTCAATTGTGCTAAAGGATGGGCAATGTCAGCATAACCTTTCACAAACTTTCGATAAAAATTGAACAAACCAAGGACCTTCCTGACATCCCTGACATTCTTAGGCTGAGGTAAATTTTGAATCACAGTTATCTTGTCTGAGTCTGGAGATATGCCCTCATTAGAGACTTCAAAACCCAAAAGTTTGACACGGTTCATGGCAAAGAAACATTTCTGCGGTTTCAATTTAAAGTTGAAAAGCACCAAACGCTGAAAAACAGCCTCTAAATTATCCAGTAGTTCCTCAAAAGAATGAGCATAAACAAGGATATCATCAAGGTAAGCCAGAGCTTTCTTAAATTTTAAATCACCTAACAACTTTTCAGCAATGTAAGAAAAGAAACGGGGAGCATTGGCTAGTCCAAAGGAAAGTCTTTCAAATTCAAATTGACCACTGTGGCAAACAAACGCCGTGAATGGCTTGGCGTGCTCCTCAAGGGGGACCTGAAAATAAGCAGAAAGAAGATCCAACGAGCAGAACCAGGACACTCCATGCAATGAGCTAAGCAGGTCGTCGATGATGGGAAGTGGAAAAGATGATGGAATGGTCACCGAGTTAAGCTTCCTGTAGTCCACACAAAATCTGGTCGAGCCATCCTTTTTCTTAACTAGCACCACAGGAGAACTCCACGGAGACTGAGAATCCCTGATGATCCCAGCATCTTTCATCTCTTGAACCTGCTGATCGATGATTTCACGTTGCTTGATAGGAACTCTATACGGGCGCTGCTTAATAGGAGTTGGGTCAGAAACCTGTATATCAAATTTAGCAACATTGGTCATACCTAAATCCTGCAAGGTGGTTGCAAAAACATGAGAATATTTCAATAAAAGAGCATGAAGTTTATCTTTCTGGCTAGAAGACAATTTATTATTTACACTAAACTGAAAGTTTGGTGCTTCCAAGGGCGTGATATCCTGAGGCGAGATTGAATGACTCTGAACAAAAGCAACATCTTGGACATTAGCTAAGGTCGTGCGAGAAAACAAAGTCTTAGGCTCTGGTGATGCATTTTGAACAGGCACAATATAATCTTGTCGGGGTGAGCAAACCATTTGAGGGATGGATATCTGTTTCTTTTGCAAAATACCTGGCACAGGCTCAAACATTACATCACAATCAATGGGTGAAGAAAGTTCTACTGCTACATGACAAACCGAAAATGGAGGAATCTGGACATCTTCTTTAACAAACACTTTGTTTGCTGGTTTAGTAACATCACCCTCAGTAAACGGCACTACAGCAATATCTGACATGGGGAGTTCTGTGTTCTCTACCATAGAAATATGACACAACTTGTCATCTACATGAATCACAACATCATTTTTAACATAATCAATAATAGCTTTGTGTGCAGACAAAAAATCATTACCTAAAATCAAGTCATGTGCTGGCCCTTTTACAACAAGAACATCTTCCTGAAAGAGACAGTTATTAATTGAAAAATCCAAAGGTAGGTGGTATGCAGCATTCAAAAGCTTGTTTCCAGCAGTTCTAAGTAAAATATCCACAGGCTGCAATTTAGAAATATCAGATACGTGTACAGCATTGACAATACTGACAGCACTGCCAGTATCGAGAAGAACCTTCACAGGGGTATTATTAATGGACCCTGAAACTTGTAAAACATGGCCAAAAGGTAAAGTTGAACTTGACGACTGATCAGGCTTGCTGTCGTGATGAACCTCTGCTACCGTGGCCTGTTTGAGGCACCGCGCTGAGCGTTTTTTGAACTATAAGCATCTGAAGATTGCCTGCAAAAACGTGCTATGTGACCAGGTTGGTTACAATTATAGCATACAAAGTTAGCAGTACGTCCACCATTGGAGCAGTTACCAGCTTGGCGGGGAGATGACCTCGTTACTGGATCAGAATTAGCAGGAACCTGCAAAGATTGAAGTTGATTGGCTAAACGGTCCATTTTGGCTGCAAGCTCTGACATCATATCCTGAGAAGGTGCTGGTGATGGCGACGGGAGTGACAAACACTCTGACGCTGCAACAGAACGGCCAGATATAGATTGAGGTGCAGAAACAACTGGGTATCCAGGTATGGACAGTGGCACATTACTATGCAGTTGATTAGACACCAGGTGTTGTCGGTTCTGGATGTAGAACTCAGCTTTATCAATGCGCTTAATAGCTTGCAAAACCTCCTCTACGGTAAGCAAATTCAAAGGTAAGAGAAACTAGACATACTGTGGTTTCAACCCTTTATACAAATTCTTAATTTGCTCTGGCTGAGACATAAAAGAATTTACTTTATCACACAATACTAGCACATCATAAATGTAGTTAAGCACAGGCTGAGAATCACGCTGAACACGTTGGCGAAGTTGGATCTCATACACATCATCCTGGTGAGCTACCTGAAAAGCTGTAAGAAAAGCATCTTTCAAAATAAACCAGTCGTGAGCGGGACACCTATGGCAAAACGTCTTGTACCATGCTACAGCAGTACCTTTAAGATAGCATGGGAAAAACTGCAACTTTTGAGTACTGTTCCATGCATTAGCACGAGCAACCATTTCAAAATTAGTCATAAAATCGTTAACACATTCATTAGGAGCAGCTGAAAAACAAGATGGTTGTATAAAGGTTTGAGAAACAGGTTTTATTGAAGCCATCGTGTTAGTGATGGTAGATTGTACCGCAACCAGAAGGTCAGTATTCTGTGCAATAATTCCGGGGGGTGACTGATCAGGCACCGAACTACGTTCATCAGGCTCGACATCTGTGCCGACAGAGGATGTATGTACATTGGTGTTATTCTCCACAAAATTTTCCATGGTGAAAGAAAAGATAACGATGTACACATTCAAAATTACTACAAAAATCAGTGATAGTGACTGCTATTCGCAATAGAACACAAGATTTGAAATTCCTGCAGAAATAGCAACACGGTGAGAACACAATACGTGACTGAATAACACTAGCACTGCACAAAATGCTGCAAAGAAAATCCTGATTATTACAATGCAAATGGAAATGAAAAACCATGCATCATCAACGTAAAATTTCTAACTGAGCATAACCGCAAACAGAACCACAAGGATTAAGCTCAAAAAGCACTGCATTTCCTGCACAAAACAAAAGAACATGTTAATACGTGAACAAATAATGCCGGGGTGACGTCACTACCCAAGTTACTTATCATAAGATGGCTACCGCCGTCCTACGCAGAACTGAAATTGAACGCAATTAATGAAATATATATCAATAAAGTACATTTACACTTAAACTGATGCTAAAATGAACAAACACGGCGCCTCCACCAAATGTAATATTCCTCGCTGCCAGGCACTATACGGGATCTTAATTTTTACTGAATGTTGAAAAATGTATTGCATTCACATCAAAAACTGTTACCATTTTTTTGAGCTGGCGAACGAGAACACATTACTCGGGGGTTTCACTCAGAGGCTTAATATACAATTCAGAACAATATTAAAGACACTTTCACAATCACTATTTATATTTATTATACTGTAGGGTTTTGTTAGTTTAATTATGTGGATTATCTTGAGTTTATTAGAGTAGTCGTTAGTACAAATGTCCTTCCTTCCGTCTGTTACGTAATAGGCTGTTCCAACTACTGTTTGCTTCCTTGGCCCCACTCATGTAAATAACAATAAATAAATTAATGGAACAGCCCTTGTGGAATTTGTAAATAAGGTATTGTTTATTTGTACGTGAAGTATTGAGTTATTGGCACGTCGCCCAGCTTGTTATTTGTGTATGAAGAGTTGTAGGTTGGGGTGTGTGAGCGGTTGTTGGAATAGCGTGAAAAGCGATGTGGTGGACGTGACTAAGCAAAGGTGATGTGAGTCGGGCCGGCGAGATGGAAGATTGTGTGAGCGGAATAACTCTATGGGCGACGCTGGATACTGTAAAAGTTTATTAAGGAAGAACAATAAATATAAATAGTGATTGTGAAAGTTTCTTTAATATTGTTCTGAATTGTATATTAAGCCTCTGAGTGAAACCCCCGAGTAATGTGTTCTCGTTCGCCAGCTCAAAAAAATGGTAACAGTTATTGATGTGAATGCAATACATTTTTCAGCATTCAGTAAAAATTGAGATCCCGGATAGCGCCTGGCAGCGAGGAATATTACAGTTTGGTGGAGGCGCCGTGTTTGTCCATTTTAGCATCAGTTTAAGTGTAAATATGCTTTATTGATATATATTTCCTTAATTGCGTTCAATTTCAGTTCTGCGTAGGACGGCGGTAGCCATCTTATGATAAGCAACTTGGGTAGTGACGTCACCCCGGCATTATTTGTTCACGTATTAACATGTTCTTTTGTTTTGTGCAGGAAATGCAGTGCTTTTTGAGCTTAATCCTTGAGGTTCTGTTTGCGGTTATGCTCAGTTAGAAATTTTACGTTGATGATCTATCTTTTTGCATGGTATTTTTCATTTCCATTTGCATTGTAATAATCAGGATTTTCTTTACAGCATTTTGTGCAGTGCTAGTGTTATTCAGTCACGTATTGTGTTCTCACCGTGTTGCTATTTCTGCAGGAATTTCAAATCTTGTGTTCTATTACGAATAGTAGTCACTATCAGTGATTTTTGTAGTAATTTTGCATGTGTACATCGTTATCTTTTCTTTCACCATGGAAAATTTTGTGGAGAATAACACCAATGTACATACATCCTCTGTCGGCACAGATATCGAGCCTGATGAACGTAGTACGGTGCCTGATCAGTCACCCCCCGGAATTATTGCACAGAATACTGACCTTCTGGTAGCGGTACAATCTACCATCACTAACACGATGGCTTCAATAAAACCTGTTTCTCAAGCCTTCATACAACCATCTTGTTTTTCAGCTGCTCCTAATGAATGTGTTAACGATTTTATGACTAATTTTGAAATGGTTGCTCGTGCTAATGCATGGAACAGTACTCAAAAGTTGCAGTTTTTCCCATGCTATCTTAAAGGTACTGCTGTAGCATGGTACAAGACGTTTTGCCATAGGTGTCCCGCTCACGACTGGTTTATTTTGAAAGATGCTTTTCTTACAGCTCTTCAGGTAGCTCACCAGGATGATGTGTATGAGATCCAACTTCGCCAAAGTGTTCAGCGTGATTCTGAGCCTGTGCTTAACTACATTTATGATGTGCTAGTATTGTGTGATAAAGTAAATTCTCTTATGTCTCAGCCAGAGCAAATTAAGAATTTGTATAAAGGGTTGAAACCACAGTATGTCCAGTTTCTCTTACCTTTGAATTTGCTTACCGTAGAGGAGGTTTTGCAAGCTATTAAGCGCATTGATAAAGCTGAGTTCTACATCCAGAACCGACAACACCTGGTGTCTAATCAACTGCATAGTAATGTGCCGCTGTCCATACCTGGATACCCAGTTGTTTCTGCACCTCAATCTATATCTGGCCGTTCTGTTGCCGCGTCAGAGTGTTTGTCACTCCCGTCGCCATCACCAGCACCTTCTCAGGATATGATGTCAGAGCTTGCAGCCAAAATGGACCGTTTAGCCAATCAACTTCAATCTTTGCAGGTTCCTGCTAATTCTGATCCAGTAACGAGGTCATCTCCCCGCCAAGCTGGTAACTGCTCCAATGGTGGACGTACTGCTAACTTTGTATGCTATAATTGTAACCAACCTGGTCACATAGCACGTTTTTGCAGGCAATCTTCAGATGCTTATAGTTCAAAAAACGTCCAGCGCGGTGCCTCAAACAGGCCACGGTAGCAGAGGTTCATCACGACATCAAGCCTGATCAGTCGTCAAGTTCAACTTTACCTTTTGGCCATGTTTTACAAGTTTCAGGGTCCATTAATAATACTCCTGTGAAGGTTCTTCTCGATACTGGCAGTGCTGTCAGTATTGTCAATGCTGTACACGTATCTGATATTTCTAAATTGCAGCCAGTGTACATTTTACTTAGAACTGCTGGAAACAAGCTTTTGGATGCTGCATACCACCTACCTTTGGATTTTTCAATAAATAACTGTCTCTTTCAGGAAGATGTTCTTGTTGTAAAAGGGCTAGCACATGACTTGATTTTAGGTAATGATTTTTTGTCTGCACACAAAGCTATTATTGATTATGTTAAAAATGATGTTGTGATACATGCAGATGACAAGTTGTGTCATATTTCTATGGTAGAGAACACAGAACTCCCCATGTCAGATATTGCTGTAGTGCCGTTTACTGAGGGTGATGTTACTAAACCAGCAAACAAAGTGTTTGTTAAAGAAGATGTCCAGATTCCTCCATTTTCGGTTTGTCATGTAGCAGTAAAACTTTCTTCACCCATTGATTGTGATGTAATGTTTGAGCCTGTGCCAGGTATTTTGCAAAAGAAACAGATATCCATTCCTCAAATGGTTTGCTCACCCCGACAAGATTATATTGTGCCTGTTCAAAATGCATCACCAGAGCCTAAGACTCTGTTTTCTCGCACGACCTTAGCTAATGCTCAAGATGTTGCTTTTGTTCAGAGTCATTCAATCTCGCCTCAGGATATCACGCCCTTGGAAGCACCAAACTTTCAGTTTAATGTAAATAATAAATTGTCTTCTAGCCAGAAAGATAAACTTCATGCCCTTTTATTGAAATATTCTCATGTTTTTGCAACCTCCTTGCAGGATTTTGGTATGACCAATGTTGCTAAATTTGATATACAGGTTTCTGACCCAACTCCTATTAAGCAGCGCCCGTATAGAGTTCCTATCAAGCAACGTGAAATCATCGATCAGCAGGTTCAAGAGATGAAAGATGCTGGGATCATCAGGGATTCTCAGTCTCCGTGGAGTTCTCCTGTGGTGCTAGTTAAGAAAAAGGATGGCTCGACCAGATTTTGTGTGGACTACAGGAAGCTTAACTCGGTGACCATTCCATCATCTTTTCCACTTCCCATCATCGACGACTTGCTTAGCTCGTTGCATGGAGTGTCCTGGTTCTGCTCGTTGGATCTTCTTTCTGCTTATTTTCAGGTCCCCCTTGAGGAGCACGCCAAGCCATTCACGGCGTTTGTTTGCCACAGTGGTCAATTTGAATTTGAAAGACTTTCCTTTGGACTAGCCAATGCTCCCCGTTTCTTTTCTTACATTGCTGAAAAGTTGTTAGGTGATTTAAAATTTAAGAAATCTCTGGCTTACCTTGATGATATCCTTGTTTATGCTCATTCTTTTGAGGAACTACTGGATAATTTAGAGGCTGTTTTTCAGCGTTTGGTGCTTTTCAACTTTAAATTGAAACCGCAGAAATATTTCTTTGCCATGAACCGTGTCAAACTTTTGGGTTTTGAAGTCTCTAATGAGGGCATATCTCCAGACTCAGACAAGATAACTGTGATTCAAAATTTACCTCAGCCTAAGAATGTCAGGGATGTCAGGAAGGTCCTTGGTTTGTTCAATTTTTATCGAAAGTTTGTGAAAGGTTATGCTGACATTGCTCATCCTTTAACACAATTGACTAAAAAGAACTGTGATTTTGTTTGGGGTTCTGACCAACAGCATGCTTTTCAGGCCTTGAAGGATGCGCTGACTTCTGCACCGGTGTTAGCACACTATACTCCTGGAGCGTACACAGAGCTCCACACTGATGCTAGTGGTGTAGGCATAGGGTGTGTTTTGTTGCAATCTGTAAACGACCAGTTAAGACCTGTTGCTTATGCCTCTAGATTGTTGTCCAAGTGTGAGCGTAATTATGGTGTTCCAGAGTTGGAGCTCCTAGCTATTGTTTTTGGTTTCACACATTTTAGAACATTTGTATATGGTTATAAAGTTCATGTGATTTCTGACCACCATTCATTGTGTTATCTAAATAATCTGAAAGATTTTACAGGGCGTCTGGCTCGCTGTAGCCTTAAACTACAGGAGTTTGATTATACTATCTGTTACAAATCTGGTAAAAAGCATAACGATGCAGACACTTTATCTAGGTTTCCTGTGCTGCAACCCCAGGAACATCAAGTGGAGGAATTGGATGATGTATTAACTTGTTTACTTTCTCCTATAGAAGTTGCGGAGAAACAGAAAGCTGATCCACTGCTGCGTCCTCTAATGGATACCTTAGTGGACGACACTAATGCTACTGTAATATTCCTCGCTGCCAGGCACTATACGGGATCTTAATTTTTACTGAATGCTGGACGTCCATTTTGCTCAATGAAGCTAGGCTCACTACTAGGAGGGATCGAGCTGCTGAAAAGTCAAGCAAAACTTGAAATGATGGAATTTTATTTATATGAATTTCTTCGTCCCCTATGTTTGGAACTGTCTGTGACATCAGGTATGTGCCATTTGTGGTAACCACCAGTTTGCCCAATTTTCATCTTCAGGGTCGGTCTGCTACTCCAAATGGTTGTAATCGTCGTGCTGCGCCTCTATGACTTCCATCAGTGTTCCAGTGGTGTAGGGTTGGTTCGGTGGACTCTGGGACTAGTGGTGTAGACAACATCATGCATCGTGACTCATTGGGAGGGGCCTCTCAGGAATTCATTTATTGGTACTTTTCATGTTTGTGTTTTCTAATGATAGGTTAGGGGCTACCCTTAGTGCTTTTCTTTTGTGTGTTTTGCTGTTTGATATTAGTCCGACGAGCAGGGGCTCGTCTTTTTCTAGAGGGGAGGGAAATGTAGGGTTTTGTTAGGTTAATTATGTGGATTATCTTGAGTTTATTAGAGTAGTCGTTAGTACAAATGTCCTTCCTTCCGTCTGTTACGTAATAGGCTGTTCCAACTACTGTTTGCTTCCTTGGCTCCACTCATGTAAATAACAATAATAAATAAATTAATGGAACAGCCCTTGTGGAATTTGTAAATAAGGTATTGCATTATTTGTACATGATGTATTGAGTTATTGGCACGTCGCCCATCTTGTTATTTGTGTATGAAGAGTTGTATGTTGGGGTGTGTGAGCGGTTGTTGGAATAGCTCGTTGTAGCTATGGTGTGTGTGGACAACCGAGGAGATGGACGACGCTGGACACTGTAAAAGATTATTTTAAGGTATAATAAATATAAATAGTGATCGTGAAAGCGTCTTTAATATTGTTCTGAATTGTATATTAAGCCTCTGAGTGAAACCCCCGAGTAATGTGTTCTCGTTCGCCAGCTCAAAAATGGTAACAGTTTTTGATGTGAATGCAATACATTTTTCAGCATTCAGTAAAAATTAAGATCCCGTATAGTGCCTGGCAGCCAGGAATATTACATTTGGTGGAGGCGCCGTGTTTGTTCATTTTAGCATCAGTTTAAGTGTAAATGTACTTTATTGATATATATTTCATTAATTGCGTTCAATTTCAGTTCTGCGTAGGACGGCGGTAGCCATCTTATGATAAGTAACTTGGGTAGTGACGTCACCCCGGCATTATTTGTTCACGTATTAACATGTTCTTTTGTTTTGTGCAGGAAATGCAGTGCTTTTTGAGCTTAATCCTTGTGGTTCTGTTTGCGGTTATGCTCAGTTAGAAATTTTACGTTGATGATCTATCTTTTTGCATGGTTTTTCATTTCCATTTGCATTGTAATAATCAGGATTTTCTTTGCAGCATTTTGTGCAGTGCTAGTGTTATTCAGTCACGTATTGTGTTCTCACCGTGTTGCTATTTCTGCAGGAATTTCAAATCTTGTGTTCTATTACGAATATTAGTCACTATCAGTGATTTTTGTAGTAATTTTGCATGTGTACATCGTTATCTTTTCTTTCACCATGGAAAATTTTGTGGAGAATAACACCAATGTACATACATCCTCTGTCGGCACAGATGTCGAGCCTGATGAACGTAGTTCGGTGCCTGATCAGTCACCCCCCGGAATTATTGCACAGAATACTGACCTTCTGGTTGCGGTACAATCTACCATCACTAACACGATGGCTTCAATAAAACCTGTTTCTCAAACCTTTATACAACCATCTTGTTTTTCAGCTGCTCCTAATGAATGTGTTAACGATTTTATGACTAATTTTGAAATGGTTGCTCGTGCTAATGCATGGAACAGTACTCAAAAGTTGCAGTTTTTCCCATGCTATCTTAAAGGTACTGCTGTAGCATGGTACAAGACGTTTTGAAATAGGTGTCCCGCTCACGACTGGTTTATTTTGAAAGATGCTTTTCTTACAGCTTTTCAGGTAGCTCACCAGGATGATGTGTATGAGATCCAACTTCGCCAACGTGTTCAGCGTGATTCTGAGCCTGTGCTTACCTACATTTATGATGTGCTAGTATTGTGTGATAAAGTAAATTCTTTTATGTCTCAGCCAGAGCAAATTAAGAATTTGTATAAAGGGTTGAAACCACAGTATGTCCAGTTTCTCTTACCTTTGAATTTGCTTACCGTAGAGGAGGTTTTGCAAGCTATTAAGCGCATTGATAAAGCTGAGTTCTACATCCAGAACCGACAACACCTGGTGTCTAATCAACTGCATAGTAATGTGCCGCTGTCCATACCTGGATACCCAGTTGTTTCTGCACCTCAATCTATATCTGGCCGTTCTGTTGCAGCGTCAGAGTGTTTGTCACTCCCGTCGCCATCACCAGCACCTTCTCAGGATATGATGTCAGAGCTTGCAGCCAAAATGGACCGTTTAGCCAATCAACTTCAATCTTTGCAGGTTCCTGCTAATTCTGATCCAGTAACGAGGTCATCTCCCCGCCAAGCTGGTAACTGCTCCAATGGTGGACGTACTGCTAACTTTGTATGCTATAATTGTAACCAACCTGGTCACATAGCACGTTTTTGCAGGCAATCTTCAGATGCTTATAGTTCAGAAAACGCTCAGCGCGGTGCCTCAAACAGGCCACGGTAGCAGAGGCTCATCACGACAGCAAGCATGATCAGTCGTCAAGTTCAACTTTACCTTTTGGCCATGTTTTACAAGTTTCAGGGTCCATTATCAATACCCCTGTGAAGGTTCTTCTCGATACTGGCAGTGCTGTCAGTATTGTCAATGCTGTACACGTATCTGATATTTCTAAATTGCAGCCTGTGGATATTTTACTTAGAACTGCTGGAAACAAGCTTTTGAATGCTGCATACCACCTACCTTTGGATTTTTCAATTAATAACTGTCTCTTTCAGGAAGATTTTCTTGTTGTAAAAGGGCTAGCACATGACTTGATTTTAGGTAATGATTTTTTGTCTGCACACAAAGCTATTATTGATTATGTTAAAAATGATGTTGTGATTCATGTAGATGACAAGTTGTGTCATATTTCTATGGTAGAGAACACAGAACTCCCCATGTCAGATATTGCTGTAGTGCCGTTTACTGAGGGTGATGTTACTAAACCAGCAAACAAAGTGTTTGTTAAAGAAGATGTCCAGATTCCTCCATTTTCGGTTTGTTATGTAGCAGTAGAACTTTCTTCACCCATTGATTGTGATGTAATGTTTGAGCCTGTGCCAGGTATTTTGCAAAAGAAACAGATATCCATTCCTCAAATGGTTTGCTCACCCCGACAAGATTATATTGTGCCTGTTCAAAATGCATCACCAGAGCCTAAGACTTTGTTTTCTCGCACGACCTTAGCTAATGTCCAAGATGTTGCTTTTGTTCAGAGTCATTCAATCTCGCCTCAGGATATCACGCCCTTGGAAGCACCAAACTTTCAGTTTAATGTAAATAATAAATTGTCTTCTAGCCAGAAAGATAAACTTCATGCTCTTTTATTGAAATATTCTCATGTTTTTGCAACAACCTTGCAGGATTTAGGTATGACCAATGTTGCTAAATTTGATATACAGGTTTCTGACCCAACTCCTATTAAGCAGCACCCGTATAGAGTTCCTATCAAGCAACGTGAAATCATCGATCAGCAGGTTCAAGAGATGAAAGATGCTGGGATCATCAGGGATTCTCAGTCTCCGTGGAGTTCTCCTGTGGTGCTAGTTAAGAAAAAGGATGGCTCGACCAGATTTTGTGTGGACTACAGGAAGCTTAACTCGGTGACCATTCCATCATCTTTTCCACTTCCCATCATCGACGACTTGCTTAGCTCATTGCATGGAGTGTCCTGGTTCTGCTCGTTGGATCTTCTTTCTGCTTATTTTCAGGTCCCCCTTGAGGAGCACGCCAAGCCATTCACGGCGTTTGTTTGCCACAGTGGTCAATTTGAATTTGAAAGACTTTCCATTGGACTAGCCAATGCTCCCCGTTTCTTTTCTTACATTGCTGAAAAGTTGTTAGGTGATTTAAAATTTAAGAAAGCTCTGGCTTACCTTGATGATATCCTTGTTTATGCTCATTCTTTTGAGGAACTACTGGATAATTTAGAGGCTGTTTTTCAGCGTTTGGTGCTTTTCAACTTTAAATTGAAACCGCAGAAATGTTTCTTTGCCATGAACCGTGTCAAACTTTTGGGTTTTGAAGTCTCTAATGAGGGCATATCTCCAGACTCAGACAAGATAACTGTGATTCAAAATTTACCTCAGCCTAAGAATGTCAGGGATGTCAGGAAGGTCCTTGGTTTGTTCAATTTTTATCGAAAGTTTGTGAAAGGTTATGCTGACATTGCCCATCCTTTAACACAATTGACTAAAAAGAACTGTGATTTTGTTTGGGGATCTGACCAACAGCATGCTTTTCAGGCCTTGAAGGATGCGCTGACTTCTGCACCGGTGTTAGCACACTATACTCCTGGAGCGTACACAGAGCTCCACACTGATGCTAGTGGTGTAGGCATAGGGTGTGTTTTGTTGCAATCTGTAAACGACCAGTTAAGACCTGTTGCTTATGCCTCTAGATTGTTGTCCAAGTGTGAGCGTAATTATGGTGTTCCAGAGTTGGAGCTCCTAGCTATTGTTTTTGGTTTCACACATTTTAGAACATTTGTATATGGTTATAAAGTTCATGTGATTTCTGACCACCATTCATTGTGTTATCTAAATAATCTGAAAGATCTTACAGGGCGTCTGGCTCGCTGTAGCCTTAAACTACAGGAGTTTGATTATACTATCTGTTACAAATCTGGTAAAAAGCATAACGATGCAGACACTTTATCTAGGTTTCCTGTGCTGCAACCCCAGGAACATCAAGTGGAGCAATTGGATGATGTATTAACTTGTTTACTTTCTCCTATAGAAGTTGCGGAGAAACAGAAAGCTGATCCACTGCTGCGTCCTCTAATGGATACCTTAGTGGACGACACTAATGCTACTCCAAAGCTTCTGCGCCAAACTGCCACCTATACTCTTAAATCTGGTGCTTTATATAGGAAAAATGCTGGTTCCACGGGTCCTCTGCATTTACTGGTGATTCCAGAGTCGTTGAAGCATGAGATTCTTACCTCTTGTCATGATGATCCACTTTCGGGTCACCTTGGGTTTTCCAAAACTTATAATAAGATTCATTCCAGATACTATTGGATTGGCATGAAGAAAGATATCGAACATTTTGTGAGGACCTGCCCGAGCTGCCAATCGCGTAAAGGCCTTAAGAACTTGAAGCCCGCAGGATTACTTCAACCTCTTCCTGTTTTAGCTGTAGGTCAACGTTGGGGTATTGACCTTTTGGGTCCTCTTCCTAGGTCATCCACTGGCAACCGCCACATTATTGTGTGCACCGAGTATGCCACTAGATGGGTCGAGGCTGCTCCGCTTCCAGCGGCTACTGTTCCTCATGTCACCAGGTTTATTTTACAGAATGTCGTCTGTCGTCATGGTGCTCCTGAGACATTGCTATCCGATCGGGGTACTGCGTTCCTCAGCCAGGTCACGCAGGAGTTACTAAAATCTCTGTCTATTTCTCCTAACTTTACTAGCTCTTATCATCCACAGACGAACGGGCTCACGGAACGTTTCAATGCCACACTAGTTAATATGTTGAGCCATTTTATTGATGACAATCAGCGTAATTGGGATACGGTGTTGCCTTATGTTATATTTTCTTACAATTCTTCTGTACAGCAGACGACCAAGTTTTCTCCGTTTTTCCTGCTTGTCTTTCAGTCTTAAAAGCCGTGGCACGCCATACTTGTGTGTCCATTCATCCAAGTCTCGTCTAGGTAATATATTTTGCGATTAGTATCCCGGTACAGTCTGATTGTCCTTAAAAAATGTCTTCGCCACACAGCAATACCGCCCCGGGAGTGGTAACTTTTCCTGTTGTCTCAATTTCATGTCGCGATGTTCCTACGCATCTAACACACCTGTAAGTTCAGAGCACAACTGTTCGACTTCTCTCACTGACAAAGACGGATTCTCCTCTGTGAATGATTTTAACACTTGCACCACAATTCTTTCTTCGTCGTTTTCTAAAGGATTTCCCTTGCGATGCTTCAGCGAAAAACTGGCGGTAGACTATGCCATTATACATATAATAAGTACACGCGCAATAAACGATCAATAAAATAATTTAGCTCTCGCACTCGGCACAACACACCTTCGAATGGCGAAATATGACTAATCCGGTTCAACACAAGGTCAGTGATAAAAGTATTATAAACAAATATGTCATCACTACCGCTAAATAAATAGTCTGCCTTGGTAGCGTGGTGGTAGCATGTCTGCCTCACGTTCAAGAGGTCCCGAGTTCAAATCTCGTTCAGGGTGAGTTATCTGGATAAGGTTTTTTCCGGGGTTTCCCCTTATCCTGTAAGACAAATGTCGGGTAACTCTAAGCTCCATGGACCCCGGACTCATTTGGGCACCATTTCATCCATTCTACGAAGGCCGTTCATAAAGTAACCTCCGATCGGTCACAGTGCGGATAGTGGGGGAGTAGCGACGCCATCTGTGCATTCACGCACTCAGCAGGTCAGTCGGCATCAAGCCGTGGTCGAGTGAACGTCGTATCTGCGCTAGTTTAGTTTTTGTGGCCGTTTGAAATGCGTGCTGCAATAGAAAACCCCGCCAAATGTGAAGTGCGTGCTGTTATAAGGTTTTTGACAGCCAAAGGATATTCTGCAGCAGCTATTCATCGTGAGCTTTGTGCCGTGTACGGACCAAGAGTTATGAGTGAAGGAGTGGTCCGTGAATGGGTACGTTTATTTAAAAGTGGGCGAGAAAACGTTCATGATGAAGAGAGGAGTGGTAGAACATCATTGGTGACGGACGAAAACGTTCAGACAGTTGATGCAAAAGTTCGTGAAAACCGACGTTTCACAATGTCGGAGTTGTCTACTGATTTTCCACAGATTTCTAAGACTCTCTTGTACGAGATAGTGACAGCAAGATTGGGTTACCGTAAGTTCTGTGCACGATGGGTGCCCAAAATTCTTACCAACCACCAAAAAACTCAAAGAATGGCTTCTGCATTAGACTTTCTGTCACGTTATGCGGACGAAGGTGAACCATTGTTAAACAGAATCGTGATCGGGGACGAAACCTGGATTAAGTACAAGAACCCTGAGACAAAAGAACAATCAAAGATGTGGGCACATTCAAATTCGCCTACCAAACCAATAAAAGCCCGGCAAGATTTTTCTGCCCGAAAATTGATGGCAACGGTGTTTTGGGATGCAAAAGGGGTGTTGTTGGTTGAATTCATGGAACGTGAGACGACTATTAATCAAGACGTGTACTGTGAAACACTAAAAAAAATTACGACGGGCTATACAGAACAAACGCCGTGGTATGCTGACTTCCGGTATCGTTTTTTGCACGATAACGCCCGTCCTCACTCTGCTCGCAGAACAACAGCCCTTCTTGAGTCCTTCAAGTGGGACGTTGTCAACCATCCACCTTACAGCCCAGATCTGGCGCCAAGCGATTATCACCTCTTCATGCATATGAAGACAAGGCTCGGGTCCCAGCGGTTTGATGACGACGAAGAGCTCAAAGATGCGGTCACGGGCTGGCTCCAGGCAAAAGCGGGTGATTTTTATGCAGAAGGAACTTCTAAGCTTGTGAGTAGATACGATAAGTGCCTCAATCGTTGTGCAGACTATGTAGAAAAATAGTGCAAAGATGTAGTTGTAAGATGTATATATTAAAATATTTTTATTTAATTTGGTGAATTTTTTGCAATCAACCGGATGTTACTTTCTGAACGGCCCTCGTATTCACCGTCGGATATGACTTAACGTTGGAGGACGTAATTTACACAAAACAACTACCGCTAAATCACGTGCTATCGTGTCATGTGCTTGAGAGCAAACGAACCTCCTCTTTACTTCGTTTAAGAATTAACAAGTATTTCAGATAAATCACTCTGTTGCGTAATATATTTAATTAAAACAGTTACGAAAATATAGATTTGACAATTCTCTTCCAACATATAGAGATATATCACCATGTTAAATAACGAACTAATTTTTACCGCACAACAGTCTGTACTACAATAGCAGCCAATGAGATGTGATAAGGTCACGTGACCGTTAAGAGATACGGGGCAAGCTTATGTGAAACAAGGAGTAGGATTACACATCTATAGCCATCTGTACTTACACACACTTTGTCTTGTGTATCAAAGAAGCTAGAGGTGTGTCACGATGTGTTCTTAGGGCTCAAATGTCATTAAAAGGAATGAACAAAAGAACATTAAAGTAATAACAGTGCACTAAAACTGTAGAATAAAGATATAATAAGTTTTACTTCTCTCGTTTACCCCACAGGATTTGCTGTGAATGAATCATAAAAGTGATATTTCGACACTGAGAATTGTTAATTTATCTGTGGCTTTGCTGATACGAATATTAAATAGAAAAGGCTAGTGAGCAGATTGCAATAATAAAAACAGACACATTCAAAGAGATATAAACGACCTTATCTCGAACTGCAGCGATGTTAACGGCTGTGGGGTGGAAAATTTTAATTAACTCTGCAATGTTTACTAAGGAGAGAGACTACCGTCCTAATATAAAGCCTGTCCAAGCCATTTACTATCAAGGAGAAAGCTCTGCAATAATTAAATTCTGCGCTCTTCTTTATACGCTGCTTACAGCTTATCCTTTATTATCCCACAAGAAACACAAAGACCACACTGTGTTGTGGCTGTTTTGGATGAAAATTCAAACGACCTTAATCTGGCGAGTGAGTTTTAAACCCAGACAATATTTAGGCTAAGTAAGTTCTCGCTAAGTAGTCGCTGAACTATACTGCCATTCGTTGTTTGTAGATTGGGCTTTGTCATCAAACAATACAGGGCGGTTCAAAAAATATTCGTGTTCCAAAGGTAAGTTTGTGTTATTATGCACGAGGGCTGTTCAATAAAGAATGATCATAATTTTTTACGGTCATAATTTTTCGCACTAAAATTCAATCATATTATATTCTGTTAGCTTAATGTGAAACATACACGCCGTAGTAGTTTCATTGTTGGTACTCCTGGTTCCCGCGACCACAGCGGCACACAGTGGAAGTCTCATGTAACAATAAGTTCACGTAGTATATTACAGATGACGCGCAAGCTGTAATTGCTACGTATATATCCATATGTCTCAGTTTTTAACACATTCTTCAAAACGCTAGAATAGTGATGTTCTGTTTTGATGCAAAGCATGTTCTAAGTTTGAACAACTATAATTTGGAGCTATAGTGCATATAAAAATCAAAATATATCGGTAACAAATACTGTACCAGAAAACAAAGATCTACGGAAACTTGCATAGTTTCAACAAACAAGTGATTATGTATGTTAGTTCTTTTAATTGCCTTCCCTCATACAAACACATAGTTTCGTCTAATTTTTGGTGCAGGTGTAGTTCTAATTTAAGCTGTGCTTACCTAGAAGGGGATTTGTTTCAAAATACACGATTACGATCCGGGAAGCATCAGCTGCGTCGCAGACTGTTCCTTCCACAACACACTGAACCTGGAAATAATATTTAGTTATTAAACGCATTTATGGAAACGTTGAGTCAGACTGAAAAATTCAATGCCATAGCCGGGATTTGAACCACGGATCTTCTGGTTTCCGTCCAGCCGCACTACTAGTGCGGCTGGACGGAAACCAGAAGATCCGTGGTTCAAATCCCGGCTATGGCATTGAATTTTTCAGTCTGACTCAACGTTTCCACAATTTAGCCTACACACGGCCAGTGTGAAAGAATAATTAATTTCCAAACGCATTTATGTACATACGTCTAAAATCAAGTGCAGACGTGTTCGAAAACGTGAATACGGCATTCGAGCTTCAGCTGTATTGCGATGCGTCTCTCCAAAGATCATTATCACACCTGTGTACTTTTAAACATGGTATATTGCAGTTACTACCTATTTTATTGTACCACCTGACTCGAAATACAAACAGAGGGCCAGGCGAACTTATCAGAGCGAAACGAGGAGAAAACCCACGCAGATAACAGCACTGCTCAGTGAAGCTTCGCTTGTACGTGTCCTTCCGCTTTGAACAGCAGCGATGAGAAAATCCTTCTTGCACTAACGTATTCGGGAAACACAAAAACAGAGCACGGCTTGCGTGGGCCACCTGGTATATATGTACGCCAGTTCAATAAAGAACGATGATAACCTTTTACGGTCATAATTTTTCTAACTCAAATCCAAACTTATTATATTCTGTTACCTTAATGTAAAACAAACACGCCGTAGCAGTTTCCATGTTGGTACTCCTGCTTACCGGCTGTGAGAACCAGGCAAGTACAGACATCTGCAGTATCGCCTACCACCGCAATGGAGGAAATACGCGAGGAACAATATGTGGCTTTTAAATTCTCCTTTCGTCTCAACAAATCTTCAGTTGAGGTCATTACAATGTTACAGGAGATCTATGGAGAGTCTATTCTTCCCTCCAGCACAGCTTGAAGGTGGTTTAAAATGTTTAAAAAGGGGAGACATTTAATTTAAAAGGAAGGTGGACCCGGTGTTACAGTTACTATCCTTACGGGAAAAAACATCATCACTGCTTTTGCCATTGTGAGAGAGGATCGACACTTTCTGAAATACTGAACATTTCATTGGATGCCACCCATACGTTGGTGACAAAAACATTACACGTGAGACGTGTTTATGCGCAATGGGTTCCAAGACTGTTGATTCCCAAACAAAAGGACATTCGAATGCACGTCTGCATGCAGTTGAAGTTGATGTTAGAGAAAGAGCCGGCGTTCCTTTCAAACGTAATCACTGCTGATGAAACTTGGCTACATCATTTTGATTCTGAGAGCAAACAGCAAAGCTCACTGTAGAAATCTCCCTCATCATCAACCCCCCAAAAAGCAAAATTGGTTGCTTCTGCTGAAAAACTAATGGTCATCTTATTCTTTGATATTAATGGAATGGTTTATCAGCATATTGTACCTGCACACATATATTTACCTCGACAATACTACAGGGATGTCCTGAAATCATTACAAGTTCATATCAGGGACAAAAGGCCTCATTTCCGTGAATCAGGTTGGTTGCTGCACCACAATAATGTGAGGCCGCATATTGCCAGTGTTGTTGCTGAATATCCTGCAAAAATCAACCTGAAGTGCATCGCTCACCCTCCCTATAGTCCCGATTTAACCCCATGTGAAATTTTTCTATTCCCTAGCTTGAAGAAACGTCTTCGTGGGAGGCATTATCCATCATCAGAAGCAGTGGAGAAGGCTGCGGAGGCGACTTTGAAGGATCTGCCAAAATGGTTTCCAGCATGTCTTTGAAGATTGGCAGAAACGCTGTGACAAGTGCATCGCATTCAGGGGAGACTATTTTGAGATGGACCATCAAAATTATGAGGATAAGTGAAGGTACGTTGTCAAACAAAATTGTGGTCATTCTTTATTGAACAGCTCTTGTACTTTCATTTGTTACACGTTGTCAAAAACAATAATATTGATTCAGTGGTTAGTTTGGATTTTACAAACATTCAATAAGTGAAATAACACCTGAAGCTTTCCTAGCGACGAACATGTTCAGATTTGAACCATGGACCTTCTGGTTGCCGTCCAGCTGCTCTAACCATTGAGCTACAATGTTCAACGGGCCAACCTGACATTGAAATCTCCAACTGACTTATGTTTCTCCCAGTAAACCACTTAGGATTTCTCACAAAAACATGAGACAACTACCTTAATGGCGACTTACAACGTGTAAGTACTTTAAGACCCGGGCTTTTTAGTTAACCACTTTTAGGTCAATTAATGGAAATTAATTGTTCTTTCACCCTGGCCGTGTGTAGGCTAAAGTATGGAAAGATAGACGGCAACCAGAATATCCGTGGTTCAAATACCGGCTATAGCATTGAATTTGTAAGTGTGATTTTATCTTTACATACTTTAGCCTACAGGCGGCCAGTGTGAAAGAACAATTAATTTCTATATTCAGATTCTTCTAGAGAAATAAGCCAGCTGAAAAGAGGATAAGAAATCGACGATTCGGGAGCGTACATAATCCTCAGGATATTTATTAAATGTTGTAACCACAAATGTAAACAAAGACAAAACACTATCAAAATTCGCATTACTGAACAAAAGACTGTTTTCAGTGAATTAAATGCCAAGTCAGGATATGGCGTGAGTATAGAAAGTTCATTGGGACAAACAAACGTAACTACTTAACTTGATTATCAAACTGTATACGGCTGTGCTTCTTAACCCGACGGAAGGACATTTAGATAAAACGAGTTCATCATGGAGACAACAGCGTCTTTTGCACAGCTTGACAATTCTTATTTTTGGAGGGATTGAAAAAATGGGAGGAGCGTATGTGTCCCTAAAGGGGAACTATGTTAACAAGGAAATAATTTGTTTGCAAAAACTGGCGCCTTCGTTCCTAACACGGGTACTTATTAAACAGCATTCGCAAAAATCCCTTGGAGACATGCATAGTGCCACAAAAAATTTGGTATATTGGTTTTTATATTTATTTAAACATTTTGAAATCTGTACATCAGGTCATGATGTATTTGTCGTTATACTTCTGGAGAGTATACTTCTGAAAGCTTAATGGAGAGGGCGGCCGAACACCTGACCGCAGAACAGCTCGAGAAGGTTTGACAACTGCTGAGACGATACCAGCGCGTCCTCAGCCAAGGCAGAGAAGAACAACTGCGTCACTCAGCGAGAGTTACTGGCGGTAGTAAACGCTGGGAGCACTTCCACAAGTACCTGTAATGTCAGCGATTCCACCTGACTGACCACTCCGCCCTAAACTGGCTACTGAACTTTAGAAACCTGGAAGGCCAGACAGCAAGTAGGATCAGAGGCTGCAGGAGTACGACTTCGCCTCTGAGCATCGTAGAGGGAAGAACCATAGTAAAGCAGACACCATGTCCCGAAGACCCTTCTGAGAGGAGTGCGGCCAATGCACAAGAATGGAAGAGAAGAAGCGTGCCGCAGCAGTCCGAGTAGTCACGGCAGTGTCTGCGGATGGCTGAGATAGCGCAGGCCTGAATCAGACGTCACTCAGGAGCGAACAAACACACAGGAACGTCAAAATGGGGAGCAGGCGCAGGGAAACCAGCGAACAAACAAGAAAATTGATTATTAAACTCCATAATCAATTCAAATCGCTACCAGAAATATCTCACCTTGTTGACAGACCTCACTCCACCGTGCAGACAATAATAGATAGGTTTTGTGTTTTAAAAACGGTGTAAAACAGACCAAGAACCCAAAGACCAAAGTTGTTAACAGAGCAAGATAAAAGATTTATGCAGCATGAAATAACGAAGGATCCAAAAATCAGTACTGGGAAGTTCGCTGCGGATCTGGGGCGAAGTGGTATAAACGTTTCAGCCAGCACCGTTCGAAATATATATCGAGAACCTGGATATCAAGGTCGAGTACCTCGGAAAAGTTCTGCATGAGTAAAAGAATCAAATAAAACGATTGAATTTCGCAAAAGAGCACCCAAATAAAGGAACAGAGTTTTGGAATAGAGTGATAGTTTCCGATGAAAGTTAAATATTTTTGGACCCGATGGAAGGCGTAGGCTATGGTGCAACAAAAATACAGAGCTGCATCACAAACATTTAGTGCCTAGAGTAAAACATGGAGGTGGCTCTGGGTTTGGGGGTGTATGAGTGCTTCAGGTGTGGATCGACTGCACTTTATTGATGGACCTATGGACCATAAAGTCTATATGGACATTTTAAAGGAAAATCTCCATGCTGGTGCCCAGATATTAGATCTTGAGAACAATTGTGTTTGCGTGGTTACGTAGATTCGGAAATCTGGTTTGCAGAAATTTAGAACAACTTCTGCTGCACTACAAAGTCGTGAATTTAACAATCAGCTGTCTTTAAGGCCGATTTGGTGATTTGTTGCACGAAAACGAAAGAAAGAAATCATTGCGGTACACTTCAATTGTCGACTGTCGCAATAACCAACAAACAACTTCCGCTATAACACCATTGCGTGTATTTATACCTACCCAGTCATGGTTTCTAGAAAGCTGCAGACCTTTAGAGAACTTTAGCGGCAGCAACAACGGGCAGAAGGTTCTGGAGCTTCTCTCTGTCTTTTTCTCTCCTGTCAAGCGCTCGGCTCCGGCCAGTAGCAGCAGCACAACAATGGCACTTGTCTGCAGAACTTAATATATTCAATGTTTTGTCTCGTCCAATGTCTAATTCGTTATGATGCTGATAATATGGGGTAAATTATTACGGAGGGATTCGGCACTGCGACCAGTCTTAATCTATTGTACCTATGTCCTCAAGTGTGGTATCCCCGGGAGGAAGGATGAGGCGAGAGGCCGGCAGACACATGAGTTACGACAGTGCAGACGGCAGGGTCCCCACTATTACCAGTTGCAAACTTCCTGGCTGTCTAATACAGCCGTCATCCAACTCATTGTGGTCCAGAAACGGCTCACTACATTGGTACGCAGACTGGAGACAACTATCTGAGGAGGAAGTATTTACCAAGAGCATATCCTCCCGCCATGCAATGCCAAGACACTTCTACCTTGAAAGAGACCACCAGATGAGAGATGAGGTGAAATTATAATGAAGACGAAATGGAGAAAGTTCTAAGGATTTCATTAACTTACCCAACAGAGTATTGGGAAAACGCCCGAAAAAATCCATTGTTCAGGTATGTGACCAAGGGAATTGAACCCGGACCCCCCGAATGTGGCCACAGATGGAACAGCCTGAGCCATCCCACTCGGTCATTTAAGAGGTACTCTGTTATTTTGGGATTTTTAGAAGGTATTCGTGTGTCATCCTTTAACGTGCTGAGTGTCTCACATACAATGTTAGTACCTAATACTTTCCAGTTTTGTTTAAAAAATATTTCTCATAATCAGGGGATCCCAAAGATATTTGCAATTCAATATCAGTAATGAATTTTTGCATAGAACGCAATTCGTCCTCTACCTGCTATATATGTAAGTGGTACAGAAATTATTACTGTAACGTTAAAACAAAACCAAATGGGGAAAAATGCTTTCAAATGTCGCGCGTGTTTCCTGGGCTACTGCAAACACAGCTGCAGATAGTCGACGTCTCATGCAACACAAACTTCACGTATTATATAACAGATGACGCGCAAGTTGTAATTGATACGTATATATACATATATCTTAGTTATTAACACATTCTTCAAAGCACTAGATCAGTAATGTTCTGTTTTGATATAAACCATGTCCAGAGGGTGAACCAATGTAATTGGATGCTATAGTGTATATAAAAATTAAAAGATATCGATAACAAGTACTGTAACTGAAAACAAAGACCTGTGGAAACTTGTATAGCTTCAACAAACAAGTGATTATGCTTACTTATGGTATTTTATTTTTTGACGAGCATGAATTGATTGTGGTGTTTTGGATATTGGAAAATCAACTATTCCTGTGCTACAAGTAACCATGTGCAAAGTGAAACCGTGATTTTCGCGTTGAGCCCAGTTTGTGAGTGAACAGTGTTTGGTGCAATAGAGTACATACTGACGCGTATCAAAGCCTAGATTATGACTGAACAGTGATTGGTGCCAGAAGGTACATAGTGACCCGTATTAAGCATAAACCCGCCACAAAACAGCGTGGGACGCACAGTGGCGAGCCGTTGTTGCACGCAACAAGAGCCGTCCCCAAACATGGACGCCCTCAGCAACCACTGTGACTGACAGACATTGACTCCTGCCACAAGATGGTGGCGGTCGCAGTGACAATTGCAGCAGCACTACCACCAGCCGGCAGCGGAGAGATCCCTCGAGGTCGTTGGCCGGCTGTCTTTCCAGCCCCACCGCTGGAGTACTCCTACAGCGACCGCCCTTCGGGCCCAACATTAGCCAACCTCACAGCGCCATGGAGGACGAGACAGTTACGCGAAGGTACGCCCAACAGAACAAGGAGGTAAAAGACATCCAAAAAGAAATATCTTACTTCCAGGAAATTGGAAAACATGGCCCCAGATTCCCGGGAATACAGAAAAATTGCTAGCGACCTGGCACGCTGCTACCAGGAACATGCAATCAAAAAGCGACACCTGGTGCAGCTGAGAGAAGGCTGGCAGGCAGTATCGCCCAGATAGTGACCCAATCACTGCAATAGCGACTCGGATGCCGAGCGCAAGAAAATCAACACGCAACATCTGCCCCTCCAGGTCGCTACCAGAAACAGGTACGAGGCACTGTCCTCATCCAAGGAGGATGAAGATCTGGAACGATCCACTGTCGTCCCTGCCCTTCCAACCACAAAACCAAAGGCACCCAAGCACCAACGGCCAACACGGCCAAACACTACTGCAGCAAAACCGCCAATAACAACCCCCACTTCTACACCTATCCCCACACCTACATTGGCCTCCATATCAGCCGCAGCCGCGGCTACAAACACAAAACAAACCTCACATAAAACGCCGCGCATCGTCATTCCTGACGGCAGGCAGGCGAATAAAGTCCTGCAGATACTCCGGGGTTCCCTCCCAGCTGGTGCGTACACGCTTCAGAATACGCGCAACTGCCTCAAGCTGTTTCTCAACAGGAAAGAACACGCAATCCCCACTATGACCAAGCTGAAGAACGCCGGAGTGGAGAACTTCAGCTTTACCCCGTGGAGTGATCAAACTCTCCGCTACAACCTGAAGCGTCTTAACGAGGATCTGGAAGAGGACCTTATCTGCGAGGACCTAGAGGCGAAGGTCTACACCTGCGTCCTAGTTCGTCAACTGAAATCACGCGGCAGGCCTCTGCCAAACTTCTAAGTTACCTTTGAGAAGACCGCTCAAAACCAGCGACTTCTGCAAGAAAGAGAGGTATGCTATATACTTGTCACTGTGACGGTCCTGAAGACAAATAACAACATTACACAATTCTTAAACTGCCAGGAGCTGGGGCACACATTTAAGATGTGTCACATGAACTCCCGATGTGTCCTCTGCGGTGGCCTCCACCGCTTAGCTGACTGCCCAAAGAAGACAACGCAGGACATTGTACCCCGCTGTGCGAACTGTGGGGAGACGCCTCCTGCCAGCTACAGGGGTTGGAGAGACGTTCCGCAGCGAACGCCACCGCCGCCAACTGGCAGCCATTGCCAGGGGAACCCCAAGTGCACAACCACGTCCACCGCCCATTGCCAACCCGGCCCTGGTCAGAGATGGCGTCTTATTTTCAGGCACCATATGAGGGGAAAGCGCACGCGTGCCGCAATAAACTGACCCGCCTCCAACAGCTCCCCCTCCCAGGCTCCCTCAGGCGACCTGGGTGGCTTAAAGAATTGTTGACTCTCTTTAAGGAGCTGAACCTTCAAATAATAATACCAAAGGTGCAACCATTCATCGGTAGGTTTAAAGGCTGCACTAACACTTGGGAGAAATTAGAAGCTCTCATATGGTTCCTAGAGTAAATGGCTCAACCAAGGAGAGGCACATGTTTAACTCGCGCGCTCCTGCAGAATGCCGACGGCATCTACAGGAAGCAGCATGAACTTCAAAGCTACCTGCGGCGTCACAAAATTGACGTCGCACATATCTGCGAAACAAAATGGTTACAAAATCTTTCGGACCGATAGGATTGGCAGAGAGAGAGGGGGAACAGCCATTTGTCTAAAAACAAAGTTCCTCATGCTTCTATTACGCTGCCACCATTGACAGCGTTAGAGAGTAAGGCTCTTAAAACACGTCTAAATAACAAGACGGAGATGCTGGTAGCCCTATATCGGCCCCTCAACTCCCCCGACTGTAGACGTGACCTTGAACAGATCCTCGATTTGGAGGAGCACGTTACAATGGCAGGAGATTTCAACGCTCGACACCCCTGGTGGTTTTCACGTCGAGCAAACGCGGCTGGAAATCTTCTAGTAGACCTTCTAACAGAAAATGATGACCTCGAGGTGTATTTCCCCCACGAAACCACCTTATGGCACAAGTCAGGGCAATTCGACCCTTAAATTTTGTACTTCGTAATTACAAAAAATGCGACATTACCAAACAACTTCACTGTATATCACAGCCTAGACTCCGACCATCTACCAGTACATTTCGATATCTGTGGCAGCATCACGGCCATTGTGACCGGCACTATGAAGCTCACAGAAACTGACTGGAACAAATTTACATTCGAAATGCATAGGATGGCGCAGCCTGGGCTGTCATACTACAGCGAGGCGGACATCGACGTCGCCATTGAAAACTACACATCCTCGCTGCACATGGCTAAAGGAAATTCTACCAGCTATACCACAAGCCCACCCAGTTTTTGCACGTACCCTGAGGTGGAGCACCTCATTGCCAGGAGGCGGCGCTTGACGAGACCTTGGCGGCTTACCCTACAGCCTGAGTATAAAGTGCTAGCAAAATGGCTACGCAACATCATTCGGCAACAAATTAAGGTTAACAAAATTGAACAGTGGGAGCAGAAAATGTTAATCACCAAACATTCGGAGAATACTTTGTGGAAATTAATAAGGGCATTTAAAGTCTCCTCGAGCTCCAACTCAGGCACTGAGGCGCTGCAAACTCGCCTCGGCCTGCACTTCTCCTCCGAGGAGAAAACCGAGGTATTTGCAGACTGTCTGGCAGAAAAATTCACAGATAACCCTGTGACGAACCGCAAGTTAGAACTGGAAGTCCAGACATGGGTAAAAAACTGGGTGGCGCAGAGGCATGAGCAACACTTGCCCTTCACGACACCGCAGGAAGTGTACAAGCTCATTAGGAAGCTACCTAATGGGAAAGCCGCCGACCCGACATGGTGACTAATGGGGAACTCAAACATCTCCCGAGAAAAGCCCTGGTGCAACTTACAAAAAATTTTCAATGCCTGTTTGCAGCAAAATTATTTCCCGGGCACTTGGAAACGAGCCAAGATAATAATGCTCCCAAAGCATGGGAAAAGCACTAGACAGCCTCAGAATTACCACCCCTTTAGTCTTCTGTCTACTATTGGTAAATTGCTCGAGAAAATAGTTCCCTTTCGACTTCAAAATCAAATTTCGTCGATTGACATTTATAACTCGCAAATTGGCTTTAGAAAAGGTCATTCAAGAGACCTCCAACTCTTAAGATTAGCAGATGACGTCACCAAGCAATTTAAAATGGGGTTCAAAGTTGGCGCTAGTTTCAGACGTTGAAGCCGCATTTGATCGGTGCTGGCACAACGGCCTTATTTGCAAACCGCACCGAGAGTTTCCCGGCCGCCAAAATGCTCTACCATTGCTGCATGATTTCTTAGAAAATCGGCGCTTCTACGTCCAAGTGGGTCGCTTCTCCTCAAAGGAGAGAGTGATGCAGGCTGGCGTACCACAGGGGGCCATTATGTCTCCCTTCCTGTACCTACTGTTCACCAACGACTTTCCCGTGGACGCCAGATGCAAAGTTGCAATGTATGCTGACGACACTGCAATATACAACCATCATAAAAATTCTCGTTATGGACTTTTAGAAATGCAGCGGTACATTGACCGCTTCCTTTCATGGCTTCATGACTGGAAAATCAAAATTAATGCAAACAAATGCCACCTTATACATTTTACAAAGCGGTGCCCTTTGGCAATGGTCTAACGGTCGATGTTCAAGCATGCCACTGCCGTCAGCAGGTCAAGTACCTCGGCGTGACCTTGACGCGCACGAATCAGTGGACCACCCACAGAAAAGATAGCGCCAACAAAGGGCGGCAGCGATTAAAGATGTGCACCCCCATATTTAGGAGCAAATAGCTAAAGCTGCGCTCT
The DNA here is from genome assembly GCA_030765055.1 of Mantis religiosa. NCBI lineage: Eukaryota > Metazoa > Arthropoda > Insecta > Mantodea > Mantidae > Mantis > Mantis religiosa. The sequence continues at coordinate 202,794,887 of CM060951.1, read as the reverse complement.
AAGATTGTGCTCTGCAAATCTTTTGTTTTATCCGTGGTCCTGTACGCCTGCGTGGTCTGGGCCAACAGCTCCAAAACCACCCTAAAATACCTCCAAAACTTACAAAACCTCTCCTTAGGTAAAATCCTTTCTCTCCCTATCCGCACGACTACTGTCAGCATTCATCAAGAAACCTATATACCCTACATCCCCGAGGCCGTAATAAAACCAGTCTCTTCCATCTGGGCGCACATACGGCAACATAGCAATCCAAAACTTAACAACATTGGGAAAGGTGAACCAAAAAACCGTAAGCATGCAGGCATAAAAATATTCTAATGCCACCGTTACACCGCAATGTTCACCAGAGTACTTCCGGCCCAGACCTTTCACCATATGCATAGGCCATCGGCAAAGCAGCCCAGGAGAAAGCAGCACGCTGCCGCACGGAGCAGTGTAAATACTGAAGTGTGCGTGTAAATAAAAGTACAAAATAAGCGCGTATAAATATTGTACATAACTAAAAAGGACACTGAGAGACACTAACTTAATAAAACTGTACTCGGTAGGCTAAGAAAGGTCACCGTATGGTATTTATATATACCCACGTAGACAATAAGTATTTAATTCCCAAAATATAACCTCAATGAAAATTTTAGCCTGTAAACCGTGCCCCTTTGTACCGGCACCACGCCATGAAAATGAAAATAAAAACCTAAAACCTGAAACCGTTACACCACAATGTGCGGCCCAGACCTTTTCCCCGTATGCTGAGGCCGCCTGCAAAGCAGCCCAGGAGACAGCAGAACGTTGAAGCACGGAGCAATGTAAATAGTGAGGTGTGTGTAAATAAAAGTGCAAAATAAGCGCTTGTAAATACTGTACATAACAAAAAAAAACACTGTAAGACACTAACATAATAAAACTGTTCTCCGTGGGCTAAGAAAGATCGCCATCAACATCTTCCTAATTCTTAGCATTTTTTGACATGGCTGTATAACGAAAACACGTGTTAGCTGAAGATTTAAATCCTATTGGTCCCACTGTGTAGTTCTGCCATTTTGTGTTCCAATGTTACTGTCAGCTGATGCATGTGATAGTCTGTTCATTCAGGGGCGTGTTTAAAAGTGTGCGTGGCTGTACGCTAATGAATAAAAGTTTGCAAACTCGTCTAAAATTATTACAGCAGCTCTCTGTGTCTGGGTATGAGGGTTTTTTTTTTTTTTTGGAATCCACATACATAGTGACCGCTTTTGTCCCGTACAACACTTATGCACTGAGTTATCTACCCATCCTCTATAAACTGTTCTACAAATCATCCATTAGAAGCCATTCAAGAAAGCCATATGTCACATTTGTTGCTTAGCAAGTTGCATAAATTCACAAATAGATAGGGGTAGGTGACTCACCCGATATATAACTGTCTTTGTAGTTTGGTGGAATTAAAAGTGTAGTTTGTAGAAATTTAAATGCTCCTTATTTAGTCAAACGACGTTTTGTACACCCCTTACAGAACCGAAATGACGTAACATACACAAACGCAGTTCTCAAGTTCGCCTGCCAACCGTCCACACAGCTGCACACTTAATTAACAACTGCAAATCGCAACTGACTGCCAACTCAAACTTTGCGGCTTTCATATCTCCAGCCATTGTGTCTAGGAAGCCGCCGACGTTTCAAAGCCTTTCACGGTGACCAGAAAAGGAAAGAACTATCCAGGCATCACTCTATCCCTTTCTCTCCCCGCTTCTGTCTCTCTCTCGCTCTCGGCAAGCGCCGATCGCTCACCTACGCGCTGGCTGAAGCGACGGTATATAAATGCCTCCACGACAATATACGAGGGCTGTTCAATAAAGAATGATTACAATCTATTTTTTACAACGTACCTTTATTCATCCTCATAATTTTTAATGGTCATTCTCAAAATAGTCTCCCCTTGAATGCGATGTACTTGTCCCAGCGTTTATGCCAGTCTTCAAAGACATGCTGGGCACCATTATAGGGAGATCCTTTAAAATCACCTCCACAGCCTTCACTACTGCCTCTGATGACGGATAATGCCTCCCACGAAGGCGTTTCTTCAAGTTAGGGAATAGAAAAATGCCACATGGGGCTAAATCCGGACTATATGGAGGGTGACGGATGCACTTCACGTTGATTTTTGCGAGATTCCCAGCAACAACATGCGGCCGGTCATTATCGTGGTGTAGCATCCAGCCTGCTTCATGGAAATGTGGTCTTTTGCGCCTTATATGGACTTGCAATGTTTTCAGGGCATCCCTCTAGTATTGTCCGGGTCCTGATGTGCGTGAAGGTACAACATGCTGATAAGCCATTCCATGAATATCAAAGAATGAGATGACCATAACCTTCCCAGCAGAAGCAACCACTTTTGCTTCTTGGGGCGTTGGTAATGAAGCGGATTTCCTCACTGAGATTTCCTGTTTGCTCTCAGGATCAAAATGATGTATCCAAGTTTCATCAACAGCGATTACGTTTGATAGAAACTCCGGATCTTCCTCTAAAATCAAATTTAACTGCATGTTACCTCCATTGTAGCGGTAGGCGACACTGAATATGTCTGAACTTACCTGGTTCTCACAGGCGGGAACCAGGATAACCAACAAAGGAACTACTATGGCGTGTTTGTTTCACATTAAGCTAACATAATATAACAATTAAATTACCCAACAGAGTCTTGGGAATACGTCCGAAAAAATTCATTGGTCAGGTAGCTGCCCACGGGAATTGTACCAGGACCTACCACATGTGGCCACAGACGAAACAGCCTGAGCTATCCCACTCGGTCATTTAAGAGGTACTCTGTTATTGTGGGATTTTTAGAAGACATTCGTGTGTTATCCTTTAACATGCTGAGTGTTTCACAATGTTAGTATTTAATAGACTTTCTAGTTTTGTTTTAAAAAACCTTTCTCATAATCAGGGGATCCCAAAATTCTTTGCAGTCCAATATCCGTAATGAATTTTTGCATAGAACGCAATTCGTCTTCTACCTGTTACACATGTACGTGGCACAGAAATTATTACTGTAACGTTAAAACAAAGCCAAACGGGAAAAAAACTTTCAAATGTCCCGCGGGTTTCCTGGGCTACTGCGACCCAAGCGGCACATTGTGGAAATCTCATGCAACACAAAGTTCACGTAGTATATTACAGATGACGCGCAAGTTGTAATTGCTACGTATATATCCATATATCTCAGTTATTAACACATTCTTCAAAACGCTAGAATAGTTATGTTCCGTTTTGATGCAAAGCATGTCCTAAGTGTGAACAACTGTAACCTGGAGCTATAGTGCATATAAAATGTAAATATATGGAAAGAAAGTGCTATATCTTAAAACAAGGTCTACGGGCACTTGTATAGTTTCAACAAACAAGTCAAATTTAATTATGTTTATTTCAGTCATTCAAAGATTTGGACGCCTTTAATTGTTAGCGCAATGCGTAGCACAGTAAAACTTTGTACGTTGGCATAATTATAGTGTAAGTTTTGCTTACCTTGAGGGGGGAGTTGCTTCAAAATACACAATGACGCTCCGGGAAGTATCAGCTGCGTCGCAAATTGTTCTTCCCACAACACATTGAACCGGGAAAGATGCCTTGGTTTTTAAACGTATTTATATGCATAGGTCTAAAAACACGTGTAGACATGCTCGAAAACGTGAATACGGCCTTAGAGCTTCAGGTGCATTGTACGCGTCTCTCCATAGATCATTATCACACCTGTGTACTTTCCGCTTGAGTATATTGAAGTTTCTACCTGATTGATTGTAAGACCTGACCCGGAATACAGTCGGCCACGCGACCTAATCAGAGAGGAACCTGGAGAAAACGCCCGCAGATAGCAGCACCGCTCAGTGAAGCTTCGCTTGTACGTGCACTTCCCCTTTGAACAGCAACGATGAGACAATCCTTCTTGCTCTAACGTATGCGGGAAAAAAAACCAGAGCACGACTTGCGTGGGCCACCTGGTATATCTATATTGTGTGTGTTCTTTTTATATATTTTAAAGATTCGAAAATGATACACATTATAAACTACATAATCACAGATAAATTGGGCTGTAGTTGGTAATACATGATGTCAGTGGTCTTCCGGTATACGTTATGCCAATTTGAAGTGATGCGCGGTCTGACCTCAGTTTAGAGCAAGAGTTTTCTCTCTGAGTTTGTGTGCGTTAGGAGTATGACACTGGAATCCAAGATATAGAATTGTTTAATCACTGGTTCTTTTTATTATCACATAAGTCGCGAAGCTGCCAACAGAGGGAAACCAATCTATATTACTGTATATGAAGCGCATATTACGGGATAACACTTAATTCGTGATTTACGCAGAAATAGGGACGTTCCTTCTCGGGGCACATCTGTTCTCCTGGACCGTTAGTCCAGCAGTGTTTTCTATCAAGGAACTGTGCTATAAACAATAAAGTTCCCTCACTCAAGTCGATGTTTTGCTACATGTGAACCTTTGTGTCTTTTGTTACGGCCATCAGTTAATAGTTCCCTCACCTCTACAACCCCAGTCGGATGGCATAGTCGAAAGGTACATCAAGACCTTAGGGGAACACTTAAGGAAGGTCGTGGCCAGCCATCAATAAGACTGGGGTGTCAGGTGCCACTGTTCTTGCTGGCCTACCGCTCGTCAACACTCGACACCACGAGGATGACGCCAGCCAGCTTAATGTTCGACCGAGAGTTACGCCTCCCTTGTGACCTGGTTTTGTAAGCCCTCCAGGGATGAAACTGCCAGCGACAGAGTATGTGGAGAACCTGGTGGACCACCTCCACGACATGCACGAGATGGCTCACCAGAACATCCAGAATGCGAGCGACCGCATGAAAACCCGATACGACAGGCAAGCCAAGAGCCAAGGGTTCCAGCAAGGTGCCTTGGTCTGGTTGTACCACCCTACCCTGACCAAGGGACGCTGTCCGAAGCTTCAGAAGCTTCGGAACCCGGGCGTAATGAATGTGGCCACAGACGAGACAGACTGAGCCATCCCACTCGGTCATTTAAGAGGTATTCTGTTATTGTGGGATTTTTAGAAGATATTCGTGTGTCATCCTTTAACATGCTGAGTGACTCACATACAATGTTAGTATTTAATATACTTTCCAGTTTTGTTTAAAAAACCTTTCTCATAATCAGCGGATCCCAAAGTTATTTGCAGTGCAATATCAGTATTGAATTTTTGCATAGACCGCAATTCGTCCTCTACCTGCTATGTATCTACGTGTCATAGAAATTATTACTGTAACGTTAAAACAAAAAAAAAAAACGGGAAAAGCGTTTTCAAATGTCCGGCATGTTTCCTGAGTTACTGCGACCATAGCGGCACATAGTAGAAGTCTCATGCAACACAAAGTTCACGTAATATATTACAGATGACGCGCAAGTTCTAATTGCTACGAATATGTCCATATGTCTTAGTTATTAACACATTCTCCAAAACACTAGAAGAATGATGTTCCGTTTTGATGTAAAGCATGTCCGAAGTGTCAACAACTGTAATTTGGAGCTATAGTGCATATAAAAATCAAATTAAATCGATAACAAATGCTGTATCTAAAAAGAAAGATCTACGGAAACTTGTATATCTTCAACAAACTAGTGAAATATGTTTACTTACTAGGCAGATGCAGTACAGTAACGCCTTATACGCAGGCATTATTTTAATGTAAGCTGTGCTTCCCTTGAGGGCGGATTTGCTTTAAAATACGCAGTGAAGTTTCGCGAAGGATCTGGTGCGTCGCAGACTGTTCTTTCCACAACGCATTGAACCTGGCAAGATCCCTAAGTTTCTAAACTTATTTATTTACGTACGTCTAAAAACACGTGTAGACGTGTTGGAAAACGTGATCACGGCCTTCAAGCTTCAACTGCATTGCGATGCGTCTCTCCATATGTCATTATCACACCTGTGTACTTTTCGCTTGAGTATATTGCACTTTCTAACTTTTTGATTGTAAGACCTGACTAGAAATGCAGAGTGCCAGGCCACCTTATCAGAGGGAAATCAAGAGAAAACGCACGCAGATAGCAGCACCGCTCAGTGAAGCATCGCTTGTACGTGACCTTCCCCTTTGAACAACACCGATGAGACAATCCTTCTTGCACTAACGTACAGATTTATTTTTTATCTTGAAAAGTGCAGAGCGATGCGCAGTGGTATTTGGACGAGTCCACTTCAGAATGGTTGCAACTGGAGGGGAGGGCGGCTCAGCGGGTATCAGTTGCGAGCAAGTAACAAGTGCAGAGCTGCTGAGTGAAACTACACCTTGTTTCAAAAGGTGCGTGTTTCCTGGTTCCAAGAGAGCATTTAGAAATGGCGCCTACTAGCATAAATTTGGAAATAAGGTGCTACATTTCCAAAGACGAGAAGAAATAGGCAATGGGTATATATTTATGAAAAAGGAACAAGGGTCTGTGTCTGCTCGGAAAATCTTTGTTTGTTTGCTTGTAATGTTACGTCCTCCAACGTTAAGTCATATCGGACGATGAATGGAACGGATGAAATGATGCTCAAATGAACTTAGGGTCCATAGAGCTTAGACTCACCCGACATTCGCCTTTCAGGATAAGGGAAAACCCCGGAAAAAACCTTATCCAAGTAACTCATCCTAACTGACATTTGAACTCGGGACCTCTTGGATGCGAGGCAGACACGCTACCAAGGCGGGCTCGGAAAATCTGGAGAAGGGTATCAGAGGCAACAGGTGTTACTCTAAGCAGTTAGGAGAATTATTAGGGGAACAAAAACCTATGATTCTGGTGCAACGACGTCGTTTTCTACCTCAGGTAAACAAAAATCTAGAACATGCACCAAATCTAATTTGGATGACTTTAATGAAGAAGTAGTTAGGCGAAATGTCAATAAGTTTTACATCACAAAAAAAGAACGAGCGACTCTGAATAAAGTACTTATGAAGCTTCAAAATTACATTGACTTACAAGGCAGTGTCTCAACATTAAGAAAGGTTTTTTTGAAGCTAGGATTTAGATGGAATAACAGCAAACGCAACAGACTAAGTTTAATGGAACATCATAACATAGGACAAAAAGACCTAAATACCTGCGAGATATTCCATGTTACTGCAATGAAGGTCGCAACATAGTTTATATGGATGAGACTTACATCAATACAGCACATACAACGCCGTATGCCTGGAGTGATAACTCGTTACAAGGACTCTTTGCACCAATGTCGAAAGGCCAGCAGTTGGTAATCGTGCATGCTGGAGGAGAACTGGGTTTTGTTCCAAATACCAATGTACGATTTTTAAGGCCCAACAAAAGCGAGGAGATTACCACGACACTATGAGTTATAAAATTACCAAAAATGGATTCAAGAAAAGCTTATTCCTAACCTGGCTCCTAGAACTGTGCTAGTTATAGATAACGCCCCATATCACAACGTGTAAATTGAAAAACATCCAAATTCACGCTCTAGAAGAGATCAAATGATATCCTGGCTACAGAGATACATTGCGGAAGATGAGTTTAAAAAAAACTAATTTTTCGAACCTAAGAAACACTAAAAATTATCAGCTTATTCTACCCTTAAAATCAGCACCTTCTTATAGAATTGATAAAATACTTGAGGGGCACAATCATACTGCCTTAAGATTACCTCCGTACCATCCGCAATTGAACCCCATAGAATGAATATGCGCCACACTAAAAAACTGGATTTCCAAACTTAATGTTTCTTTTAAAATGGATGCTATAATTAAACTTACACATGAAAAAATGTAATCAATAACAGTAGAAGAATGGCAAAAAGAATGCAAACATGTAAGGAAAGTCGAAGTGGAATATATGAGAACCGAGGGACTTCAAGATGCAGGACAGGAGTTGGTTATTCACTTAAATGGTGACAGTAGTGATAGTGACAGTGAAAAGGAACAAAATGACGGTGAAGCAGAAGATCAGTAAGAAGAGGATGAAGATGGCCCAGAACACCACCAAGCAGGCAGAGGATGAGGACGACGATTCGCCATTTGGTGTCAGCGGAGTTGCTGGCTTAGTTTAGAAGAGCTGCAATACTGCCTACGCACATCTTGACTTGTAAAAGGTAAGCTTAGTTTTTAGCCAACCTGTGCAGCGTACTCCCCCTCGTAATCTTACGCGTGTGACACATTGTGGCAAGAGGGGCCTATCCCCTCCACATTTGTTACTCATTCCTACAGCGCAGGATTCCTGTCAAGATGAAACATTACTTCTGTATGCGGAAAGTATAAAAACAGAGCACGACATTCGTGTGTATTCTTTTTATATATTTTAAAGTAAGCGAAATTGGTACACATTACAAATTACATATTTACATATAAATTGGACAGAATTTGATAATGCATGATGTCAGTGCTCTTCCGGTATACGATATGCCAATTTGAAGCGATGCGCGGTATAACCCTAGTTTAGAGCAAGTTTTCTGTCGGGGTTAGCGTGAATATGTTAGGAGTAAGCGTGACATTATGACACTGGAATCCAAGTTAATGAGTTGTTTAATCACTGCTTCTTTTTGTAATCACATAAATCGCCAAGTTTCCGACTGAGGGAAACCAATCTATATTACTATCCGGAGTTAGCGTATGTGAAGCGCATATTACGGGATAACACTTAATTCGTGACTTATGCAGCAACAGGGTCGTTCCTTCTCAGGGCACGTCGGTCCTCCTAGACGGTAAGTCCAGCTGTGTTCTCTTTCAAGGAACTGAACTATTCACACCAAAATTTCCCTACTAAAGTCGATCTTTTGTTACATGTGAACCTTTGTGACTTTTATTGCGGCCATCAGTTAATGAAGGAAGGTCTAAAACACGCTTCACCCTAGTGTCGACCGTATGGACAGTCTGATTAGATTAGATTGATTTGCGTTCAGTAGGTTCACTTGTAGCCAGAAAAGGCTATGAACATTGAACATGTCCAGAGGTATAAAGTTTAATAGCATATATATGTACAAAAGTTAACATAAGACATATATTATAGTGTACAGGCAATATGACCGACAATATGGAAAACAAAGCAGGGATAATTATATATCACACAAAATGAAACACTTTTTAAATCAGCTTTCCCTTGGCTTATGCCAGTACGTCTCAACCTTTTTGCAATGGATACCATTCTTGTTATTTATTAAATAAATATGCATTAAAAATAAACTTTCAACTTGCTTCAAATATTTATAAGTAATGATTTGTCACTGGAATAGTTAGATACTACCTATAGAGCTACAGAGGCATTATCAGGATAATTTCTCATTCAGATAATCTTGTACAGAATAAAAAGATTTTGAGCAAAGGTACTCCTTAACAGCATTTTTAAAAGCACCGAAATTATCAACTTTTTCTTTAAGAACATTAGGAAGTGCACCAAATATTTTGATAATTTCATAATGCACACCTTTCTGGAAGCAAGAAAGTTTAGCACTGGGATAATGGATATTATACTTTTGTCTAGCGTTTATTTTGTTAATTACATTATTTGTTGCAAATAAGGCACGATTGCATACAAAGAATTCTAGGATCGAGAATATATACATGCAAGGAAGCGTTAATATCTTCAATCTTGTAAAAGGATCTTTACAGGAGCGATAATAGCTTTCCCTCCAGTGTACTGCTAACCCAACAAACTTACTGTTTTACATTTAACAAATATATCACATTTTCCTATCTAATTTACTGAATCTCTAATTTTGGTGTCAATGTAAATGGATATTCCAGGGAAAAGACTCCACCAACTCAATTTATTTCTCAAGGTCACTTCACTAATTCAATGCACTTCAGTTTTCACAATCACTTCATTTTTATTCTCGTAGTAGCAAATTCTTGGCTGTTGTTTCCTACATCACAAAAAAGTAGATGTTATTAAAAGGGATATTTTACTTTTCTGGAGCTATCCATTTCCGAGGTATTCACTGTCATTGGTTTCAATTTGTTTCAAAACATTATCAAAGAGGAAGAAGTAATTGTGTTTTCTTACCTCAAGATCATGCAAGGCGCGTAATTTCATAGCCATTATATAGCAACAAGTGTTAAAATATTTAACTATCACTTAAACCAGCGTGTCGATACATAAGTAATATCTGTAATAAAAGTGTATTTGCAAATTTGTATCTCGATTAACGTAAACTAGACAGTAGAAAAACATTTAAAGTTATATATACCGGGTGCGTAAAAAGTATGAAAGAATGTTGCAACTGAATGAAGCGATATTTTATTAGAAAGTGAAAAACTCATTCTATCCTCCGTAAAACCAGATTTAGTTGATTGATAATCTGATGCAAATTCGTTAATGATTTCAGCTAATTTAGTTTCTCGTTCTAGCTTCTTTTTTTTCCATGTTTGCTGAAGTATCCCTTTGAAACGTAAGACTAGAGATCCGAGACTGTCCTACCTGCTGACAACAAGTCTACCAACAGCATCTCCTACCACCAAGCCATGCCGAGACAACCGCCGAGACTCTTCTACTCTGAAAGAGACCAACAGATGAGAGATAATGTAAAATTATAATGGAGATGAAATGGAGGAAATTCGGAAGATGTCATTACCTACTCAATATTCGCCTAGAGTCTTGGGTAAACCTCCGAAAAATCTCATAGGTCGGGTAGCTGGCCACGGGAATTAAACCCGGATCTGCCGAATGCGGTCAAAGACGACACAGCCTGAACCATCCCACTCGGTCATTTTTGAGATACTCTGTTATTGTGGGATTTTTAGAAGATATTCGTGTGTTATACATTGACATGCTGATTGCTGACTTACATACAATTTTAGTATAACAGACTTTATAGTTTTTGTTAAGAAATCTTTCTAATCTGGGAATCCCAAAGTTATTTGCAGAGCAATATGATCTGAGATATAATCTGAATACGATCTGCAGTGCAATATCAGTATTGAATATTTGCATGGAGCGCAATTCGTCATCTACCTGCTATGTATGTACATGTCACATAAATTATTACTGTAAGGCTAGAACAAAACTATTTATCTGTGAACAAAGCCAAAGGGGGAAAAAGAGCTTTCAAATGTCTCGCGTGTTTCCTGAGTTACTGCGACCACAGCGGCACACAGTGAAAATCTCATGCAACACAAAGTTTACGTAGTACATTACAGATGACGCGCAAGTTGTTAGTGCTGCATATATACCCATATGTCTTAGTCATTAACACATTCTTCAAAATACTACAACAGTGATGATCTGTTTTAATGCAAAGTGTGTCGCAATTGTGAACAACTACAATTTGGAGCTATATCGCATTTAAAAATCAATATATATCATTAAGGTGTACTGTATCTGGAAACAAGGATCTGCGGAAACTTCTATAGCTGTAGCACATAAAGGTGATTATGTTTATATATTAATTTCTATGTGTTATCCTGTTCCTTAGAAATTGTTTCGTCTAATTCGGTGGTGTCGTTGAGGGGTAACTGGATGGTGATATTTTACCCCTCCTAATAAACCTTCACAGATGACGTAATAGATAATGGGGTGTGGAAGATTCAATGGTGTGTTGTTTAACTATTTATTCATAGTGTTACCCAATCGGCAAACTCTACGGGGTGTATGTACCGATGAATAAATGCAGGGGAACGCCGGTGGAGGGGGCGTGTGGCATCGGTAACGCCTGCAGTGGCGTGACAGAGTGGAGGGAGGGGAAACCGCAGTGATGGTTGAATCTTCGTTTCCCCCTCCTCCTGCCGCCTGAAAGGACCGTGAGTTCAGTTCTGTTAAGTTCTTGGCGAGCAGCGTGAGGAGCACCCAGTGAGGGAACGAACTGTGTACGTGCATCGATGGAGATTACGTAACTGCGTGCAGTGGACCTGTGACAGACGAACTGATAAATTGTAATTGTGTGCATTACGTAATTCTGTGTAATCGGTAAGTGTTCCGATTGTAATTCGGTGGAAATATTTTTGAGTGGTGCAATTGCACTTTTCATTTCACGAACCCACAAAGTCATAATATTTTTATGTGCATAATGTGTATTGTGAATTATACTTTTATAGTTACATGTATTTTTTATTTTTTTAAATGCATCCATAACACTTTAAAAAAAGCAAAACCATCTACCTAAATTGTTTGACATGGCTGTACAACAAAAACACGTGTTTGCTGAAGATTTAAATCCAACTCATCCCACCGTGTAGATCTGCCATTTTGTGTTCCAATGTTACTGTCAACTTATGCGTGTGATAGGTTGTTCATTCAGGGGCGTGCTTAAAAGTGTGCATGGATGTGCCCTAATTAATAAATGTTTGTAATCCCATCTAAAATTATTACTGCAGCTCTCTATGTCTGGGTATGATGTTTGTTTGGAATCGACATACATAGTGACCGCTTCTTGTCCCATACAACACTTATGCACTGAGTTATCCACCCATCCTCTATAAGCTGTTCTACAAATCATCCATTAGAAGTCATTCAAGAAAGGCATTAGTCACATATGTTGCTTAGCAAGTTGCATAATTTAAAAATAAATAAGAGCAGGTGACTCACCCGATATATATAGTGTCTTTGTGGGTTGGTAGAATTAAAAGTCTAGTTTCCAAAAATTCAAAAAGCTCCTTTATTAGTAACACCACGTTTTGTACGCCCCTTACAGCAGCGAAATGACGTAATGCACACTCAATATGCAACTGCAACTCGCAACTGAGTGCCAGCTCAACTTTTGCAGCTTTTATATCTCCAGCCATTGTGTCTAGGAAGCCGCTGACGTTTCGAGGCCTTTCACGGCGACCAGAAAGGGAAAGAAATGTCCAGACATCACTCTATCCCTTTCTCTCCCCGCTTCTGTCTCTCTCTAGGCAAGCGCCCATCGCTCACTTACGTGCTGGCTAAAGCGACGGTATATAAATGCCTCCGCGACAATATACGAGGGCTGTTCAATAAAGAATGATCACAATCTAATTTTGACAACGCACCTTTACACATCCTCATAATTTTGATGGTACTTCTCAAAATAGTCTCCCCTGGATGCGATGCACTTGTGCCAGCGTTTATGCCAGTCTCTAAAGACATGCTGGACACCATTTTTGCGAGATTCTTCAAAATCACCACCTCAGCCTTCACCACTGTTTCTGATGATGGATAATGTCTCCCCCGAAGGCATTTCTCCAATTTAGGTAATAGAAAAAGGTCACTTGGGGCTAAATCCGGACTATAGGGAGGGTGAGGGATGCACTTCACGTTGATTTCTGCAAGATATTCAGCGACAACATTGGCAATATGCGGCCGCGCATTATCGTGTTGCAGCATCCAGCCTGCTTCACTGAAATGTGGTCTTTTGTGCCTGATATGGACTTTCAATTTTCTCAGGACATCCCTGTAGTATTGTCCAGTTACTGATGTGTGTACAGGTACAACATGCTGATAAATCATTGGATGAATATCAAAGAAAGAGATGACCATAATTTTCCCAGCAGAAACAACCACTTTTCCTTTTTGGGGATTGGCAATGAACGGGAGATTTCCTTAATGAGATTTCCTGTTCGCTCTCAGCATAAAAATGATGTAGCCAAGTTTAATCAGCAGTGATTACGTTTGATAGAAACTCCGGATCTTCCTCTAACATCAATTTTAACTGCGTGTTACCTCCATTGCAGTGGTAGGCGACACTGAACATGTCTAAAATTATCTGGTTCTCACAGGCGGGAACCACGATTACCAACAATGAAACTAGTATGGCGTGTTTGTTTCACATTAAGCTAACAGTATATAAGACTAAATTTTAGTGCGAAATATTACGTCCGTATAAAATTATGATCACTCTTTATTAAACAGCCCTCGTATATACCTACACATATTGTGATTGCGTAGCTTACGTAGATACGCATATCTGGTTTGCAGAAATTTAGAAATTGTTTCGTCTATCTCTAGTAAATTTTCAGAGCTGACGTAATGGATATTGGGCTGAGGAAGAGCGTGTGGAGGGTTGTTAAACTATTTATTCATATTTTATGTGCATAATGTGTATTGCGAATTATACTTTTATAGTTACATTTTTTTTTTTTTAATTTTTTAAATGCATTCATAACATTTCATTCTTATTTTTCTTAGCTATTAACTTGTCGATGTAGAACTCTGAAACGCGACGTGTTGAGTGGCCTCCGCTTGCTTGCATTTGTTTTAAAACACAAAGGGGTGTAGACGTACCGCAATAGCTAATGCCAGACAGCAGTTACCCTGCAACGAGCGCTATAAAGCGAAGAAGGGGAAAAGGAGATTAGTCACATTCAGCTACTGTCCAGCAACGCAAAGAAGGTCCCTGAAAAAGTATGTGCTGCCTTACACAGAGGGACAATGACAGCGAACGTGTGTGGCAGAGAGCACATGCTACACAAGGAGCAGACCATTAAAAACATGCGCCCTATTCACTGTGTTCACTAAAACCGAGAAGATTCATTCACAAAGTAGAAGCCGTCAGAATGTTTTTGAATGGTCTCTAACTGTACATAGACCTGTCCACAGAGAGTGTGGGAACCTTCGCCAACCCCCACCTCCCTGAATCTCAAGCCTCGGAGACTTACTCTCCTGTGGAGAACAGTACACTCCATAGTACACAGGCACTTTTTATATTGAAAAGTGCAGAGCGATGCGCAGTTGTATCTGGACGAGTCCACCTCAGAACGGTTGCAGTTGGAAGGGCGGGCAGGTCAGTTGCGTACCAGTTCGAGCAATGAAACACGTGCAGAGCTACTCGGTAACACTATATCTTGTTTCAAAATGTGTTTGTCTCCTGGTTCCAAGAGAGCATTTATAAATAACGACTTCTAGCAGCACATTGGGAAATAAAGTGCTATATTTAAAAACACGAGAAGTAATTACCAATATCCATAGATGTATAAAAAAGGAACAATGGTCTGGGTCAGCAACAAAAATCTGGGGATGGGTATCTGAGGCAACAGTTGTGTCTGAAAGCAGCTAAGGAGAGTTATTAAGGAAAGAAAAGCCATTGGTGCTAATGCAACAACAACAATGTCCTCCTCCATGCCCAGTAAACAAAGACTAAGAACATGCACAAAATCACAAAAACGCAGTCCTCTAGGTCATCTGCCACACGTCACACAGATGCACACTGCAATTAACAACTACAACTCGGCAATCACTGGCAACTTAAATCTTTCGGCTTTTATACCTCCAACCATTTTGTCTAGAACATCACCGACGTTTCGAGGCCTTTCACGGCAACAAGAAAAGGAAAGAAATATCCAGACACCCACTCCATTCCTTTCTCTCCAAGCTTCTGTCCCCCTCTCTCTCTCTCTCTCTCTCTCTCTCTCTCTCTCTCTCTCTCTCTCTCTA
>CM060951.1:201754775-202122138 GCA_030765055.1 Mantis religiosa | reverse complement strand
GTACAATAAGCCAAGTCTGGTTGCCGTGTCGAGTCCCCTCTAAATAATCCCGTTCCAGTTCCAGCTGTAGAGATACTGCACATTTTATGACCAAGTCTACCTATTAGAGATGTTGAAAATGCTGCCTAATGCTGATCCCAAAACTCTACAGTTGAATGCCAGTGTTTGGTAATCCTTTAGTGAATACCTGTTTCATAAACAGATATAATTTGCGGACCTATGCTTTCTGGAGATTATGTAACTGTTTCTCTTTCTACTTGAATGAGTGATTTCTAGTAATTGATAAAAAATACTTAAACTGTCATTGCTTTCATTGGAATTAATACCTAATACACAGCGGGTCCCAACCACAACAGATTTTTTATACTCGCCTTTAACTGCAATGGTCATATCCGCCGCCGTTCTCCTTTGGATCGTATCGCCTTCTGGCGATGGTGTTCACTGGTATACGTTGGGTTACTGGTACTTCGGATATTTAGTCATTAGATCACGCATGCGCGCATTCGCACTCTCATTCATACTTACAGACCCTGGGGAAGATGGGGAATTTACAGACCCTGGGGAAGATGGGGAATTATCTTGGTTGGAGAAAAATCCCCCACCCTCAGTCGGGAATCTAACCCGGGACTCTTCGCACAGCGGGCAAGTGCTCTACGGAGCTAGCCGCAGCAAAATTGTATTACATTGTAAGTGGTTTTCTTTACCTTTGTAATTCTTACCTGTACCTTTTTGATTCTTCACTTTTGAGGCACCTGTATATTTGCTTTTAAATCCTTGTAACTTTCTCACCCTTCCCCTTTTGTCGGTTTTGATGGTTTGCGCGTATCCAGTATTTCATTCGTTGAGTTTTAATAATAATTTCTGGAATATTATATATAATGGAAAGGTAGAGTCAGACTGAAAAGTCAATGCCATAGCCGGGATTTGAACCCCGGATCTTCTGGTCTCCGTCCAGCCGCTCTAACCATTGAGCTACTATGGCCAACGTGCCGACATGACATTAAATTCTCCAACTGACTCGTATTTTTCCAGGTAAACCACTTAGGAGTTCTCATAAACACTTATAGTGACTTTCAACGTGTAAGAACTGTAAGGCTCAGGCTTTATAGTTAACCACTATTAGGTCAATTAATGGAAATTAATTGTTCTTTCACACTGGCCGTGTGCATGCTAAAGTGTGGAAATGTACTATCGGCACGTTGGCCATAGTAGCTCAATTGTTAGAACGGTTGACGGAGACCAAAGGATCCGGGGTTCAAATCCCGGTTATGACATTCAATTTTCAGTCTGACTCTACCTTTCCATACTTTAACTTACACGCGGCCAGTGTGAAAGAACAATTAATTTCCATTACATACAATGTTAAATTAAGCTTCACTATTAAATATTCTCCTTGTTTGATAAACCTACATCACAGGCATTTCGAGGTCTCTGCTTAAACAATTTAGATAAAGGGCTCTGTGTAGTGTTGATATCATCCCTTGGAGTATTAATTTGACTCCTCTCTCTTCTATCAATGTTGATGTCGTTGGTGTTATCTCAACTGCTGGCTGCTTCAGTGGAGTGGCTGAGACACCTTTTGTCTCAGGATATCCTTGAGTGTAATGTAAAAGACAACACCACTTTAATTAGCTGATCGAGTTTAATATTGTAATAAATAGTTTACCGTTGATTTAAGTAGTCAATGATGAATGAAGCGTTTTGTGCAGTAAATCGCAGAATTCTTTTTCGGAACTTTACTTACAGTCTGATTTTTAAAAGGAGATACATGGCAGCGGTCAAGCAAAAGACGTGGAGGGTAAGAGGGAAAGGTCGTTGCTATGGAAACGTAAACTAAGTTTGCAGCATTGGTTACAGTGTGCGGGAAACAGAATTTGCTTGAGCGATCAGTTGCATTGTTGTGTTGTTGGTGTACTTTGTTAAAACACTATTAAAATACGTCGTTATAGAAGCAAGACAGTGGCAGTAGGAATAGAGGCAGACTGAGGATTCATGGTCTTTTTTATTTTATATATTTTATTATCCATCGATCAGCAAGTGTGCTTTACAGATGTTTGTTATTGAGAAACTTAGTAACAGTACACCTAACAATTGAGGTAACCGTGAACGATTCCTCTAGCTAAATATGGCAGGATCACTGTAACACAAATTGAGGACTTTGTGTCTGATAGTTATCAGTCGTCTGGTTCGTTGTACTGAAGAGCTCACTCGGGAGAAGATCTTGTGGCAGTCTGCGTTTGAGGCGAGTTGGTTGGCGAGTGCGAGCGCCGAGATTGTAGGTAACAGCTCCAGAGACTTGCTGGAAATGCTAAAAGGAAGGTCGTTCCAGGCGGCGGATGTACTGGTGAACGGGTAGAAGACCAAACTCGTGATGAAGTTGCTGGTACCTAATGAACCATGGAGCAGGATCTCCTTACATTTGGACTGCATTGTACAGCCAAGTTATACCTCTCACAAAAGTTAAAGGCAAATTGTCACCCAATTATCGGAAGGCGCGACCAACTGGTGGCTGGGTGAGGGCCGGGAGGCATTCGACCACACCTACCCATTTGTCTTATAGCGCTAACGAAGGGATGGCTGGAAAAGCATCACTGGCCGTCTCTTTCCCCTCCCCCTGCCGTCTGGAACCTTCGGGGTGATTCACTGAAACGCGAGACTTCCAGAAACAGTGATATTCCTATAAAAGGGGCTGCAGTTGGCGAGTCAGGGGTTCTTGGCGAGCAGCGTGAGGAGCGCCGAGTGAGTTCACGGACCGGAAGACTGTGAACGTGTATCAGAGGAGTTGTACGTAATTGGAGTGTAGAGTGCACCTGTGACAGACGAACTGACGAATTGTAATTGTGTGCATTACGTAATTATGTGTAATCGGCAAGTGTTCCGACTATAATTCGGTGGAAATAAAGAACATTTTGAGTTTGTGTAATTGGACTTTTAATTTCACGAACCCACAAAGTTACATCAAGATCTTACCTTGACACACGTCAAACCAGTGGAACAGCAACCATGGTTTCCAATCCAGTAACTCGCTTTCCGACTTCATGGATCTTTCCCGGAGATTGAAACACAGGTACGCTCCCTTTTTCTAAGGATGAAGCTGCTTCACTACAAATTCGGGACACTGTGTACACTACCTACACCACAAGGTTACAGAGTTAATTGCTGGGATTTTGAAAAATATACAGTTGTCCTATATTCTGGATTGGAGCGCTTTCGTAAGAACTTGTTCATATTAAATATAACTTTTCTGCCTTGAGAATGAACCACTTCACGTTTGTAAATCGAAAAATCACTTGTCCCAGCTACGAGGGACATGTTCACGCACTCAGATCACAAACACTGGAAAAAATATATGTGTATAATAATTTAATGTAATATTAACAATATTTCAGATCTAGTTCAATACACAACTTAACGACGGCATTCACATTAAACAACACCTCTACTTTGAAAAGGAACTGAAAATTAACTCAGTTTCAAACGCGTGACTTCTGTTTTCATAGTAGGTGCATTATTTATTTACGCTTGAGATATTGTGAGGAAAGAATTGTGTTCTTTTTCGGGCTTATCTGTGTTCAATGGATGGATGTTGGGTATTTTTAATAAACAAAACCATGTGAAGATAAAACGTGCGTCGCTCGCGTTAAAAGTATCCTAGACACTAGATTTTTGTACGGCCATTATCAGAAAGTAAATTTCTTTCTTATTACAAGATTGGCATCTTTAATATTCAAATATTTATCCGTAACATTTAACCATAACCATGTGAAGATAAAACGTGCATCGTAGAGTATCGTAGAGACAGGATTTTTGTACGGTCATGGTCAAAAAATAAAATTCTTTCTTATTATGAGATTGACATCTGGCTGGCCCCATAGCTCAGTCGGTAGAGCACCTGCCTGCCGTGCTAGGGGTCCCGGGTTCGATTCCCGGCGGTGGGGGTGGGGATTTTTCTCGGACCAAGATAATTCCCCATCTTCCCCAGAGCCTGGAAGCATGAATGAGAGTGTGAATGTGTGCGTGATCTAATGATTAAAAACCAAAGATAACGAGTTAACACCTTCAGTATGTTCCAAAGGAGAACGGCCGCCGATATGACCACTGGAGTTAAAGGCGCGGTATAAATGGAACAAGGAAAAAAAAAAAAAAAAAAAGATTGACATCTGTCATGTTTCAAATATTTATCCGAGCGTAATTAATTAGTGTAATGTTTTCAGTTGAGGCGCGCGAGATGCGTGTACCACATTCGGTAGCGCTGCTAGGAGGGGCAAGCATAGGAATGGCTGGAGTCTGCAGTACGGCCCGCCTCCATAAGAAGATTATAGTGTTTTTCTGTTCTCTTAGGGAACAAAGTCCTCCATCATCTGGGGTTTGAGTTCAAAAAATAAATAACAGAAAACTGATACTGGGAAGTTCAGATATTGATGAACTATTAAAAAAAAACTCAGTGTGAAGACGCTACAACGCAGTCAATGTGTACTGAGAACTTATTTTTATTCCTAAAGTAGGCTGATAAAGATTGATTCTGCATATTTTTGCTGAGGTGAGTTAAACTCAAACGTTTGTTTATATTGTCGCGAGCCCATTGTTGATCGAGGCGGCGACTAGTTCAAAGAGACAGACAGTGCAGTGTGTAGATAAAAGCTCGCCGAAACGGCAGGGGGAAGGAGACGGATTTCTCGAGAGTTCGTCTTTGTGTTAGCCGCGTCTCGATTGTTTGAGCATATTCCGGAATGTGAGTAATCTATAAAAAAGGGAGCCCGCCCGCCACGGTGAGTCAGTCGGTAATTGGATGCGTGCGCGTGAACAGCTGTGTGAACTGTGTTGTGGTCGTTGAGCTTGCAAGTTGTATTGTGTATGTGACGTAATTCTGGACTGCTGGTGTACGAAATGTGTTTCTGCGGAAATAAAAAGTAATTTTTAGTGTTTGTGACTTGGACTTTTGATTTGATGAACCCACAGTCGAGTATTGAGAGGCTAAAGAGGGGGATATGCCTATCTTGCTGTCTGCTTCTCGGCAACATTGTAACTCCCCACGTGGAGAAACATGACCTTCTGTATCTTCTTTTAAAAATTAGACTTCAGCCGCTAAGTCCCTATAGCAAAGCTTGCTCATGTATGCGCACAAGAGTCAGTCACTACGTGAGTAGTATTCTGATTTTCGATTCATATTTTATTTTAACAAAACCGCCGTTCTCTTTTAATATTCCCTACTAACATTAATACAAACACGCGGCGGTAGCTAGATTCTAAGAAATGCCATTTCCTTTCTTTTCCTAAGAGTTCCTGTCTACGTGACTTTCCAAGCGTTCTAAACCACCTACTACATGACAAAGCGAGAAAGCGTATCGAAAAAAAAATTCACAACGCAGAGATGTTTACCTCAGCTTATCGCACATACACGGCGAGTCCAGTGTATGTTTACTCTGTTCAGATGTAATCATGTCTTCTGGACAGCAACGTGTCATAAATCGGCAGGCGCGAGAAATCATATCATATAGACACACGCAGCTTGCAATCGCTCTATTTGTGTTTCGTAACTTACTGTACGTCAACTTACTAATATGCCACTCTTCTATTAGATCAGATAAGACCCGATAAGGGGCGATGGCATCGCTGGTCACCTGAAGGTCGATACGCCTCAACGCTCTGTCTAGTGATTCTCAACGTGAATTATAATGACCTCTTTGTCACGCATTCCACCAACAATTTGATGTCCAAATTTCACTGGAAATACGAGGGTCGGCTGATAAGTCTCGGGCTTCTCTCTTTCTCTCTCTCTCTCTCTCTCTCTCTCTCTCTCTCTCTCTCTCTCTCTCTCTCTCTCTCTCTCTCTCTCTCTCTCTCTCTCTCTCTCTCACACACACTCACATCGGTGTTCTAATTTAATTAAATCGTCTCTTTAGCTCAAAATAGCTGTTTACCGCAACAATGACCTCCTCGCTGCTGTGAAATCTTCGTCCTCCAAGAAACCTTTTGAGGTTCGAGAACGGCTGATAGTCACTGCGTGCTATATCTAGCGAATAGGGTGGATGTTCAAGCAATTCGAGCTTTAATTCGCACATTTTTCCCATTGCAATGACTGAACAATGGTCCGGAGCATTCTCGTGAAGCAACAAGAATTTTTCATTACCAAATCAGGTCTATTCCTTTTTACTCCATCACTCAACCGTTGCAGTAAGCTCGCGTATTAGTCACCAGTGATACTTTTACCCTTTTACAAGTAATCAATGAAAATAATTCCCTGTGCATCCCAGGAAACACTCGCCATAACCTTGTTAACTGACAAAATTGACTTTGCCTTTTTTGGATTTGTTTCAGCCGGCGCAATCCATTGTTTTGACTGTGATTTACTTTCTGGAGTGTTCCAAGTTTCGTCCATGGTAATAAGCCGTCCCAAAAAATCACTGGGAGTTTTATGGCAGAGCTTCAAATTCTTAGCTGAAACAGTTTTTCTTGCAACTTTTGATCAGGTGTCAACAAACCGGCACCCAACTTGCACAGACCTTGTGAAAGCCCAAGTATATTACCTGCACGTTCTTTTGATATGTTTACAGCCTCTTCTATCTCAACTTGAATCTGCGGTCTTCCAGTAATAAACGATGCATTTTTTAATGATCTCTGGAGTTGTGACTTCCAATGGGCGTACAGAGGAGGCTCATCACTACGTTCCATTTTAAACTCTGCAACTCATTGTATATGAAGGTGCAGAGTTTTCAATGTACTGTCCATTTCCTCCTTGATTTTTTTAGTTGCTAAGCCTTTCAAATGGAAGCATTTAACCACTGCTCATTTTTTTAAAAAGAAGCTTCCATTTTCGTGAAACCTCTACACGTATATTGTTTAAAATGCTGCCATTCAAAAACTAAACAAGCTAATGACTTGTAACTATTGTCGCGGTAACGGGCATTAAAGTGTCGGCGCAAATAGACAATAGACGGATAGGTTTCACGTAGATAACGAGCTTGCATAAACAGATAAACATAGCGCTTGAGATAGGGTTTCACACTTCTGGAAGGTGATAGAATATTCGGATTACGTCATTAGATGCCTCTTTTATTCCAGAAACATCTAGTGATTGTACAGAACAGTCTCGAATTACGAATGAGGTATTTAAGGAAGGATGAATTGTTGTGAAGAAGAGGAGTTGCAAGTTGTGAAGACAAGAGTTGCAAGTTTTAAACAGTGTTGTGAAACAGTGTTGTGAACGAGAAGAGTTATTGTAACAAAAGCGAATGATGTAATCTGCTGTCACTGTTTGTTATTGTCATCGACCATGGTAGACTGATGGTGACGTAACGTAATGCTGCTGTAATCTATAAGAGTATTTCTACGAAAATAAAGGAGAATTTTAATTTCTGCAAGTCGGCCTTTTAATTCTACGAACCTACAAAGTCACACTATGGATACAAGTTAGTCTAGAGTTAAACTATATGATATTATCCGTCAAACAGACGTCATCTCTACGTGAGGCCCGAGACTTATCAGCCGACCCTCGTGCATGTTTCGGGACCCCGTGGTGGCTTTGTGTATCAGTTCTGTGCATGAAGCAACAGAAAAGCATTAAAAAGTACAAATAGTTGGTGGTCGGTATTTTTTTTTTGTTGTAATTTACGTCCTCCAACGTTAAGTCATATCGGACGATGAATGGAATGGGTGAAATGATGCTCAAATGAGTCCGGGGTCCATAGAGCTTAGTTACCCGACATTCGTCTTTCAGGATAAGGGAAAAGCCCGGAAAAACCTTATCCAGGTAACTCACAAGACATAAATAGGCAACAGATATGGGAAAGTATAGAAGAAAAGAAATCTTTGAAATTTTATAAGCAATTAAAGAGAGAATGGGGTAGGCAAAAATATATAGATCAATGTGGCAAAACTGGAAGAGAAGGCATAGCATGGATGAGAGTAGGAATATTGTACTTAAAAGGGTTGAGAAATAATGAGGCAGGGATATGTGAATTTTGTGGAGAGGAATAGAGCACTGTTCTTTACCTGATAGAACGTAAGGAGTTAACAAATTACAGGAGAAACATTTGGGATAAGAAATGTGACAGTGTAAGTAAAGAGATATTGGCGGTACGCATGCTAACGGGGATGGGAGAAAAGAACAATAGATATATAGGAGAGATTTCTTATATAGGTTAAGAGAAAAGAGGATTAAGATAAAAGAAGTAAAGTTCAAGAAGAAATGACACCAAGCTGCTCAGGAAAACTGAAGGTTTATAGCCAGGGGACCTGAATCAGCGAGTCAGCAGTTTCATATATTTTTACAGGAGGTATACAGCATGGTCAGTGTTAAATTTTATTGAACTAAAATTGTAATGAAAACTGTACAAATAAATAAATATCAGATATTGTGTATCAGTTAAAAATCAAACTCAGTGCCTTAGAAATGGCGTCGTCGTGCCCGGATGATGATATTGTTAGCCTTAGCCTGGTTTCGATCTCAGCGGGCGTAAGTGGGATTTTTATGGGAGAGGCAAGAAGCAGGTTTTCCGGATGCTCCGGTTTCTCCCGCCAATAATTCTGCCAAGTGCTGCATCACCACTTTTACCCTCGTTCTCACAACCCCCTACTGACCCGTTCAGTTTGGCCCGGATTACTGTAGCTTTCGTTTGTTCCGTCACCGGAGGTTTCCCAATAAAATACAAGGGCATTTGGTTACAATTGGTGTTTTTTAAAGCTTTAGTAACCTTTCCTGGGCCTGCACGTTCATTGTTATACCACTTTTTCTGTCCTCTGTAGATATAAAATCAATCGCTAGCTGTTTTATATATCTAATTCAAATGTTACACGTAACAGTTTGAGAAAAATTTGTCATTTCATTTCTTATTTGGATAGAAATCAGCACTACACAAAGGCGGTTCATATGGCGATCCTCCTAACGTTACGTCATTATAGGTTTCACATAGTTATGTTCTTTAGGGATATGTATGACTGAAATATCATGAACATTTTCAAAAAACCACCCTTTTCTCTTTTTAGTCTATAAAATAGCGTAAGCTTTCTGGAACCCAAAGAATGCTTAGATAGCACCCGACAGCCATTTTAAATGCTCTGTCCTAGTTTGAAAGTTACGTGAATGCTAGTGTTACATATGAATTCTAATTCTTTATCCTTGTTTTCTCGCTGTTGAAAATTTCAGCATTTTTCATAATTTAAAAAGCTCCTTGCGTCGCAGTTTTAGTGTAGGACTAATGGAACTTGCTACATACGTTCATAGAGACACAGTGAATAAAAAGTGCCCTGGGTTTTATTGTGTGATGCATTTAAGCACACTTTCTTCTCTTTAAAACATAACAAATTTTGGGCAAAAAAGCCATATTCATAGCTTTAAAATTTTCTGGAGACACAGAGAAGCCTAGGGCAAATTCAAAAAATGGATATGTTGAGGACCTGTTGTTAAAATATTATATCAAAATTTAAGTTATTTGGTCGCCAAGGACTTTTTAGGTGACGTAACCAAAAATAAATACATTTGACCATATTTACCAAACTATCACAGTGAAATTTAAAAAAAAAAAAAAAAAAAAAAAAAAAAAAAAAAAAAAAAAAAAAAGAACTTTGGGCTGTATCATATTTGCGCTGAGTTACATCTCTGGTATAAATCTTAAAAGCTAGCGTTATTAGTTCAGGATTTCAAATATTCAGTCATAGTATCCTTAAGGTTGAATAAAAATGATCGTTGCATTTGAAACGGAGTATTAGTTTGTATTAGGTACAGCGGGGTATGGTTGACATCTCGTCTACTGTGGCTTACGAGAAGTATATTACTGATATCATCGCCAGAGGAACAGATGAAGTGAAGGAACCACTTCAGCAAACCGCGCGGAAGTTCTTAACATCCAAAAAATATACTTGTCTGAAATAATAGCTTTTGAAAATTGTTTGCATATAACATATTTTATTTCTTAATTGCGAGTATCATTCCAGCACTACCGGTGCGCCGGAGATTCGTCCCGCAGAAGTTGTCTTACTGCCATTAAATCGACTAACTTTTTAAGTACACTTAAAAACCTTCGATCTGGGTGACGGGTTTGAACACGCCACCTTGGCAGCAATAGTTAGTATATTTTGGTTCTGTCTCATTTGCAAGTGCTTCAGTTTAATTTTATTCAACTTAGTCAACTTGGCACCCAAATCAAATTCTATATAGGAAATAAAAATCTTTATACACCCCTGATTTAAGCGGAATGGGATTCCAAACAGGGGCATTTAAACATTTAGGGGCGAGGGTATCTACTAGGGCAGCCTTCACAAAGTAAAGACCGACCTCCCTCTACTACCCTGGAGTAACCGAGCTGTCCCCAAGGGGCAACCGACGCCTCCAAGACTCTTTCCATGGGGCAAGACCTAGATGCTAACAAACCGTCCCATCTGGTCCGAAAACACAAGACAGGTGGAAGTGGATACGCCAATTACGCGCGCCAATCCCAAAATGGGAAGGCTACTGATCAACCTCGGTTGGGCCGCCT
Organism: Mantis religiosa; assembly: GCA_030765055.1. Classification (NCBI taxonomy): domain Eukaryota; kingdom Metazoa; phylum Arthropoda; class Insecta; order Mantodea; family Mantidae; genus Mantis; species Mantis religiosa. The sequence goes on along the minus strand of CM060951.1, from coordinate 202,111,663 downwards.
GGTGATCTAGCACACCTTCTACTAGCTATGCAGGCTAGTACGCGGGAATATATGGCTTCCCTCAACCCCGTCCGCAGACGTACCCGATCTCCCACGGGTATCGAACACACTACCCCCTCGAGTCGAACCCAGTCCGAACAACTTCCCTACGGGAGGGGTTCGCCTGTTCGGCCCGAGGTTCCTCTAGTAACGTCAGAGGTACCACGAGTGCTAAGGGTCCGCAGCGCCCGCACCACGGCAACTGAAGGGGACGGATCCTTTTCCCTACGGTATCGAAACAGACAGTAGCGAAAGAGGCAGGAAGCACATCACAAAAGGTTTTGTCTGTGAGACACATTCGGGAGATCCAGATTCACTTCCCGAGGCCGGTCTAGATGACCTGGGTTTCTCTGGGGTTTCCCCGGGTTACAAGGGGAATGCTGGGTAGGTTAATTACATCCCCGAATATCCTGTCCCTACATTTCACCTCCATTATTTCATATCATCTCTCATCTGGTGGTCCCTTTCAGGGTAGAAGTTTCGGTGGGAGTCTCGGCGGTGCATGGCGGGATGATATGCTCCTGGCAAAAACTTTCGCCCTAGACGGTTTCCGGTCTCCAAGCTGGCTGAGTGGGTCCATTTCAGGACCAGGGCGGGTGGAATGCCGGTTGTACTAGCGATCTGGAAGTTTTCAAACTCCGGGATGGTGTCTCAGGTCTCCGAGCCTGCTTAGTGGTGCCATTTTAGGATCACGGTGGGTGGGATACCCGTTTTGTTCTGGACTGCCACGGAGTTTCGAACTGGTCAGTGATAGGAATCTTGCCCACCACACTGATGTGACTTCTGGGGTCGGCCACCCTGTCTCCTCTCGCTTCATCCTTCCTCCCAGGGTGCCCCACTTGGGATATAGCTACTAAAGATAGTGGCCGACGTACTCCGTAAATTCAATCCTATCCCAACCTACTGTACATAGTCTTTCTATGGAATTGAGGCATAGGAACGCAAATTAAACGTCTGCTATGCAAGCTGTATGTACTCAGAATGATAATCCGTATCCTTTAGTAGGGGCGCGCCATGGCTGAGTTTTTAGACCGCTCGACACTCATCAAGATGGCTCGGGTTCGATCCCATGCAAAGTGAGATTTATGGTGGACAACACGGCGCTGGGGCGGGTTTTCTCCTGGATCTGTGGTTTCCCCCGCCATCTCATGTATCCTCAGTGTCACCGCCTGCGTTGCCGCTTGTAGTAAAAAGCGGGCGTTAAACACTACACGTTTTTTGTAGTCTTAAGTGTCATTCTGCGTGGTCTAGAGGTAACACGCTAGCCTCTGAGACATATAATTCCCTCATCAGGGAAGTAAAGACTTACGGTGGCCTGAAAGAAGCCTGATAGTGAGTCCTCTGAGCAAAATTAAGTGGTCTTTAACGCCCATATACAATAGGACCTAAGCATCACATCAATTAAAGACTAATTCATAACAGTTAGTTTTATTTAGAAACTTGAAGTATACATGGGTGATGTTATATATCTGAGTTTCTTCACTGAAACCTGAACGTAAGTAGAAGTACGTCGGCAATGAAGATCAACGTTAATTGCATGCTGCGCAGTGCGCAGAACTAGGTGTATATACGCCAGTACCAAGTTTACCACTATGCTTCATCTCCAGTTTTGCCACTTTACATTTCGTTCCTCATATCCTTGGAATACTACTACAAAAGCTCATTACTACCGAAGAGGCTATCATTTCTGTGCATGTGCGTGTAAAATTTTCATGCATGAATTCACAGAATGTCGGTGCATGACGTAATGCCAGATAATGGTTGCTGCATGAGTCAAAAATGTACATAATTTGAAATGCAAAAACTAGCATGTATATTTTAAATGAGCATTCTCAGGAATTTCTTTATTTAGACTGCCTTTGTGATAGAGTGGTCAAATTTCTGGCTTTTTAAGTCTAATTAGAATCACTCTCTACCCACAACAGAGACTGAAATCTAACATGAGAGTGAAAGTAAGTCTTTTTCATGTCAAAAGCAGTGTCATAAAGTTCACTTCAAACTACTTTGTTTCCACCAATATCGTTAGTTCAGTGCTTACGTACAGTGAGCCTTTCTTTTACACAAATACAACATTTGGAAACATCTCTACAGTGTTATTTTAAGTTTCTGTAGCACGCACTCTTTGTACTGCTATAATCTTTCTGGCATGCACACAGGTCCACCTCTATTATGGAGATACACGCCAATTTTGAACACAGCTCTGATATTCACACGTAACCTGCTTCGCTGCTGGTTCCACAACTTGCAGTCCCTAACACCCTTGAACTGCTTCCTGCCCTTTCCGCGGCCTGCCGACTCCTTATCACGGAGCTTGTAATGTACCACAGTCACCTCGAAGCACCATGCTGCTGTTACAGTACAGCTCACTGCTGCTTGGCTCACTCTGAGTACTCACTCTGTCTTGCGTTGGCTTTTATATGTCAGCTGGTTTCGATAATCTTTCTGGAATTGCCGTCGCATAAATTCGTTTTGCATAGTAATAATAAAACTCGTTTCCTGCCTTTAGCTGTACTTGACGCGTGTTTACTTCTCACGGTAACCTGCTTTCTACTACGTCACGTGAACCTGTGATGTGTGACTTTGAACACGAGTTACTTTCTTACGTATACTTGTGACTATGTAAAATTTAAAGCTCATCGAATTACAAACACCATTATTTATTTATTTATTTTTCAAGTCACAAACCCTGATATGTACCTTAGGTATATCATCCAGTCCATTTCACTGGAGGATTGTCGTGACAAAAGTGGCCGGTGATGAAAAATATGTTCTGTGAAAAAAAAAAAAGGCCGACCAGAAAGGGATGTGGAAGTGAAGCTAGCAAATCCATTATGCGAAATAAGCGGCCAGGTTCATTTACTGTGGACTTAGCAATTACAGTTTTCACTGAAAGATAGCATTGAATAAGTGTAATATTTTGAAAAATGACTCAATACCGATTCTCATCACATTTTCCCAGGCTTTAAATTGGCAAAATGGTTTAAAATCAGCATAAAACCCTTTGTCGTTACTTTTTAAGAATTATGTTTAAGAATTCTCTTCTCTGCATGTTCTTCGCAAGGTATTAGAAGTAGATGATAGAAATAATAGTGGAAACTGTAGAGGACAGCGCGGCGTTTATCTACAATGATTCCAATAGGGATGAGACCGCGATGGATCGATACCTCGAATACTCTCGATTTACGGTATGTTTAATCAACACCAACTCCAATTCTCAGACCATAATACGAGTATCGATTGTAGCAAAAATGGCGCCGCTCGTGGTCCAGCATGTTATGTTATGGTTATATCCACCGAGTGAAGCATGTGTTTGTTTACTTTGATCGTGTGTTTGCAGAATTAATGTAATTCACATTAAAGTGGTAACTAGTGACCAACGAGTTAGTTTATAGTGAGTTTTTAACATAACATTAAGTTATAAAGTTTATGTAAATATATAGTAATGTGAAATATTGTCGAAAGGGTCGTTCTTATTCTGTTCCCGACTGCAAATCTAATTATGGTAGTGAACCTCATACGACAATATTCAAATTTGCTAAAGAAAAATCTTTATGGGATCAGTGGATCAGGAACATACATCGTAAAAATTTTAAAGTAAATGACAAAACTGTAGTTTGTGTTCATTATTTTGAACAGACTTTGTGGTTAAGGAAAACATTTTTCCAGCAAATGATGGTGAACCAATTCGTGTCCCTCAAAAAGTAACAAAATTAGCTGATGATGCCTAACCTACGATTTTTAACAATCAGACATCCTATCACACAGTAAAGCTCAGGTAGAAAAGACGAAATCCTGAAGAACATATGCAAGACATTTTGCAGAGAGTGAAGAGAATGTTAATAATTGGTGTGCACAAGATGTTATTGACAGTTTTGAGTCCTTAAAAATCGAAGTGGTGAGGAAAGATTTTAACACATTCATAGTCATTATTAAAGATGATTAGTTATGTTCTTTTCAATAACATTCAAAATCCCACCTTCACTGATGTTCCTACTCTTAATGTGAGTTTCAAAATACTTCATAACCTAAAAGTGAGTGTGTTTTGCAATATTATGAACTTACCAGTGAAAAAAAATTTAGATGGTTCTTGCAATTTGAGGGAACTGCCACCCTCAAATTTGACAGATGGAGTAAACTGGACAATCTGGTGAGTTCTCTTAAATATTATAGTATAAGCAGTAGGTATGTCCTTACCAGAAAAGGTAACTATGCAGACAATTTAAAAGAAACTTTATTACTTGCTGCAGATGATGATACAGTCCAGTAACATAAAGTTTGCTTTAGAACAGCTGGAGCTAGCCTGTGCTAGTTGGATTAAATGTTCTCCAGATGTTTTGATATGGGCTACAAACATTTCATATGCATATCCAGAACTATACAATAAGAAAAACTAATGTATTGACATTACCACATCCTGTGTATCTAAGGCAATTTTTAACAAAGATGTACAAGCACCCCTGGCTTAGAACACTCACACAAAAAAGAAAATAATATAAATGAGCCTTTACTTGTCAAAGTGAAGAAGTGTGTGAAAGTGCTGGCAAACATATTGTGACTTTGTGTTATATCCCACTTCTGACGCCAGTGTGACTTTGTGGGTTCGTGGAATAAAAAGTCCAATTACACCACTCAACAATGTTCTTTATTTCTACCGACTTACAGTTTAACACTTGCCAATTACACAAAATTACTTGCTGCACACAGTTACAATTTACCAGTTCGTCCGTTACAACTTCACTTGTACTCGCGATTACATAAACTCCGATGCACGCACAGTCTTCTGTTGCACAATCTTCTCGTGCATTAACACGTCACTGACTAACTCTTCTTACACCAAGAACTGTCCTCATTCACTAACCAACTGATTGACCAACTCAAACCAACAACTGACTGACTACACCAAAACCAACTCAACAACTGACTCACACTGTCTGTCTGTAACCCTCTTTATAGGAATATCGCCGGTTTCTGGTGTTTACACGATTGTTCTGGTAACAGAAAGATCGAGAACCAGGTGGAAGGAAAACAGACGCACAGTTATGTTTCTTTCCGACCGCTGGCTGTCACCACTATAAGACAAACGAGGGAAAGGCGTGGCTAACCGAGCCTCCCCTGTCTTCCGTTGCCAGCTGCTCACAGGGTGTTTCAGCGCTCCCCGTTACACTGCTCCCTTCTCAAAGCTGTTCGCCCTCGAACAGCCCCATCGTAGCGTGCGAGGCGGTCCAGGTGTACCACCAGCATCTGCTCGGAGTCTCAGCCAGAAGTAGCGCTGCCGTAGTTTGTGAATCATTCGGTTCGCTCCCAGGTGTCCTCCTGAAGTACCGGCGTGCACTTCCTCCAAGATTTCCGGGACCTTACTCCGGGGAAGTACCAACTGTCCTCTCTGCGCCTTCCCATCGGGTGACTCCCATACCCGGAACAGCACGCCCACTCCGGTCTTCAACGAGTCCCATTGGGCCCAGTGCGACTTGTAGGTGGCGCTCCTCGGTGCGATGTCCTCCCAGGTCGGTCTCGTCCCTGCGTCCACTTCCCTCAAGAGTGGCCCCAAGTCTGCGTCCGCCAGCTGCTCCCTCCTCAGGCCTGCGCTATCCCAGCCTTCAGCAGGCACTGCCACAACTACTCGGACTGCTGCGGCACGCTCCTCCTCTTCCACTCTTGTGCGCTCGTGGCCGTCCTGGATCTGCGATAGGACACCTCCAATGCAATGGTCGCTGGCGTCGGTGTCCACAATGAAGGCGCCACCCGGTTGTGGGAAACCCAAAATAGGAGCACTGCACAGGGTCCCCTTCGGGTGCTGGAAAGCGTCTTCGGCGTCCTCCGTCCACACATAAGGCCGGTTTTCCTCCGTCAGGCGGGCGAGGGGCTTTGCGATGTTGTCGGCCTTTTCCTCTAAATCATTAAGGCGGTCGTCTACTTGACCCTTCCGCTTGCCCGGGTTCGTGACGTCATTCCCCACGCCGGCCAACCGTTCCTCAAACTTGGCGGCGAGAGCCTCATTCGCCACCTTCATTTCGGTAGCCAGACCGTCATTCGCTGCTCTCATTTCCGTGGTTAACTCGGCCTTCATTTGTTCCATCTTCTCGGCGATGTTCTCCCTAGCCGTCCTGATTAGTTTCAACTCCGCGGCCAGGTTATTTCTAGTCTCCAGCACTTCCGCGGCCAGGTTATTTCTAGTCTCCAGCTTCTCTGTTAATTCGGCCTGCATTTCTTCCATCTTCCTGGTGATGTTGTCTTTAGCCGTCTTTATTTCTTGCAGTTCCGCTAAAATCTTTTCTAATGCTGCCTCCATCGTTGTAATGTTCGGTGATGTTGTTTTCCCGCTTCCTGACACCAGTGTGACTTTGTGTTATATCCCACTTCTGACGCCAGTGTGACTTTGTGGGTTCGTGGAATAAAAAGTCCAATTACACCACTCAACAATGTTCTTTATTTCTACCGACTTACAGTTTAACACTTGCCAATTACACAAAATTACTTGCTGCACACAGTTACAATTTACCAGTTCGTCCGTTACAACTTCACTTGTACTCGCGATTACATAAACTCCGATGCACGCACAGTCTTCTGTTGCACAATCTTCTCGTGCATTAACACGTCACTGACTAACTCTTCTTACACCAAGAACTGTCCTCATTCACTAACCAACTGATTGACCAACTCAAACCAACAACTGACTGACTACACCAAAACCAACTCAACAACTGACTCACACTGTCTGTCTGTAACCCTCTTTATAGGAATATCGCCGGTTTCTGGTGTTTACACGATTGTTCTGGTAACAGAAAGATCGAGAACCAGGTGGAAGGAAAACAGACGCACAGTTATGTTTCTTTCCGACCGCTGGCTGTCACCACTATAAGACAAACGAGGGAAAGGCGTGGCTAACCGAGCCTCCCCTGTCTTCCGTTGCCAGCTGCTCACAGGGTGTTTCAGCGCTCCCCGTTACAATATTTATGAACAATTACACAAAATGTTAAATGAAAAAAAAATGTATCTGAACACTTATTCAAGAAAGTGCAAAATAGAGAAACCAGAAGAAAAGCCAGTGATGAACTTCGTGAGGAAGGAGCTCAAACTTAGCAGCCAGTAAATATTTCAGGTTAGCTTTTTCGTTTTCTTTTTCTTTCTTTTTTTCTTTTCTTGTGCATGTGTTCTTGATTATACCATTTCTGTTGTGTTCAAGAAAAACTTAACTTTTGTTTCATTTAATCATGTTTTCCTCTGTTTTTACTGTGCAAAGTGTTAATGCTTATGAGTTGTCATGCCTTAAAAGTTAAATTTTGTTTGGAAGTATAAGGTAGGAAATAGCAGTGGAACGTGTTACTATATGTGATAAACGATTAGGATTTGTCATGGTGCTTTTTATTTATGTTATTACACGTTTTGGTTGAAAGTATAAAGTGATAAATGCTTAAGAGTTATCTTGCTGCTTCTTAATATGGAATATATTATGTCCATTGTATATAGTTTCACATTTTGCGGAACCAGAGTCGCTGGGCTTCGATGGGCGCCATCTTGGAATCTGTATTAAGGTCTGAGTATTGGAGTTGGTGTTGGTTTAATGCTTTGAGATAAAACTTTCGATATTTTTAAATTGAGTGTGTGCGCGTGTGTGCAATGCTCAAAATGCCATAAATAAATCATTTTTCTTCTCGCCTCCCGGTATTTAGAGACTAGATCTTCTTGATTTTTGGGAATTTAGTATCTAGTTAGCCTCTCCTATCCAAATCCCATCTTCTTCGTGCCCGTATTGCACAAATTCAAAAGTCACTGTTTAGTGTGTCTTCTTAAATGAGCCTCATATCTCATTACGAGGTGCTTGTATTGTTTATGAAATTTTCTGGGTGATTTGTGTGCAGTTTTGTGAAAATGCCAGGGACGGTTCTTCCTTGATGCGTTTGAATCGCCGAGTCACCTACTTGTTTTTGAGTAACTTACATGGTTATCTTTTACGTTCTAGCATTTAATTTTCAATTATAAAAATTCTCCAAATTATATTTTGGAGCCTCTTGGCGCCCGCGCGTCGATAATGCAGCTAGCTTACTTCCCGACTAGTGCTTCGTTATTAAAAGGCCAAGGTGAGTGAGTGTGGAGAGGTTGGAGGGGCAGAATGCATTACTGGTTACTGTAGCTACGGATTCGATTTATAGAAGCCGTATATTCCGCACCAACTAGTGTTGCCAACACAATACAGGACTTCCTACTTTTTCGTTTATTTGAAAATAGTTTTATTGGTAGAAGTGGTAACCCGTTTGAACGAACCCCGCGTGACATGTGCTACTGTTTATTATCAGTTTGCATCCTGTGTAAAACGTTACATTTTTTACATGATCGGTGATTATTGTGTGATATGTGAAGTGTTTAATTTTTCATATTTAAGTGATTTACAATAAATCCAACATACGATTGGTGTATCTCCAAACACCCTTTTCTTTATAGAAAAATGATGACAAACGCGACGTGGTAAACGTCGGTAGGCCAACACCAGGCTATGTTTAGAAAAACTTTGCGGCGGAGCATCTTCAAAATACACCAGGAAATTTAAGACTCGTTGGTATGAGGAACATTATTGTGTCGGATTGAAGGAGCAGGAAAACACACTAACAAAATTGCAAACTCTCCTCGGGAAAGCTCACGTCTATATATTGTGAAATACAATGAGAAAATTAAGCTTAACAGACTTTTCATGGAATATCCCATTAGGGAAGTAGACAAGAAATGACATTTCGTGGACATAATGAAAGCGAGGACTCTTTAAATAAAGGTAATTTTAAGGAACTTTTGGATTCATATACAGAGGGAAGCCCCATCGAAATTCAAAACCACTATTCCAGTATAAAATCTGTTTTTGCGAAAGTGATTTTGCGAATTTAGGTTAGCCAATTTTCTGAGTCCTCTAATTAACTCACTTGTAAAATGCATAAATGGGAGATTGAACAGTGAAACGTTTACCAATGGCATTCAAGTGCTACGCATAACGTAAGAAGAACAATTGGCTTCTAAGTGTTTACACTGATTGCTATTGATATAAACATAACCATAAATTGATAACTCAAGCATAGAAGTTTGCATGCAGTTAACGTCAGATATAAGAAAGTAAGGAAGAAAAGATTCCTTTGCCATCTCACTCTTTCCAAGTGCCTTTCTATGCAAAAGTACCGGCCAAGAATTACTACCATATCTAAATGAACAACAACAAAACACATTTTTAGCATATGTGTTACTTTTAACGTCCTTTAATGGTGTTGTTTTTCATTTGGAGGCCGTACATAACCTCTCTTGTCGTGTGTACTGTCGATGGTTGCTTCGCAGAGCGCCATATTATTTCAGCGTATATCAGCGATTGGTTGATGTTTATTTCCGTTTGTCTTTGTGAATAAACATATAACAACACCGCTTAAGCAACACCAACTCCAATACTATTGGAGTTGGTGTTGGCTCAAGTTTATGCTGTAAGTTTTACGTTGTTATGTTTACATGTTGGCCCCTTCCATCACGATCATATACACGCATATTAGTAAATGCATTTCAGCAGGATTTCCATTATGGTTTTGTAACCTATTTTTATACTATATGCAACAATAAAATATTTACACTGCATTTCCATTTAAAACTTCTGAACTACACAGTCCAGGGCGATTAGAGTGACATGTTTTAGGGCGTGATTAGAAAGAATATTTATTATCTCTTGCATTCAGAGGAAGTAAAGGTAGCGCAATTCAGCAAGAAATACTCAGAAACTAGTTTTCTCGAAACTTTCCGAAGACAGTTTATCAAAGTGAAGATAATGTTCCACTTCCTGAATGCATCATGGCCATTAAGTTGAAATGGCTTACACTAACCTAAATGTTCTGCGCTTGAGTTTTGCCATCTGAGACCAAAATTCATTACTATTTAGACAAATTATTCTTGACACAGTTATACCCCAGACAGCTGACTGTCATTTCTCTCCTGATGAAAAGAACCCAAGGAATATGAAATAGCCTCTTTCTCTTTTTCATAATATAATAAAAGATTGAACAAATGAGCAGAAAATATGCTGATTTAATAGAAAAAGTGAAGTTAACTGTTATAAAATATTTTCTGTGTGGATGAATTGAATTACCTATACTAACAACGAAATCATTTTAGAAATATTTAAATAAAGATTTTTACATTTCAGAAGATTCATTATTGGATTAATAGTCCTGAATAAGATTCTGCATTCAGTTATTGATTAGGTATATGCATATTACTACAAACATAACTAGCTCGATACTTGCAATACATCGATACTCAAGATACCTGCATGGTATCGACGTGAACGATACTTCAGAAAATTTGCTCCGTACTTTTTGGGTTCTTTGGTGGTATTCCGCAATTATTTTATTTTAAAATTATAAGATATTACTGCCGCAAAAAGAACATTTTAAAGAACCTAATCAGAGCTAAATGTTATCCAGTTAGAAGGCGACAAATGTATGGCACTCTCTCGAAACTTTTGAATCTGCTGCTGCACTGGTTGAACTTAACTTCCTGTTCTCCTCTCCCACATTCTCTAAAAAATCTATCAGTTTACAAACTTTTCTCTATTTTAATTTAGGTGTCACCCACTGCAAAGCTCGAGAAATTGCCAGGAATATGGTAACTGTAAAGTATTATGCACGAAAATAATCGTGTGTCAGATTCATGGCTAGTTAACAGTTCCTAAGAAGAAATCACTGTATATTTACAAGAATAATTACAATCGCTCTATTTGTGTTTCGTAACTTACTGTACGTCAACTTACTAATATTTCACTCTTCTAATCGATCAGATAAGACCCGATACGAGACTATCACAACGCTGGCCACCTGAAGGACGATACGCCTTTATTTTAATGGAGATATAGCAGCATGTATGAAATTAAATTAAAATGATATGTTGCATGGTTGCTTAATAGTATATTAAGGTGAATGTGTACTTAGAAATAATTGCATAATTACAAAACCAATACACCCTTTACATTTCTATTTTAGTTGCTTCTATTATTATTTTCCTTCTATTGATGCCATCTCTCTGCGTGCTATACTTTTAATGCCGTCTCTACTATCTCCCTCTTAAATGAATCTTCTGCCGGCTGCTCCAGTGGTGAACTATGGGATCTTTTCTTTGAAAATTAGCAACACCAGTTAAGTTGGCTAACAAAATCAATACTGAGCTATTTGAAACTAGTTACCGTTGTTAAAGATTCAAGAATTCAAATTTTTTCTAAGTCTTAACAGTAGAAATTGTAACTAATTAAGTATAATATCTTCAAATTTACGATTTAAAATAGTCGTAAGTCGCTGAAATGTTATCCGAAATTCTCTTTCTGAACGCCAAGCGTGTATAACCCGAGCGTGACTGTACAGAATGCCGATAATCGAACACAGAAAAACCCTTCTGCAAAATATGAAAAATAGGAAAGAAAAGAGATGAATTATAGAAATACACAATTTTTATCGACATAAGTCCCATCTATATGGTCCCCCCCCCAAAAAAAAAGCATGACACCCTTGCCCCACTTCTCTATGAAGGGCACCGTTACTTTGGCGTTTGGGTTTACAGGGTATATATCTGCAGGAAATAAAGGAACCAGAAGACTGGCTACAATGCTTCTCACCCTGTTTATGAGGGTCGCCTTTTATTGCCTAATGGTTAAAGCCCAACGACAAAGGAGAGCGGTTTCCTTTGAAATTTGTCATGTTTTGGCAAAATTTATATTTCATTAATACCGTACTAACTTAACGTTCCCAAATCTTAATTTCTTATTCCTATTAAAACATAGATTTTGCTTTATGACTTGTTAAATGCTAAGAATCCTATTAACTTTGCAATTTTACGGGTAAAGCTGACCCTTGAATATCCTGAATCTTACATAGCAGAATCTTTAGCTAATAGATTTCTTGCTAACTTTACTCACACACTTAATTGCCTTAGCTATACTGACTTATACTAATTGATTTCCCTCAACACATAAGTTCTCCTTATTTATGACTTCCCATTCCTTGACAAAATTGTGGCTTGTGCTTCTCACCTTGAGCATTTATTTTAGCACATGGAGATTATTTCCTGCCAATATTTATCTATTTTGCCATAATTTCTTTATAAAATAATTAACCTTACCACTCAACAATATCGATATCACTATTCAGTCCTATTTTCATCAATAATTTTTGTTCGTTTCTTCTGTATTATATGTAATGTATTACATTACATTATATTGCTTTATCTTGCATTATATTATATTGCTTTATATTACATTGCAGTACATTATATTATATTCTTCTGTTGGACCGCAGTAAGCAAATTAAGGCTCAAGATTTTGAATAAAGGAATGTTCAGTCGCTCTGCAGGTTGCGGCAACTTGGGTATATCAGCAGAGAGAGAGCTTTGACATGTGTAGCCCTCTGTCTCACGTTTAAGAAGTCCCGAGTTCGAATCTCGGCCAGGGTGAGTTATCTGGATAAGGCTGTTTTCGAGGTTTTCATTTATCCTGAAATATGAATGACGGATAACTCTAAGCTCTATGGACCCTCGGCTTATTTGAGTATCATTTCACCCATCGTCCGGCATGACTTAACGTTGGACGACATTAATTAGAGAGAGGGAGAGAGAAGAGCTTTAGAATATAGGAGGCGTAAAAGCAATACGAAAATAGTAGGCAGAAAATTGGAGAGTAGAATAGCAATACCAACCTAAGCATTTTGAGGTTAGGAACACAGGATCGTAGAATGTAGTCTTCCATGTTGTTCAGGTCGCGGGTTTAAACCCAGCGAGGATGACTTTTTTATATAAAAAGGTTGTTAGGCTTGGCTTCCTTCAGCAGGAAAGTAAAGGCGGTGGTCCCATATAATATATTTATTACAAGTAAAAGAACTTTGAGACTTGTGAATACACTGAGCAAAATTAAACTGTCTTCACGCCCAATATGGAATGGGACATTAAGAATCACAACAGTTAAAGAGCATTCATAGATAAAAACTCAAATTCAATTTGCAGCATCGTAGATACTGTAATATCATGAGCCTGCATGAATATAATTGAAATCTTTGTGAAACGTCATTACAAACGAAATGTAGCTCACATGACAAAGTGTACGTTCTGTCTGAACTCATGAGTACTGGTACGCAATGAGGAAGCGCGTACGCTACTGAATACGACGGTATTACCACACCCACCAGTAGGCTTGCACATCAGACACAGTGACTGGTACTGTCCACTCAGTACAAGAAGGCAAGGCAGAGGAATGTGTTATATCGCAATCACGTTTGCTGCCCGTATGATGTTTATGCTCGCCTTCCGAATATAAGGATCTTATGCGTTTCAAATGGGAAGAGTTTCAGCTTGTAGCGAATCAAATACGTTGGAGCCTTCAGCGTTGCCACCTCGTCACCCCCACTATTTTAATATTTCCCTCTCTCTCCCACACTTACGCCAATGTTTAAATATTTAGCTTAAAGTTAATCATAGTTTATGAATTACTTATTTTTCTAATCCAACGAAAACAGCACCGGTGCATCCGTATAGCTGTGAATGTTACTTACGTTAGGAGATAGTTCGTCATTGTCTTCAACGTCTGAGTACTGCACATTTATGATGATAGGTTTCAAAATCTCGTTACGTGCTATTTCTTTCTAAAAGTTGTCTTATAGTTTATCTGATGTCTCACGCAGTTTTCCTAATCTTGTTGTGTTCCTTGCTAATTTCTTTGTGAATAAGTCATTCAACGTCAGTCAGTTTAAAAATATTATTTCTGTTTGCAACATAATTTGAGCCCACATTAACTCTATTCGATTGTTCTAGCAGTACTAAGGGTGGCGGGGGGAGGGGTAGATCGCGTCTCATTGATCCAGCTGATACACTTTTACATGGAAGAGTAACTGAATAATGCTGCTTTGAAACCTAGAGTAAATAGAGATTACGAACCATTCATAAACAAAGATATAATGTGACCAGACACGTTCTGCCAGACCAACAAGACTCTCATAGAATTTAACACCTTGGCTTATTCAAAGTACACATTTCCTTTATCACGTCATGTCAAACGTTTACGTTTCATTTCTGAGTAATTTCAAATATACGTTCACGCATACATGCCAACCAATAATGACATTCATTACAGTGCTTACGTCGCAATGCATTGTTATATAATGGTACCTAATTTATTTATTTGTATTAGGAAAACTATTTGAGTTAAAAATATGCGGTTTTTACGGTTATGTTAAATACGTTACTGTCTCCTTCCTCGTGGATCAGTTTTTGCAAAATCTGAATTTTTCTCTTAGCGCGGATAGTATTTATTAGAGATTGATTAGTTTGCAGCTCGTCACACACCACTTAGGGGGAATGCAATACGACAACACGCAGGACTCCGATTGGTTGCTCACATAGTAGTGCTCAAGGACAAACACCTTCCCATTTGAAACACATAACAGGTTCATCGTAAGTACACAGTGTTGTCACATAACTCATCCACGCATAATACATATCACTGCAGTTACTGAAACGAGCATTATATTGGCAGCATAGGTGACTCATATGTAGTCTCATACACTCATTTCGTAGTAAACAGATCCACTACTAGCCACTCCTGCCTCTTCATGCCCCGCTTGCCTTCTTGTGATGGGTAGACAGTACATTACTAAACTGCTATTTGTTTACATCTGTCTGACATGCCACAAACAGGTTTTAGCTGCAAGACTTCGATTAACGTGACGTGAAAGTAGAACACAATTATATTAAATGGCGTCTTAATGCTTAACTTCAGAGTTTGGCAATTTTAAACATTTGATTTCCGTTACGATAAGTTGGTTGCTCAGGTGACTATTTTGAACCAATTTGCGAAGCAGTGTCTTGGAGTAATAAAACTACCAACCAAAATCATTCACGTTACGATAGATGCATTCTAATTAGATCTTCAGTGTACCTTTTTAAGGTAATTTGCGTCGCGTCACATTAAGTTCATTGTAATTAACATGGTGGATTTAATGTTGGCGCATGTTGCGTAGTAGAATAAGTTTTTGTTTCTTATCCTCAAAATGTTTATTTCGGTAGTGCTTTTCTACTCTGCAAATGTTTACACATATATTAAGGTATAGACCAGTGTATTATTCAGCTGCTGACAGCACAAGTCAGGTTTTCAGAACAGTAAAGCGAAACCAACTACTAGCACATGATTTACCCCAAGTGGGGAAGATATTCTGCTGTCTCTGCTGTGAACACTTTAGTTGCGATGTCTAATTATAAAATGGACTATATATTCTGACCCAAGTTGTCTTCATGGCTATATCTGAGCGGATACTTGGTAATACTGGCGTTAAATGAACACACTGTATTACTTAACATCAGGAGAACTGAACAGCGGTGGGTGACAAGCGATGATAGTTTTGCAGCCGTGTATGTGTGACGATATTGAAATTAGGGACATAACCTTGATATCCATTGTGAAGAGCACCATGTGAGAGCTTAATGGCAGCAAATGGGTGCCCCCATGGTAACGGGTTGTTGCGATGCGAGAGAGAGAGAGAGAGAGAGAGAGAGAGAGAGAGAGAGAGAGAGAGAGAGAGAGAGAGAGAGAGAGAGAGAGAGAGAGAGAGAGGAAGGGAGAGATGGAGGGGGGAGTGTCCGTCCGTCTCGACTCGATTCTCAGTCGGTACCTCCGTTCAGTCTGCTCAGCCGAGCCCGCCGTGCCGAACCACGACGTTACCTAGCCCAGCCATGTCCGTCCGCCCGTGTTGCTGAGTGTGTGTTAGGAACATGATGTGAAGCACATCCAGGTGTGTCCGGCCAGTGTTTGTTTGTGTGTTTGTGACATAAGAGGAGGAGGAGGTGTGCACTGTGGGCGGGTTCCGCCAATTCCCCGGCAGCAAGTATCGACCAAGCTCCGCGCACTGCCCAGCTCTATCGACCCGTCACGCCACCCGAAACGGTACCTGGGTTCGAGTCCCTAGCGAATCTATAATACTTCCTGGTAGGAGAAACACGACTCACAATTTCATTTTTTTCTCTATATTTTTCTTCCTTTTTGGAGAGGATAAAACGATTTAAAATTATATATTATTAAAAACAACATAAAATATGTTTTCAAAACACACAATGCCTTTATTTAATATGAATAAAATTAAATAATTTTTTGGCATATTCATGTACATATATGTTGTTGCTGTTTTGACTAAGTTGACAAACCTTGACCTTATTCTAAATTTTTCCAAAACTTCTCTGAGAATTTGGGCAGAAATAAATAGATACTTTTGTAGTAAAGAAGTTGCAAGGCTAAAAATAACACTTCATGATTTTTAAATCAATTTATTTAATTAGTTTTTCATAACCAATAAACCCTCTTAAATTTCATATTCACATTCCTTTTAAGTTTCCAAGTTGCTGGTCTCAAAAATAAATTTTGTTATAGCTTCAATTTAAAAGAATGTAAAGGTTGGATTCCTAGTTCTTAAACACTTAGTTTTATATATGAACTAAATACTAAAAAAAAAAAGCTTGCAATACAGAAAACATGATTTTTCAAAATTTGTATAAAGTTCTGCTGAAAAATGGCTGCGCACAAAGCGTTTATGAAAAGAATTGATAAAAATTGTAAATGTAATAAAATAATTGTAGGTTCATTTTATTTTATATAAAGGTAAGTATCCACAGAATAAAAAGTGGTGGATTTTGAAATTACAGACTTTCAGTGTTTTTTCTTGGGAATTTAAACCAAAAATGCATTTCCTATTTTTTGAAGAATGTTTGGTGGTGCAGTACCTTAAGGTAACATTGCCTTTTTTCCTTTTCTTTCACTTTTAAAACAATTGCAACTGAATATATGAAACATATGTTTCAGCAGAACATAAACACCTGCAAAATTTCTGTTTTCTCTCACATCGTTCCATATATTTGATGAACTGCGACTTTGTTTATTTTTATGTGTGAAATCAGACTTTTGTTTTTAAAAGTTTTGTTTGTTCTATTGTAACCTCCACGTTAACTGATTGTAATTTTTCCAAGATTAATAAACATTACTTTCTTTACAGAAATGTACTCTACTCCCGCCCAGGGAATGTTACGTTAGTCATTTGTTGAGGTGCCGAGTGTACAATATGGTTGTTATCTAACGTTGCTGCTTTGTCATGAGGCGTGAATAAAATTATCATTCATTTACATTACATTTTAATAAGTTTTATCAAAAGAGGCTATTATTTATTATGATGGTCAAAGAACTCTTTCCTCTTTTTTTTTTAAATTTAGGTCAGAGATCCATTTCAACAGCTGTTGACAGCTGCTAGCTTCGTCCGGATAAACAAATGTTCTTAATGGATCAGCATTACCATAAATACTTAATTTACTCATTTACTGTTGAACCTATAACGAAGTAAACAAATATACATATGCAAATAGCATGTGTTGCTTTCTCTATCGTCTGACTAGTCGAAATACACGTTTTAAAGCTCCTGAGTAAATAAAAACAGTTTTGTAAAAGATCCTTGTAACTCAAAAAAGAAATTTCGATAAATACCGGACTTAGCATTTAAGATCTCCTAACCTAAACTTGCAACATGTTTTTGGAAATGTTTTATTTACTGAAAAACGACGTAAGTCTTTTGATTAATAAACGATATATTAAGATATTTGAATGGCAAATAAAATGCTTAAAGCTTTTGGGAATATTTTTCTGAATGCCCCTTTTGGGAAGAAATTTTATATAGTTTTGTTTCACTGATAAACCTTAAGGATACCTATGACTGAAAATTTGAAATCCTGAACTAATAACGCTAACTTTTTAAGGTTTGTACCACAGATGTAACTTAGTGCAAATATGTTACAGTCCAAAGTTTGTTAATTTCACCTTGATAGTTTCGAAAATAGGGTCAAATTTATTTATTTTTGGTTACGTCACTTAAAAAGTCCCTTGCGACCGACAGAATAGCTTAAATTTTGGCGTAATATTTTAACAACAGGTTCCCAGTACATCCATTTTTTGAATTTGCCCTAGGTTTCTCTGTGTCTCAATAACTTTAGGCTCTATAAATTTTGAAAGCGAGGAATATGTTCTTTTTTTAACCCAAAAAAGAAATGTTTGCGTTTTGAAGTAAAGAAAGTGTGCTTAAAATGCATCTCACAATAAAGCCCAGGGCAATTTCTATTTAGGGTCTCTGAAAACGTGTGTAGCAAGTTTCATTAGTCTAACACTAAAACTGTGACGCAAGGAGCATTTTAAATTATGAAAAATGCTGAAATTTTCAATATCGAGAAAACAAGGATAAAGAATTAGAATTCATATCTAACACTAGTATTCATAACTTTCAAACTAGATTAGAGGATTTAAAAATGGCTTGTAGATGCCATCTAAGCATTCTTGGGAGTCAGGAAGGCTTACACGATTTTATAGACTAAAAAGAGGAAAAGGTGATTTTTTGAAAATGTTCATGAAATTTCAGTCATAGAATCCTTTTAAGAGGTAAACAAAACGTATTAGCACAAATGATGTAATTCCTTTAAAATTCACAATTTGTTTCAAATAAGTTTTTCTGTGGCATTATTTATTTCCAAAAATCCGTTATTATTAGTGCGAATTTTGCTACTCCAGTGATTCTTACCACGTCATTGAAAGAGTATACAATTTCAAGGCCCATATATATGACGTACCGCTTTTAAAAATCTTACTATCGACTCGTTTTTTTCTATGCCCTCAATACCTAAAAAAAAATGTGTGATGTAAATATTTCTAGAAATGTTCATCTCGATTAACCTAAAGCTGGTAGAATATGACTTTCTGTATTTTACTAATAACTTGTAGAAGTTACATAAAAATAAATGAGGTCGGTTAGAGAAAATCATATTGTTAACTATAGATTTTTTATTGTTTTATTTAAAAGTTTCTACAAATCTTACCCGAATGCTTGCTCCGTACACGTTTATTTGTCGTTATCTTTGAAGAAATTTGTATTACGTAATTCTAAATGTTTACTCGTCTCAGACCAGTTTGGAGTTTTAGAAGCGCGTACTTCCATATAAAGATGTTTGAACAAAACATACAGGTTTTAGGAAGTTTATGTTGTTTACTTACAAAATGTTAAGAACAACTTGAGCAGTCCAAGTAACCAGAAGAAAAACATAATCTGTACTACTATTGTAAAAAGACAAAAATTATTTCTGTGTGTCTAAAAACACTCGAGTTTGAAAATTCCTATTATTCCAGATGGTCAGAAGCTATGTAATGTTTCCAAAATGTTGAAAACTGGGGTGATTATCTTTTTCATATTCATATCACCAAATTTCAATCCCATTTATTTTTTCAATATGGATTTCGGGTGATAGTTGTGGCACTTTATTGAGAGCCCAAAAGGGTTAATGGGGAGACTTAAAGCATATAAAAATTAGTTACTTTAGGGGGGTTAAATGTCATTTATATCATATTTCTCTTATATTTTACTGGCTTTTGTAACAATTTTGACAAAATGGATACATTTGAATTGTAGAAAGTGACAAAAGTAATAAACTACCATTACATTCAAACCCTGGAAATCAAAAATCAACATTTTTTGTCTATCTAGAAGAACGTTTGCAGGAACCCAACGAAAATTATAGGTTGCTCTATTAATTAAAAAAAAAAAACTATTCCGCCCATATTTTGAACCCCTTATGTAGAAATCAGCACTGTTTAAAGTATATACAAATACTGCTCAAATAAACATTTGTTGATTACGTTAGAATTTCCAAAATCCACTTAATCCTCATTTTGAATTATACAGTATTACCCTGGTGAAACAGGGCTCAAGACCTGTTGGCAAAAATCGTAGCATGCCATAGAATTTCAAAACGCTACCCGTACTCTTTATTTTTCAACACCTTAAATATTTGATATTTATTTATTTGTACAGTTTACATTACAATTTCAATACAATAAATTTAACATCGAACATGCTGTATTATACCTCCTGTACAAATACATGAAATTGCTGACCCAAGATTTACTCGCTGACTCGGGTCCTCCGGCCATAAGGCTTTGGTTTTCCTGAGCAGCTTGGTATCATTTCTTCTTGACCTTTTCTTCTTTTATCGTAATCCACTTTTCTCTTATCCTATATAAGAAATCTCCTATATATCTATTTTTCTTTTCTCCCATTCCCGTTAGCATGCGCAACGCCAATATCTCTTTACTTACACAGTCCCATTTCTTATCCCATATTTTTCTGCTACAATTTGTTAGCTCCTTACATTCTATCAGGTAATGAACAGTGCTCTCTTCATCTCCACAAAATTCACATATCCCTACCACATTACTTCTCAACCCTTTTAGATATATTATTCCTACTCTCATCCATGCTATGCCTTCTCTTCCAGTTTTGATACATTGATCTATATATTTTGCCCTACACCATTCTGTCTCTAATTGATAAAATTTCAAAGATTTCTTTTCTTCTATACTTTCCCATATCTCTTGCCTATCTATGTCTTGTACTCTAGTTCTCACTTCCTTTCAAAGACCGCTATAAACCCCTTATATACAAATTGTCACCATTTGATCAATTTGGATAAAACATTGGACACTTATGCAATAGGCATAAGTAAAAATTACAGGTTACTTATGACATTTAAAAATCACCCTCATTCTTATTTTCAGTGGCGAATTTATAGGATGTACCAATGCAATCCCTGGAAATTCATAGAAAGAAGAAATGTACAGTGTGCTTAGATAAAAGAAAGAAACAGACACACGAAATGAACGAAATTATCTTTTTCTGTCATCTAACTTTAGTGAGTACAGGAATTATTGTATTCCACTACAAAATTCGATATGAGATTGTACCTGTTTTGAGGTTACCCGTGATAGAAAAATGTATGTTTAAGATAAATGAATACAGATAAAATGTATAGCTTGTGTTTTGTACAAATAATCTGAGATGTCTTCTGAAACAAATGTAGTATAATTTTTTTGACAAGTATTAAACAATAACACTCAGAAAAATGTAGCTTTTGTTACACCGACCAATTTTTGTCATACACGTGTTTAGCAACTTTTTCTGAAATATTCGTTGTTATTGATTATAATTCTCCACTGCTTCACGACATTCTTTCATTTCTTGCGATGTCGTAAACAGAATATGGAATTTGAGTGCCAGCATCTAAATTACCCATTTTTCTTTTTAAGATTTGACCATCATTTCAGTGTAATACAATACTTTCTGCAAATGTTTATCTCGATTAATTTGAAGTAGAGAGAAAAATAAACTAACAATGTCTTATAGAAGAGAGATAAAGAAGTTGGTTGAGCAGGTTTAAAGTAATGCCTCTTAAAGTTCTTCACATTTAAAGCTGTGATTAAAATGGAGCTTAATTATGCAAATTATTTTTTAAAATAACGTGAGACTTAAATGATACTATTTATAATTGACATTTTAGAGTGCATGTTTTTAAACCTTTGTGCAAAAATTTAAGGCTTCCTATTTGTCTTTTTGTGGGAGAAGGTAGATTTTGAATATGACAAGCAAATAGAACACAAGAAAGATGGCAAGAGAGTTTGAGAAACACAAGGTTGCTTAAGCGGCGTAAGATTCCAAATAAGGGTGGCATTTGCCTTAGAGAATAAATAACATTTCGTAAATTGTGCTTTAAAACATGCTCCTTTAGTTTGCACCAGAAATAATTATGTTTATTAAAAAGAAACAAAACGACATCCCACATCTCCATTAAGAGCAATGGGTAGTTGTAATTCATTTTCTGACTGTTATTTTAGTGCCAAATTTGATTTTCAGTTCCTCAACAACTATTTAGCATAATGAAACTTTGGCACTGAATACAGCAATATTTTCCGAACATAATACATGTAAAATTACCTTTGTGTGCTGAAAAGCAATGCTACAAACTTGTCTTGTAATGCTATGGGAGTATTCAGGTACACTTTTCTCTAAAACTGTCATTTATTTTGTACTGGGTTTTTATATGCTTTAATATTTGTATTAATTAACAATTTCCACATGAATTTGGTTTTCGCATTTGAAAATATCTTCTCCTAAAATTGTATACATCAGGAACACAGAATTCATATCAAATTTTACAACATATAAGTTGTCAATTAGCAATTTGAGGAATAATTTTAGGTGGAATCAATAGTCCTTTGATTGAGAAATTACCAGTAAATATTTCATGAATGTAGCTTAATTAGTTGCAGAGAAATGTGCCTAAATTATGACAAATATAAGTTACGGTAAACTGTAATTAAAGATATTAATGTGTGCATAACAGCAGTGACTCACCAAGTTAGATCATACAAATTAAAACCCCTTTATCGACTTAAACCATCGCATGCCATATATATTTTTGAAAGCTTTTTTAAACATGAAAACAAAAAATCGATTTCTTTGGCCCCAAACACTACCCAGTGTGTCCGCCTCGGTAGCGTAGATGGTAGCAAGCCTGCCTCACGTTCAAGAGTCCCGAGTTCGCATCTCGGTTAGGGTGAGTTACCTGGATAAGGTTTTTCCGGGGTTTTCCTTTACCCTCACAGATGAATGTCGGGTAACTCTAAGCTTCATGGACCTCGGAGGCATTTGAGCGTCACTTCATCCATTTCATTCATCGTCCGATATGACTTAACGTTGGAGGACGTAAATTTAAAAAAAAAAAAAAAAAAATAGTATCTTGTGGTCTAAGCTAATTTAAGCATGTTAAGTTTATTTATGGTTAGGAAGGGATAAACCTACACGCCTTAATCGTAAATATCTACTATTCTCTAAATTTTTGATTATACGAGAGTCGGCTGATTAGTCGCGGGCCTAACAATAAAAAGAAAACAATATTTTTTTTTTCTTTTTTGCTCAACATAATCTCCAGAAAGTCTAATACATTTGTCATATAATCATCTCTGTAGTGCGATTTATCATGATCCTCAAAATAGCTCTTTACTGCATCAGTGACCTCGTTGCTGTGAAATCTTCTTCCTCTTCGTTGGGAACAGTAGTAGTCACTGTGTGCTAGATCTGGCGAATAGGGTGCATGTTCAAGGAATTCAAACTTTAATTCGCACATTTTTACCCATTGCAATGACTGAACGATGGGTCGGAGCATTGTCGTGAAGAAACAAGAGAGATCCCAAATGATATATTTTGCTTTTCACCTCATCACTCAAAAGTTGCAGTAAACTTGCGCATAGTCACCAGTGATACTTTTACCCTTTTCCAAATAATTAATAAAATAATTCCTTATGCATCCCAGAAAACACTTGCCATAACTTTGTTAGTTGACAAAATTGACTTTGCCCTTTTCGGAGTTGGTTCACCTGGTGCAATGAACAGTTTTGACTGTGATTTACTTTCTGGAGTGTAGTGATGTATCCAAGTTTCACCCATGATAATAAGCCGTCTCAAAAATTTGCTGAGTTTTTTTTTTTACGGCAGAGCTCCAAATTCTCAACAGAAACAGTTTTTTTTCGCAGGTGTCAAGCAACGTGGCACCCATCTTGCACAAACCTTGTCAAAGATCTTAAAATATTTCCTCCCATTGGATGTGGTCAGGTTTATCGGAAACATGAATTCAAATTCTTCACGAATGTAAGATGTATCACCAGCTATAGGCATTTGCAAGCATTAAAGCCAGGATTAAAAGGAAGTCTTAGGGTGAAATGTTACCAGGTTTAGGCTGTGAGGTAGATAATAAACCACCACCATCCCTTGCACGGTATGTTGGTGTGTGTGCAGACCAGTACGTTGTATGTGGGGATGGTTTTGAGTGTAGCTTACCTGTCAATGAAGCCAATTGGAAACTTGAGAATTCCTATGCCTATTTATTAATGAAGTCAGTTAACATCTTTAATAAAGCATTTTATTATTTAGGTTTCCAACCATACATCGAAGTAGTTAAAATAAATAAACGGTTCATTGAGAAAGTGGGCAAAGAATGAACAATATGAATCTATGAATTGATAGTGTCTAATAACTTAAAATGATTCGAACTTCAATTTTGCTCTAAACCTCCATTTCCAAGTTTAAACGAATCGATGTTTTATAACGTAAGTATACTTTAGCATATTTTGTGTGTGATACTTGATATTATTTTAATGAACGCTGCACTAAATATCCTAGTGTCTGTAATTTCTGAATTATTAAGTTTAACATTTGAACATAAGTTTCTTATAATACAGTGCGATCCATATAAACCTGAACTATTTCAATAGGTCATACCATTTGAACCAATAATAGGACACACGTGCAACTTTGGGAGAATATAATACACAATTGGGAGATTACATTACACTATTTACATCTCAGAGAAAATGTTGGGAGTGTCCTCCACCAGCATCTATACATGTTTGCACTCGTCTCACCATATTCTCTGAAGTTTTACGGAGATAATATCGAATTGAGAGAAGGTTATTTCCAGCAAGATGGAGCAACGTGCCATACATGTAATGACACCATGGAACTTGTAACCAGTTTCTTTGATAATGGAATAATCTCAAAAGGTCTGTGGCCCCACAGGTCCCCTGACCTAACCTCACTGGATTTTTTCTTGTGGGGGTATCTAAAAAATAGAGTATACGAGAATAGGTCAAGGACAATTGATGTTCTCAAGGAATCCATTCGAACCGAAATCAGTAACATTGGCGAGGATACTCTCCGTAAATATTTCAGTTTTGTATTGTCATTGCTTTCCAAGATGTTAAAAATCGTTAAGATATTTTGAGATTTCTTGTATTATTAAAATACAAACATTTTTAAGTTAGAAGAATAGTATAGTTACTGTTTATGGATTTGCTCATTCAAATATTAACTTTTATTTTTATAGATATTTTTTTGGAAAGCGTAGGCTATTATTATATTTAATATTTGGCCAAAATACTGTATATAAAAGAAAATATTCATTTCTTTAATTTTGGGCCGAAGCTGGTGTCCAAAGGACAAATTATGTTTCGAAAAATCTATACGGTGTAGAAAGAGAGAGGAAAAAGATTTGTTATAAACTATAAAGCCGTACGCACTGTTCATCGAGTAGATATGTAGAGATTAATTACTCCTGCACTTATACTTCCAGTGAAGTTAATACTAGAAATATCCGGGCTTAAAAACTCCACACATGTGGATAACATCAAAGCAGAGAGAATTTCGTGGCCGAGAACGAGTGGTGCCAGGCTCTGACCCACTACGCCACGACGGACTGTCTATATCTTTTAAAATAGTTTAATAAAAAAAATATGTTGTATTACATTTATTTCAACTCTATTCATGAAAATAAAAAACGCGATACGTTTGTTACTTTTTGCCAAACACTGGTTCCTTAAAGCAGTGGCAGCAAATTCTACTTTTTTTGACGTCAGGTTTATCATTTAGGAAGCTTACGCTTTGTTAACACTGCTGATGGTTGTTTGAAGGTCTTCATCCTGGGCGGAATCTATGTTTCAACCCTTTCAAGCATAGGTTTTCCCCTAATCGGAAGTGTTAGGGCATCTGTAACACTAGAGGGCTTCATTCAGAACGAAAGTAACTACTTTCTGTCGCGAAGTGAAACCTTTTGTTTCTATTCATACTGGGAATGAGTTTGTCAAGATAGCTGGTGGCTTCCATAGAGTGTTTAACGTCAAACACGGAAGAATAAACTTAAATGTGCCGCTGTAAAGCTGAAATAAAAGTCACCGTGTGTTTTTGAAATGGAAGATTCTATTTGTATACCTCTTTGCAGTCAGAATGCCTCATTTCAAGAGAGTCAATACGTTGTAGTTAGATTAATAATACTAATTAAAATTATACTAATTAGCTAAAATTGAAACAACAAAGATAATGAAAAATACAGAGGACATATATCAGCAAACCCAAATGTCTCTACGGACCCTGGGTTCATTTGAGCATCATTTCACCCATTTCATTCATTATCCGACATGGCTTAACGTTGTAGGAGGTAAATTAAAAAAACAGTTGTCCTTATTTACATTATTTCCACGTGCACTGTCCTCAAGTATATTTGAGTAGCACTATGTTAAGAATGACTAATGATGACGTCAACAAACCTAACCTGCAGCACTTTTACTTTCTTTACTATTATTTTGTCCGCCTTGGTAACGTATGGGGTATACTGTCCGCCTCAATTTCAAGAGCTCCCGAGTTCGAATCTCGATGTAGGAGTGTTCTGGATAAGGGTTTTTACCGGCGTTTTCCCATGTCTGGTAACTCAAAGCTCATGGACCCTGAGCATCATTTCATTCATCGTCCGGCATGACACCGGTAGCGTAGATGGTAGCGTGTCTACCTTACGTCCCTAGTTCGAATTTCGGTACGGGTGAATTATTTGGATAAGGCTTTTTCCGGGATTTTTCCTTATCTTGAAAGATGCATGTCAGGTAACTCTAATCTCATGAGCCCTGGACTCATTTGAACATTATTTCACCCATTTCATTCATCATCTGATATGGCAACGTTGGAGGACCTAAACTGAAACAAAAAATCCATTATCTCTAGTCTTGTAGTAAGTACAGGAAGTATTGTATTCCGCCCTATACTTCGGCACTAAGATTTTATCAGAAATACATTTCTGTTCTGAGAGCAATTCACAAACAAAAGTCTATAGAATACCAAACTTGGTATTTCTTAAGTTCATCTTTTTCCAGAGATGCGATGGGAGTGTTTTCATATAAACCGTCCACGTGCAAACTACCCTTTACATGATACAGATTCATTTTTTTGATGTTTCTCAAAAATGATTATGGCGATTTTGATTAAAATACCACAGCTTTGGAATAATTGCATGACAAACAAAATTTGTGTCTTGAATTTTATGGGATTAGCTTGTGAAATCTCTTCATTGTGAATGAATTTTGTATAAATTACACGATCGACAAAAATGGACGTCACTTTCAAGAGGTCCCGAGTTAAAATATCGGTCAGCGTGAGTTACCTGGAGAAGGTTTTTCCGGGGGTTTTCCTTATCCTGAAAGACGAATGTCGCGTAACTCTAAGCACTAAGGACCCTGGGCTCATTTGAGCATCATTTCACCCATTCCATTCATCGTAGTCCGATATGACTGAACGTTGGCGGACTTAAAATTAAAAAAGGACGTTTTTTTTCGTTCACAAGAATGAAAATAACAGATTATAGAAGTATGTTTCATGTAGAATTCAAATATCATTTCAGTTTTACCCCATCAGGCAGGAGTTTTTTTTTGGCGATACTCTCTTTGGTGATAGATATCGATTTTCGGGCATATTTTGCATCTGAAACGTCTCTCTTCTTCGTCAAACAGTAGTCAGCCAGCATGTTAAAACTCCTCTTGCCTTAGTACTTCTTTTCCATGTTAGAAATTTGCCGATGAAGACGCTCCCCGTGTTCATCTGACAGCCGCAAGGTTTTCCGGCAGGAAGTGTAAATTAGAATCCAAGAAGTGAATTTTCAAAGACACTTTGCATCCCATAGCTTTATACGTATGCAGAAGTTCAGCCACTATTTTCTTCTTTATGGTTTCCAAGGAAATTGCAACATTAATTTTTGAAAGACTGCCAGGCTGCTTTTCCCAATAGATTTAACAGTCCTTCATAATGGAAATGAATTGTTCTTTCATACTAGCCGTGTGTAAATGAAATGTGTAGTGTTTAACGCCCGCTTTTACTACATACGGCACCGCAGGCGGTGACACTGATGATACATGAGATGAAGATGGAGCACCGGTGGAATGAGATGGCGGGGGAAACCGGAGGTCCCGGAGAAAACCTGCCCAGCGCCGTGTTGTCCACCACAAATCAAACTTTGCGGTCGCCTGGGATCGAACCCGGGCCGCCTTGGTGAGAACCAAGCGGTCTAAGCACTGAGCCACGGCGCGGCCCAGCCGTGTGTAGGACGCACTATCAAAGGGTAGAGCCAGACTGAAAAATTCAACGCCATAGCCGGGATTTGAACCACGGATCTTCTGGTTTCCGTCCAGCTGCTCTAACCATTTGAGCTACTATGGCCAACGTGCCAACATGACATTAAATTCTCCAACTGACTCGTGTTTTTCCCGGTAAACCACCAGGAGTTCTCATAAATACATGAGACAACTACCTTAATGGCGACTTACTATGCTGTAAGTACTTTAAGGCCCGGACTTTATAGTTCGGACCACTATTAGGTACAATTAATGGAAATTAATTGCTCTTTCACACTAGCCGTTTGTAGGACGCACTATGAAAGTCGCCATTAAGGTAGTTGTCTCATGTGTTTAGGAGAACTCCTAGTGGTTTACCGGAAAAAACACGAGTCAGTTGGAGAATTTAATGTCATTTTGGCACGTTGGCCATAGTAGCTCAAATGGTTAGAGCAGCTGGACGGAAACCAGAAGATCCGTGGTTCGAATCCCGGCTATGGCATTGAATTTTTCAGTCTGGCCCTTTCACAGTCCTTCATAATGTTAATCAGCTATTAATGCGTGCATTTGTGGTCCCATAAAAATTCCTTATTTCAGTTTAGCATCACTGACTTTGAGTAATTTTGATTTCAAGTACAAGAATACATCAGATTATTTGAAATTCTGGAGAAAAAAGAATTTATCAATTGATATGATGAATGTTAAGATTTGTCAGAATAATTTGTTTATTTTATTTATATAACATTTAAGTGGATATTTGTTCAAGATTGGATTAATGACTTCCCCACAGTGCTTTTTATGTGGTGAAGTTGACTTAATGAACATTGCACACCTAACTCTACATGATTTACTGAAAAATCTAGAAGATTTAGTCTGTAAATTATGGGAACCAGCCAGAAGAATGATTTTATTATCGCATTCTGAGCTTTGGACACACACACACACACACACACACACACACACACACACACACACACACACACACACACACACACATACACACATTTTTAAGGTTATGTGGACGGCTTTGACTGGAAAATATTGTAATGAACAGTCACATACACACATTCTCTATACTCCCAATTATAGAGCCAGTAGGAAATCATCCTAATTACAGAAGAAAAACAATTATCGCTTATAGCCGGAAATCGAACTCTGGATTCACCAGTCCACAGACGAGTCGATAAAGTAAAATAAATGAAACGAGAGGCGAATGAGCGTGATATATTTCTGTGGCTAAGTTTACTGATATTCATCTGTTTAGGAGTATTTGTGGTCCTGAACTGACCCAAGGACCTCGAGCAACCGACAGGGAGTTGATTACTCGATATTGAAACTTAAGTGAT
Source organism: Mantis religiosa (assembly GCA_030765055.1). NCBI lineage: Eukaryota > Metazoa > Arthropoda > Insecta > Mantodea > Mantidae > Mantis > Mantis religiosa. The sequence continues at coordinate 202,082,455 of CM060951.1, read as the reverse complement.
ACAACTTAGACAAGCTGTGACGGCCGAACTAAGGTTACATTAATTGCTGTTGATTGAAGTGAATATTGGACAGCAAGGCTACAGAGTTTGTAGCAGTCCTTATTGAAGCGTGATTGTAGACTTTTTTCTCTCCAGTCTAGTCCAGAATGGAAGGGGTATAGGGAAAACAAGATATTGGATATCACCAGGGGCCTACTGTGACATATTGTGCTCTCTGGTTACTTTTGGCGAGATTCTGTTTGTTCAGTTGACACCAATATCATAAACTGCTCCTAAAATACATGAATGTTAAAAGATAGGCTGTTAACTGCAGCTGTTGGCAAGCTGTCATTTGTCAATTGTTTTGAGTTTAAAGCAAATAAAGCTTGGTTGGGAAGACACAGTGTTACTCAGTGGATGCGTTTATTTGCAATTGTTTTAGTGTTCCTCACTTTTTAATTATTGTTTTTAACACACATTTTCCCATTAAATTAAATCTATACAATATTTACGCTGGGAAGTGATGTAATCAAAGTGTATTGTTTCAGAACAAGATCTGATTTACAGACTGACTTGAAAACAGCAATTCTCATTCTAAGGTTGGCAGTAGTTCAATTTAAATTCTTGGGAATTGGTATTATGTTTATTTTTTTTTAATTTACGTCCTCCAACGTTAAGTCATATCGGACGATGAATGGAATGGGTGAAATGATGCTCAAATGAGCCCGGGGTCCATGGAGCTTAGATTTACCCGACATTCGTCTTTCAGGATAAGGGAAAACCCCGAAAAAACCTTATTCAGGTGACTCACCCTGGCCGAGATTGGAACTTGGGATCTCTTGAACGTGAGGCAGACATGCTACCACCACGCTACCGAGGCGGGCAAGTGAGAGAGTGTGTGTGTGTGTGTGTGTGTGTGTGTGTGTGTGTATGTGTGTGTGTGAGAGAGAGAGGGAGAGAGAGAATAGCATATCTAAAAACGAAAAGTTGGTTAAATACCAAAGTGTTAAAGTGTTCTTTGTTTTGTAATTTCTCAAAAATGGCTTTAACGATTTTGATTACAATACAATATGTTCAAGAGATGGTAAACAAAGAAGCGTATTTTGACCTTTCTGGAAGTGCATAAGAAGTTTCCTAATTTTGAGTAACTTTGTTACAATTTATGAACCTAAGAAATTACAAAATATTACTACACAAAAATATAGATTTTCTTATAGTAACATTTAAACAAAATGCATTTTTGTTGAGTTGTTCATTTCAGAGGTATAGTATGTTATTGGTGTGAATTTTCTGCTTTTCTCAACTGGCTAGTCACTTTTTTTCCGTGTTCATGCAGGGGCCGTAGATTTTCAGTCATATAATAGTAAATATATTCGCGCGATAAGAAGAGCGATCGGGCTCCAAGTCCTCATTCGGCAAGTTTCGTTTAACTCCGTAAACACAGATGACAACTTTGAAATTTGAAATGCGCTATACACTGACATCTAGTGGCTAATACGCTAAGCTTTATCATGTCCACCGCATTTCGTTTTGATCAATTTCGAGGTTAATTAGTTAACCAATTTACAACAATCGTTTGTTAGAATTAGAATTTTTGTTCGTCCTTGGCAACATATACATGTTATGAGACACATAAACATGTATAAATACAGCATATACATAAAGTCAAATTGATTACATACAATATACACAGTAAGCAGCTTTTCTATGGTTTCATGTGGTATTTGCATAGACGAATTTACTTCAAGAAATGTTTTAATATGAATATTACAGGTTTGTGAATGTACTATGCTCCCAGTGCTCATTTACATGGCTATAGTTCTAAAAATTCATTAACCGTAGAAAAACAATGTGCAAGCAAAAATTTCTTAACCTTATTTTTAAAGTGTTTTTATGATGCAGCATGTTTAAATGAATTTGGAAGTTAATTCTATAACATTATCCCTTTGTAGTTAAAGCTTTCTTCATAAAGGCTCGTTTGGTGCGCTCGAATTGCCAGTTTATCCTTGTTACGAGTGTATATTAGCATTTACTTGAAAATGATTTATATTTGTATGAACATTTGCGGATGTTATGGCTCTCGAAAGGGGACACATTATTATTCGTTTAGCTCCGTATAACTGTGATCTGAATGCAATTGAGCTGGCGTAGGCAAAGCTAAGGAATGTTTTCAGAGGATGCAACGTTACTTGTGATATCTTCGCTTATCTTACACGCTATTTTTCTGAACTGTGTTTTTCAAGGTTGACCACACAGCAGAAACAAAAGAGCATTAGCTCTCACTTCTTCCCCTCTGCCCGCACCACACCGTAAATCCAGCGCTAAACTTATATTTTGCGTACTGTATATGCCCTTTAAGAATGTGACCATCGATTTATCTACTTTGTTCTACTATGAAACTGTAGATGTGAATTGAAGGTATAACTGGATTAACAATAACCGCATCGAATAATATCTTTTTATATAATATTTTGTAAAAGAGTGAGTAGAGAAATCGTATGAATGCAAAACAGAGGTGCTTTTATGTGAGACAAGAAACGAAACGTCAGATAAGTACCAAATTTCAAAGGAAGCCTATATGCTGATTTTCAAAACAGTTCCCCAGCTTCATTTACTTCGAAATATTTTGAATAGTTTTTTTTTTTTTTTCAAAAATGTCCATAATATTTTGTTTAAAATATCACATATTCAAGATATTTACACAAATAAAATTATGTTTTGAAGTTTCTGAGAATAGTCTATGAAGTCATGCACATTCGTCTCTCGTTCCATTTATTCATTTTACTTTATCGACTACGTTTGCAGCCTGCTGAATCCAGCGTTTGATTTCCGGCTGGAAGCAATACTTTTTCTGTAATTAGGATGATTTCCTAACCTCTCTAAAGCTGCGAGTATGGAATGTATGCATGTAAACGTATAAACAAACTATTGTAACAGAAACTTTAACCTTCATGTTATCAATTGATAAATTTTGTTAAATGTAAGGTTGATTGGTAACTTACTGATTTATTTTTTTTCTGAAGAATTATAAATAGTTAGTTAGTTACTAACACTCCCCACATGGCAACCTTGGCCTTCGGGGTAACCTCACCCCACCAAGTGATGACCGGACCCATTTCTCAGGTGGAGGCACCCAGAGGGCGGTGTCCATTACCTCCGATGATAGGGTGATAGTGAAGATGGCGGTGAGGTGAGAGGACCTACAGTTTTTACCGTGGACTCCGAACTACGTTGGGCATAGGGGGTACTTCACGTGTGCTAGACAGAGGTGAAGGCGTGGATAGGGCCGACTTAAAATCGCCAACCCCAGAGCCGGGAATCGAATAAATATAAACTTAAATATAAATATAAACTTGGGAATGCAGCACCGAAATTGCCTAAAAATAAGAGAACAATATTTTGTTTGTTTTTGAGCTAATAACATATTTTGAACTTTATCGTATCATAATCCAACTAAATTTATGAGTTTCAGGCATTTAAGTACCCTCACACGACAATTTAAATGCTCATGCCCACATGCATGCGGCCCCTTGAATTCACAGAATTCTGTCATTTGAGTTCGATTGAATGTACTAAATTAATACATTTGAAATTAGCTGGCAAAGTTTCTGTTGGAATTTTGTGTGTTGCTATGATGGTTATTTCTGACAATATGTGGCACCATGGAAACAAAACACTGGCTGCAAACATTGAAAGCAAATAGTAATGTTTATATTTTGCATTTGTGTGAGTTTCTTGTGTTTCTCGTTAAACTACATACTATTTGTATATAATTAATGAGTTTTAGTGTGTCATTTAACATTTATAAAGGTGTTTTATACATCTAAACGTTCATATAATTGTTATATAGGTTATATGTAAACCATTTTTGAAACAACAGATCTTTTGTTGACTGTGTGCATAGTTGGGATCATGAATAGGCTAAACGATACACGTATCAAGGGCAAAAGACCCTCTAAACGTTCTGAACAGGCATCAGGCTTAATAAATAAACGTTGGAAACCTAATGTGGATAATAGTGAATTCCATTGTACATATACTACAACTACTGAAACTGTGTGTGAACCTGCCCCTGAATGTGCAAATGAACCAGGACCATCCAGATCATCTGCCAGTCAAAAGAAGATCGCTGCAGCAAATTTTGAAGCTGCAGTAAGGCTAGTTAGACCTCAAGCTGACTTTTCTATAGTATATAACAGTGTATGGGAGGAAGCGTATAAAGCATCTCTCCCAGCATCTCTAAAAATTAGCCAAGGGAAGGACCAATTACGCTTATTTCATTCAGCAACTTCTGCGAAGGTAACTTCTAAAACATCCAGAAGGAAACTGAAATTGAAGAAAACTGCTGCAGAAGAGAAGGAAGAGACAGGAGGGTCGAACTTACCTATCTGGAGGGTTTAGGTCTGCTTTTTTTTTGTGTGTGTGTAATTTACGTCCTCCAACGTTGTCATATCGAACGATGAATGAAATGGGTGAAGTGGTGTTCAATTAGTCCGAGGTCCATGAAGCTTAGAGTGACCCGACATTCGTCTATCAGGATAAGGGAAAACCCCGGAAAAAACCTTATCCAGGTAACTCACCCTAACCTTGATTCGAACTGGGGACCTCTTGAACGTGAGGCAGACACTCTACCACCACGCTACCGAGGCGGGCTTTTAGTCTGCTTCGAGATACATATGTATCTGAGAAGGAAAATGTTTGGATTTTAAAATTTGATTTACTCAGTTATAGTTTTTTGAACATTTTTTGTGATTCAAAGTGTTCCACACGATGCAGTTTAGATGCAGTCTCTCTAAAATTTTCATCACATGTTCTTAGAAAGCAAACAAATGTTTCTGTCATATGCATTTTTACTATTCATTATATTTTTAAAGGTATTGATATTTAAAGTCAAAGGTTGAATCATTTTTTGGCTTTTTTGTTTGCTTCATACTTTATTTTGTTTCCCTCTGGAACTAAAGGCAGTACAAGAAATCCATATTATAGATCTTTTCTTCATAACCATCTGAATATTTTTAGAAATAGAAAAAAATTTCATTGTGTGCTGCGGTTTGAATTTTGCCCAAGTTTTGAATTTACAAATTAATTACTCAAAGACTGTTGAAGATACAAAAATCACATTTTGAATTCTGTGGCCACTATGCGTCAGAACCAAGTTTCAGCAGGATTGGTTAAAAATTGCTGTATTTGGGGTTTTCAGTGCTGCATCCCGTTAAGGAATGTTTATAAAATGTGATATTTTCGAGTGAAGCGGCTTCCAATTTTTTATTTTTTCAATAAATTATCAAAGAGTTTTATTAAACAGAACAGTGTGACTCCCCCTTAAAAACAGTTCGTGTGAGACATATTTCTTATGACGTTAATCACTTCCGAGATATTTTTTATTTATCTGATTTTTCAAATACTTATAATTTTACAATTGGTAAGCCATCTTTTGCTTTTTCTCGTCATTCAAAGAACATGGAATATCAGAGCCGCGAACCGCTTTTTAGAAATCTGACATTCGCTTTAGGCTATTACATTCTTGTATTTAAAAGAATGTGTAAATATGTGACAAAAGTTTTAATTCTATGAACAAAATATAGGTTTTTAGAAGAATAGTTTGTAGAAGAGGAGTAAAGAAAATTATGTGAATGGAAGCTATCAATTTGCTTCTTATGTTGTCAGCATTTTGCTGAAGTGATTATTCCATATTTAAATAATTTTTAGAGATAAAATTTTAAAAACAGTGAAAACCAGTTTCATGAGGTGTTCTATCAGGAACCTCTTTAACAAAATCATCAATTAATGACGTGGATGTCACAACACACATGGTTGAACTTTTTAATGAGTTCCCAGATGTCCGTCAAAGACCGATCCAAAATGTTCGTAAAGGTTAGGTTACCTAGTAACATTGTTTTGTTTTTAAATAACCTCCTCCAATCTTAAGTCATTTCGGATGACGAATGAAGAGGGTGAAATGATGCTCAAATGAGCCCAAGGTCCATAGAAATTAGAGTTGCCCGACATTCGTCTTTCAGGATAAGGGAAAACTGCGGAATAAATCTTATCCAGATAACCCACCCTGACCGAGATTCAAACTCGGGACCTCTTGATCGTGAGGCAGACATGCTACCATCTATGCTCGCGAGGCCGGCAGTAGCATTGTTGTTTACAGTCGGAGATGGAGTTAAGAGGTTGAATGATAGATGAAAATCGCTCACAAAGGTTCCGATTTTTAGATTAATGGATTGGAGAAGAATGTCAGTTACTGTTGACAGCTCCATTTGCACTCAAATTGGATAGAAAGGCGAGGAACGTGGCGCTTCCGTAACGACTTTGGATTGATTCCATTTAACCATTGCCAGCTATCAACGGTTTCCTTTCTCCTTTACAAATACATATATCAAAGAGTCACCAATCGTTATTTTAATCATATATAGTGGATATTTCCTGCAAACCGTATAAAAGCTGGTGAGGCCATCATTACCTTTTAGTCGGATTTCTCTTTGGAGGATTCAGCCATTCTCAATCACAAAGAATAACAGTATCTTGGAAATATTTTGGCTATATTTATGAAACATCACTGCTGACCATGATTTCATCCCAAAAGGGGTGGGGTTAATTGCGAATGAGAGAGAAGGGTTGGTTCATTGTGCTTATTGCTCAATGACTTTTCCTATTTGTCGAACGTTCATACTACTGAGCCCACACATATTAATTTTACCCTGCCTGCTATTTCTAGAGGAAGTATTGCATTCTACCCGAAAATTCGATACCAAAATTGCACTGTAAATACGCGTTTTGGTACTCCCTGGATCAGTGGCTAGGCGTGGCTTTCAAAGAGAGAGAAGCTCCAGCTAGTAATTTTCATTAAAATAAGGTAGTACGAGGCATGTTTTTTAAGTCAGTACCGTTTTGGAATTAAAAAAAGACGTGCATAGATATCGCAATAATTTTATTTTTACTTGAAAGCCTGTACGTCAATCTACTTTTCTATATAATTTCCGTGAATATTGAGGCACTTGTCATAACGTGGCACCAGTTTTTGAATACGCTCCTCATAAAATTCTGCCGCCTGACGTGTTAACCACTGTATCACAACTGTTTTGACTTCGTTATCGTCTTGAAGATGCTGACCGCCCAGATGTTTCTTCAAGTGCAGGAACAAATGGTAGTCGCTGGGCGCCAGAATAGGGCTCTATGGAGGATGATCTTAGTTTCCCATTGAAAAGATTTGATGAGATCTTTGGTCCGATTTCCCACACTTGGACGGGCATTGTCATGCAGCAAAACGATACCCTTACTCAACTTGCCACGTCTTTTGTTCTGGATTGCACGGCGCAGATTGTTCAATGTCTCACAATAAGACGCTGCATTGATTGTCTGATTACGAGGCAGAAACTCCACTAGCAATACTCCATTTTCTGTCCCAAAAACTGTGCACATGATTTTCCGGACAGAAATTGTTTACTTAAACTTCACTTTTGTGGGTGATGATGAATGTCGCCATTCCATGGATTGTTGTTTCGATTCTGTTGTGACGTAGGCCACCCATGTTTCGTCACCAGTAACAATTTGGTCTAAAAAGTCTTCACCTTCATTGTGGTACCGCTCAAGGAAAGTCAATGCACTACCTAAACGTTGGGTTTTGTGAAAATCCGTCAACGTTTTCGGAACCCAACGTGAACACTATTTCCGGTACTTTAAGTTCTCGGTCACAATGTGATACAAAACACTACGAGAATATTGAGGAAAATAATAGTATAATGATGAAAATGTAATGCGTCTGTTTTCTCTCACCTTTTCGCCCACTTTCTGCACCAAATCTTCAGTAACGACCGAAGGACGCCCACTCCGTTCTTCATCATGCACATTTGTGCGGCCATATTTAAATGCTCTCACCCATTTCCCTACCATTCCATCACTCATAATGTTTTGTCCGTAAACTTCACAGATCTCACGATGAATATCGATCGGTTTTTACGCCTTTAGCACTAAGAAATCCTATAACAGCCCGTACTTCACAATCGGCGGGACTCGCGATTGTCGGAGGCATCTTAAACACTCAGTAACCAACGTATTCAATGAAGAATCAGACTGTAATGGCGTCAATGCGTAGACAAGAGATGTAGGTAACCAGCGCGCATGCGCGGAACGCTGACCGTAGCGCTGCTGCGGCGGAATCGCAAAACGGTACTGACTTAAAAAACATGCCTCGTATGATGACTCAAAGAACTAAAGCTACTCTTTAGTACTCTTAGACCCGGTTGCATAAAATATGATCTAAGTTCAAGCATATGAAAATGATCTTCAGTCAGGCTGAACTTAGAATTTTGGTTGTATAAACATTGGTCTAAGTTCTTGGCCTCTTGATCTAAGATCAAACCTAACTGGTGAATTTCCTCCAGTTAACTTGATTGAACTTAGATCAGCAGAACTGCAGAATTTACACAATAGTTTCTGAGAAGAAATAAGCAGTGCAGCTTTAAATAAATAGTAAGTAAAGCATTTTTGTGGTTACTTGTATAAATAATTAACCTCTTAATTTCACAAATGCATGTTAAAGATGCATTGTTTGTGTTCATAACCTATACAGTTTTATTATTTTCAGAATTCAGATTACTCTGATATCTCTGATGATTAGAATGTTCAATTTGAAATGTCTCTTCGTGTTTTCCAACATAGAGGAAATCCCATCTCAGAACTAAGTGACAGAACATTCAAAATGAGATTTCGAGTATCAAAGCATGTAGTTGAAGAACTGGAGCATAGGCTACATGCAAGTTACGAACACAAACCCTGAGGAATTATGCACTCAATCCAATATTTATGATCCTGCTCACATTATGGTTCTATGCAACTGTAATCTTCCAAATGGTGATTGGGGATATATTTAATATAAATAAAGGGACTGCGTTTAGAACAATACACAAAGTTACAGGGGAGATTGCAGCTTTAAGACCTCATTTCATCAGGATGCCTATGGAAAAGGGTGAAATAAGAAGGTTTATGAGAGATATAAAGTTAGCGGAACGGGCCGCGCCGTGGCTCAGTGGTTAGACCGCTAGGCTCTCACCAAGGCGGCCCGGTTTCGATCCCAGGCGACCGCAAAGTGAGATTTGGGGTGGACAACACGGCGCTGGGGCGGGTTTTCTCCGGGACCTCCGGTTTCCCCCGTCATCTCATTCCACCGATGCTTCATCTTCATCTCATGTATTATCAGTGTCATCGCCTGCGGTGCCGTATGTAGTAAAAGCGGGCGTTAAACACTACACATTTCACATTTAGCGGAACGCATCTTCTCTTTTGCTTGAACTTCCAGTTTTTATATACAAATATAATAATTTATAGCTTAAAACGTCACTTATCTTCCATTTTTTGTTTATATTTTCAAGCTCACAGTATTGTAAACAGACGAAAATGAAAAGTTGTACATTGGGCATATAATGGAGGTAAAGTAAGCGAAATGATTAACTTTTGATAAATACTGTTTCAATATGCAGTAAATTCTTACACTGTTTATTTAAAATTACATTACCATAAAGCGAAAGATTTATTTAGTTTTTGTTATGTCTAGATTGGCTATTCTGTGCACTTGAATTAAACAGAGTCGAGTAATTCCGATAAGTCTCGAATCCTTTCGATACAACACGAAAGTTGCAACATGTTTGGCGATGTTGCCGCATTTGCTTTCGTGATCTCAGATTAGTACTGAACGGCGTTCATCTGATCTAAGGTCAGCATTGTACAACCCACGCGGGTTCGTAAACTAAGTTCAAGTTTGATCTTCGATTATAAATGAACTGCATTTAGCGATTTTTATGCAACCGGGCCTTACTATTGTACAGTCGTACGTAGGCCCTTCTTGCATTGCAAGACTGGTCACACTAGAAGCAGACATTCCTGCTTCTCCTCTCCACTCAGACGTTCCAATTTTTTCTACAGCTGGCCCACACTGCGTGTATTGTTAATCTAACACGGAGAAAGTATGCAATTCACACACTTCTGCTAATAATTTAAAACTTCAGAAGAATTTCCTGTTTGTCACCATTATATACCAATTTACGTAAATTACAATTGCTAATGCTATTGGAATATACTTATATTTAAAACGCCACATAAAACAAAAGATAAACATCTCTGGATACACTATAGAGGCTTCAAGTGACAAAATCTGTCAAGTCTTCTTTACCGAAGAGTTGCGATTGCTTCTGGAAATCTACGAAGCATGGTATTCAAGGTTACGAATGCGTGAATACACAAATATTCAGTATTGAATGAGCTCGTGGAACCAGTCACTCAAGCTAAACAGAAGTCAAATTGTCCCGCATCACTGTGAATGTTCCTGAATCAATTTTGAAAATGTATACAGATCAAATAAAATATTATTTGGCATGAATTTTCCTGGTTTCCTTCTTTTTCTCCTGAAATTCTTGGGTATGTGGCGCTTTCAGTGCTTCATTGCACGCTTCGCCAGTGCCTTGAAACCAAAAATAACATTTCTAGAAACATATTTGAGTATATCTGCCTGTGAACTCAAAAACGAAATGAAATAGGACCTTCAAATAAAACATTTTTCGTTATTTTTTGTTCCCAAAATGACTAATGTTTAAAATACCACATGTTTACGATATTAGCATGTAAATGTTCTGGAAAAAGACAGTCAAGTCCTCTTTTCTGTATAACTTTTGTAGGGGTGGATTCATGTGAACTAAGTGGCAGCTGCTCTGTATGGGTGAGTGTTGATGGGACTGCAGTTGTACTGTATCACATTTTATTGAAAGTTGTAGTAAAAAGGTCATTTTTATCTTTATATACCTAGTAGGTACAAGCCACAATAAATCTATAAAATTAGCAACACCACTGAAATGCGTAACAGTAACTACATTTTCCTAAGTTAGAATTTTTTTAGCTTACGTGCATTAAATTGTACTTAGGACTGAAATGATTTATATAAACAGTGACACAAGGAAATAAATTCCAATTTAGTATTATGACGCATTTGTCTGCTCATTAGAACTCCATAGATCGTAGCCACGAGTATATTGTCGCGAGGCATTGTTGCGGCGGCACGGTCGGCGCGCGCGAAAGAGATAGTGCAACGCGGAGATAAAAGCCTGCCGAAACAGAGAAAGAAATAGATAGATGTCTGGAAATGTCTTCCTTTCTGATGCAAACTTGATTATTACAGAGAATTCCACTAATTTCTAGAACAATGCGTGGAGGTATAAAAGAAGTCGCGGCTAGTCGGTTGAGCCAGTGTTAATGGACTTGTGAATAATCGTGTGCGTGCAGCTGTGTAGTGATTTGAAAGTGAATTCTTTTGTTTGTGGACGAGTGGCAGACGACCTTGAAGGTTGCGTTTGTGTAAGTTACGTAACTCTGCTACTGGCAGGACTGTACATCGTGTGTTTTTACTTGAAATGAAGAGCATTTTGGATTTCTGCAAACTTGACTTTTATTTCTATGAACCCACAAAGACGCAATATATACATGGCTCCGCGGTAACCCCGTGAAGCTCGTATTTTGAATGTTCTGAGTTCAATTCCCGTCTACCAGTTACTCTTTTCGAGGTTTTTCCTGGTCGATAGGCAAGTGCAAAGTTGGTTTCTCCTCTATCTCGATTTGCTTATCATCAGTAGCACCTTTCTTGCACACTAGAGGGCTGCTTGTTTGACTGGTCGTTCATCACTCTGACTACAATGTGTCTCAAGCTAGAACGATCTTGTGGTAAACATATAGGAACGAGAAACACGCACTTTAATAGGATGCTCTTGTGCTCCTAATTGGTGGAGGAAAATATATAATGAATTCCATGCGGTTTCCTCCATTAATCATTAGCCTAAGTGCGGGTCATTAAAGTAGCTCTGTCTCTCTCTTTCTCATCTCCCATATATTTACAATAGGATCGTTCTGGTTTGAGACAGATTATAGGCAGCTCTAGTAGTGAGGAATCTTTGAGTAGAGAAACTGTTGAGGGTTTCCGTTTATCCCTGTGGCCTCTAGCTCATGTGAGTTTAATGAAAGAGTTCTTAAGTCAGGCGAAATACAGTTTAAAAATTCATTGATAAATATTCAAAACTGTTTTGTATAACACTGTATTTTGATTAAAGTAAATATTTGAGCAGCTTCTAGTGGGTAACTATGCATTGAAGATCAATATATGTTTTTGTAAATGTTTATTATCACATAAAGTAGACAACTCAGAACAAACATTTACCACAGTCAGTATACCAATTTTGATGTACAAAGGTCTTGGTATGACAACTCGTTGGTACATCACATAAAATTATAACTGCTTTCTTTTGTAATAAAAACAGTGTAAGTGTAGAAGTATGATTTCCTCAGAATTGTTCCATAACTAAGATGGCTTTGGATTTGACCATAGCAGTCTGTCAAAGATTCAGTGTTAAGATTTTTCTCTAAGAATTTTCAAACTCTGTAGCCCTCTACTAAATTTAGTATATATATATATATATATATATATATATATATATATATATATATATATATATATATATATATTCAATATGACTTTGCCTACCTAAGACAGATTCAACAAAAACACAAAAACTCCCAAAGTTATTTGATTGAGATACAGCACACTAATGCCCAATTTTATCAATAGATGTTAAGACTTAACACGGGTTTAACAATAGTTATAAAAATTGCGTTTCACCAATAAGCGTTAGCTTAACACTCGTCTTAAATCTCTTCTTATACCAACAAGTCAAATTTCTGATGTTAAGTCCTTAACAACTGTAAATAGTCAAAATGGTGGGCGTGAACGCAGCTGTTGATGTCGATTTGCTATATTTAATACCGTGTAAATGGCATTCGTAATAGACTACGGCGTATGAGGAGAAATTATTTTGAGGAGCTATCAGAAGAGAGTTTTCTACAGAGTATAGACTGTCGAAACATGTTGTTATGAAGGTTACTGCGGAAGTATAAGAGAGGTTAGAACATGCATCGAAAGCAATATGCCGATCTCGCCTTTCTTCACGTATTAATAACTTTGCGATTTTATAATTCACTGAATTATGTGGATAATACAGTGTCCACCTCCCGTCTTGAAACGTTCAAGTCACTCGTCACTTGTCCTTTGCTCCTCGTTTTAAATTTACGTAATACTGAGTTAGAACAAGCATCGAAAGGAATATGCCGATCTCGCCTTTGCTTCAAGTATTAATAACTTTGCGATTTTATAATTCACTGAATTATGTGGATAATACAGTGTCCACCTCCCGTCTTGAAACGTTCAAGTCACTCGTCACTTGTACTTCTTCGTACCTCGTTTTAAATTTACCTAATACTGACGAAGATGTTTCGTGTTGATTTTGTTTATCTGCCATATTTTTAGCTGTGTGCAGACGTAGATGAAAACAAAAGCACATCGCAGTACGTTCAGAAAATAATACGACTCATCCATAGTCTTCTATAGCTGTAATATTTACAAGTTTCTTGGCGTTAACAGGTAACATTTTCAGAAAACAGGTTGGCGAAATAAAAGAAATTTAATAGCATTGTTAGCGCTGTGACAATTGTTACGTTACAGTTGTTAACGTCGATTTTAACATCTGTCGGTGAAATCTGGCATAAGAGGAATATGTAAATCAACTTTTTCCCAGTATTTCGAGTGAGAACAAAATAGCTGTATCATTAGCAAATAGGTATTATTGGGGCACAAATTCTTAATTGCAAAGGTCAAGAGTTTATATAAAAAACAAAATAGGTTAACACATTTTATTTAAAGGATGTAATATAGAAAAATTCGCATTTGTCTTCTTAAAGGTTAACATTTACGTCTTGTATTCAGGCGCCTTAAATGCACTTCGGAACCGGTTGATGTAGTACAAAGCGCAGTTCCCGAGAATATAACGTCATCGACAACTATTGCGAGCTATCGTCAGCTGTCAGCTGAACTGTCATATGATTTGTTACTGAAATAAACACATGACGCTTGTTCCCGACATAGTCTTTATCTAGAATCGCCTTTTGTGTAATAATTAATAATTTTTATCTGAAACTTTTTTCTACAGACATTATTTCGGTTTAGAAAAAAACAATTTACGAATTTATAATACGATAAAAAGTGACAGTTTTACCTTCGCCATTGGCTACATTAAACCAAAGGTTTAACTTCCATATCAGATGGTGAGCTTTAAAGGGAACCTCATTGACTTTCTTCTAATGTGCAACAATCACGCGATTTTCTCTACTTATTATCATTTACTTTCATATCTACCTCACAAATTATTCGTATAAAAGCTCAGTTTTATTTTTTCTTTTCCTGGTAGGTGAAGAAGGTTGCTGCATTCCACGCAATTTCACAGAAAATACACATTTTTTTCCTCGAATCCAGAAAAACAAATTTATAAAACGATCATGCGTGTTCTTTTTGTGGCATTGAAAAACTTAATTTGATACAAAAGCTGGGAGAAATATCAAATTTGACATTGTGACTTTGTGGGGTCGTGGAATTAAAAGTATGACTTGCAGAAATTTTAAATGCTCTTTATTTCAAATAAAACACGTTTTACAAGCCCTGACACCAACGCAGTCTCTCGTTACTTCACCACAGTAACAAACAAAAGAATTCACTTGCGGTACGCTTCAAACCATTACACAGGTGCACACACACGATTAACAGCTCAACTCGCAACTCAGTTAACAACTATAGTATACCACAGGAAAGAAAGTTTCCGGGGGATGAGACGCAGGGGGTTGGAAACGGTTCCTACACCTTCCCTCGGTAGTTTATGACACATGACACCCCCATGTCAGTTCAGTTATATACCATTCAAGAATATTGTGATGGGTCTACTTTTGTGAATGAATCTTCTCGGTTTTAGTTTACTGAGTGATTAGGGCGCATGTTTTCTTAACGGTTTTGCTCCCTGTGTAGCATGCGTTCTCTGTCACACACATTCGCTGTCCTTGTCCCACTGCATAAGGGTGGTACATACCTCTCAGGGACTTACTTTGCGTTGCTGGACAGTACTGACTCGTCCCTTGTTGCTTATTTACACCCGAGCCATTGTTTCTCGAAAGTTGCCGAAGCTTCACGACGGCAAGAGGAGAGGGAACTATCCAGACATTTCTCTGTCTCTTTCTTTCTTTCATTCTTTCTCTCTCTTTCTTTCTTTCTCTCTCTTGGCAAGCGTCCAGCGCGCACCACTATCTGTTTCTTTCTTTCCTGCCCACGAGTAGCTCCGACTTTGCGCGGCTTCAACGAAGTAATGCGATCGGTGACAATATTTAAGTTTTCAGCATCTTTCAAAGATGTGAGACGAAGTTGGAGAAAATACCCACATCTCAAATTATTCTTTTCGGGACATTTTTTCTTAAATTTAATTTTTTTTTTTAAATGGTTTTAACAAAGTTTGATTAAATTAACACGCAACTAAAATTACGTAGACATTGAATTTTCTCAAAACAAGTTGTGAAGTTCTCTTCATTCGGAAGACATTTTGTATACTTTTATATGAGTGGTAAATTTTAAAACAGATAAACGTAATGAACAAAAAATATAGGTTGATGTAAAACAATTATTTCAAATAAACTTTTCGTAGCACTGAGCAATTCCGAGGTATTCGATACAAGTGCTTTGATTTTTTCAAAAATGTTATCACATTTTGTCGTTCTTCAGCTGTTTCACAGCTCCCTGCAACAAACTGTGTAACGAACTATTTCTTTAAAGACTTATCTCCGTTTAACATAAAGCAATAGTTCGAAGGGAATATATACAAATAAACGCTAATGAATAGAGGAAGTCATATTAATGTAACATACCAGATGTTTCTAATTGGTTTCTATGTATGATTATAAAAGTTCTTTACAATGAACACTTTACTATAGGTACACAAAATCAGTACCGGGGGAGAATACTCAATACTGAAATGCTAATTTCTACACATTTTTAACTTAAATGTGTAGCTTACATTTTTGTTTAAAAAATTATAATATACAATCAATTTTCATAGACCTATGTACCTAACTTTCAAAATAAATAAATAAATAGATGGATGGATGGATGGATGGACGGATGGACGGACGGACGGACCGACGGACGGACCGACAGACGGACAGACGGACAGACGGACGGACAGGCAGGCAGGCAGGCAGATAGATAGACTGAAAATGGGAATTTTAAACGTTTAATATTTGTATATTATTTATTCTTCGAGTGCTGTTTCTTAAAATCACACACTAAAGCTATGTAACGTCAAAACTTTCACATGAAAAAATAATAAACTATAGCGACTTTTAATTTCCTAAAAATCAGGCATATATTACAGCACTAATTTTCAAATCCTAATTAAGTATCAAGAAAAGGCTGTTTAGACCTCTTCTCTAAGTTTTCAAAGAATATGCAGAAGATTTGAAACAAATTGAATAAATACATGTTGAGAACCATTTCAAAGTGGCAAACGGCATTAGGCAACAAGATAGTCAGAAAATCGATTTAAAATTTCAGGCGTATCCCTACGAACTATCAACGTTTAGTTTGAATGCACGGTTGGAGGCCAATGAAGATTTTATTCTATGATAATTTTTAAAAGATAAATTTTCTCGTAATTTTGACCAAAAATCAGTACTGCGTACCCTTAAAAGCTTAATCTTGATTTACATATCCTCTGCGTTTTACCAAAAAAGTAAACTAATTACCCCTTAAGTTTTAGAATATTAATAATAAAAGCTATTGTGTGGGCTTTTACAGATCTCATGTGTGCATTTTATTAATCGTATCAAGTCACAGGTATTCGATTTTTAGATACATATACATTTTTTCAGAAAATAAACTACTAATGACATATTTTGCATAAAATACTTGATTCGCAAGTACATTCACTTTTCTCAAATAGAAATACATTATATCTTTGCCAACAAACAGAACATAAGTGATCTCTTGAAAGATTTGACTACCGTTTAAAGCGCGCTGTATCCCCGTATATTGCATAAAAACATTTTTTGTTGTAATTTACGTCCTCCAACGTTGTCATATCGGACGATGAATGGAATGGATGAAATGATGCTCAAATGAGCCCAAAGTCCAGAGAGCTTAGAGTTACCCGACATTCGTCTCTAAGGATAAGGGAAAATCACTAACTCACCCTGAACCTCTTGAGCGTGTCTGCCTCACGTTCAAGAGGTCCCGAGTTTGATTCTCGGTCAGGGTGAGTTACCTGGTTAAGGTTGTTCCGGGGTTTTCCCTTATCCTTCGAGACGAATGTCGGATAACTCTAAGCTCCATGAACCCTGGACATATTTGAGCATCATTTCACCCATTTAATTCACCATCCGATATGACTTAACGTTGGAGGACGTAATTTAAAAAAAAGACTCCGCACCCTGACCGAGATTTGAACTCGGGACCTCTTGAACGTGAAGCAGACACGCTACCGAGGCGGGCAACGACGTATTTTGCATAAAATACTTGATTCGTGAAAGGTGTCCGATTTAAATTCAAGATTTTTGTATTTATCCATTGTTGTAGTTAATGCTTTCTCCATCCCCCCTCATATTTTACACACACAGACAGGGAGAGAGAGAGAGAGAGAGAGGGAGAGAGAGAGAGAGAGAGAAGGAGAGGGAGTGAAGGAGAGTGAGAAAGAGAGAGAACATTTCTATAAAAACATATTTTGTAGGTGCAGAGTGCCTTTGAATTTACCACGAAATCTCGAATTAAGGCTTTGGATGGAATGCAATATGTAAGGCAAAGAGGAAATGCTGCAAGCTCCTAATTAAATTGTACATCCTTTGCATTAAAATCCGAGGGAAGACCTTTGAAACAGTGCCCCGTAACATAGCATTATGATGTGTGTTTTGTTAGCTATGAATAAAGGTGCTCAAATTTTGGTAGGAAAGCATCGGGCTTCGTTATCTGAGTTTCGCAGCATGTATCTGACATTTTTAGATGTCAAATATTTGTTGAATTTTTGCATTATATAATAGAAGCAAACAGTTGTGTGAAACCTATGTTCCATAGATATTTAGCATAAAACATTCAAGCTCATGTACTACGTTGGTAATCAGAATAAAAATTACTTTATTGCTGGATTTCTCGGAATTTTGCACTTATCAAGACAGTAAGATATTCGGTGGATTGTTAAATTGTCATCCATGCTTCATTCGGTACATTCGCAACCTACTTGCCTACTTAGCAACTCTTAACCCGTCCCCAAGTACGCGGCTTTTCAAAGCAGGTGAAAGTTTAGCATATTAAATACACAAAAACGCTGTACGACAATGAAACATTTGCACCGAGGATTTTAAACCTACTTCCCAAATATGTTATGTGCGCCAAAGGTACGCGCTCTTGTATTTCTTTGAATGCACATAATGCAGCGCTGTTATTTAAATTACATTTTTCTCTCACGCTGCTCAAAATTGTGAAGGAATGTGTATCTTGCACATTTAATATTGTAATATTTCCCCTTTCATTTTTAGTTGTTTCTGTAGATATTGCAGAGGAGATGTACTACATTCGAAGATATGCTTTGAAGTCCCCGACAATAAAAGTAAAGTGGAATGCAACAGTACTTTAAAATGAGAACAGTTTTGGATAATTGAAAGCAATATGAGCGAACATATAGGAAATGATGGAAATGAATCATTTCTTCACACTAGCCGTATAAGGCTAAGGTATTGGATTGATAGAGCCGACATGAAAAATTCAATGCCACTGCCGGGATTTGAACCATGGATCTATTGGTTTCCGTCCAGTCGCTCTTACCCATTGAGATACCATGTCCCATTTGCCGTCATGACATTAAATTCTCCTATTGACTCATATGTTTCCCCGGTAAACCACTAGGGGCTCTCGTATCGGAGATAACACCGTTTGTGGCGACGTCATGACGGCAAATTGGCAATGATAACTCAATGAAAAGAGATACTGGACAAAAACCGTGGTTCAAGTCCCGGCCGTGGCATTGAAATTTTCATGTCGACTCTGTCAATCCAATACCTTAGTCTGTATACGGCTAGTATGAAGAAATGTTTAATTTCCATCAATTAACTTAAATAATAAGAGTTAAATGATGAAGCCTGGGACTCAAGTATTTAAAATAGTAAGTCACCACAAACGGTGTGTCGTGGATGCGAGAGCCTCTAGTGGTTTACCCCAAGGCGGCCCGGGTTCCATCCCAGGGACCGCAAAGTGAGATTTGTAGTGGACAACACAGTGCTGGGGCGGGTTTTCTCCGGGATCTCCGGTTTCCCCCGCCATCTCATTCCACCGGTGCTCCATCTTCATCTCATTTATCATCAGTGTCATCGCCTGCGGTGCCTATGTAGTAAAAGCGGGCGTTAAACACTACACATTTCATTTCACTAGTGGTTTGCCGAGGAAATATATGAGTCAATTGGAGAATTTAATGTCATGACAGCAAATTGGCCATGACAGCTCAATGGGTAAGAGCGACTGGACGGAAACCAGTAGACCCGTGGTTCAAAACCCGGCCGTGGCATTGAACTTTTCATGTCGACTCTATCAATCCAGTATAGGAATGATTGATTTATTTCAAATAATGTGGTTTTAAAGGAATTTACCTTTTTGTTTTCTACAAAACGTTCTTGTCTATATCTTAATGTTTACTTATAAAAATTGTATCTTATTAAAATCATACAAAATATTTACAGATGAAAAGGACTGCGTATGCTATTCGTAGAAAATACTACATAGGTTTATTAGTTATGTAAATATCTTAAGCATGTGACATTTTAATCAAAATGTTTTGAGGAATTTTAGAGTCAGGAAATAGCTTCTAGTAAAGGGCAGTATAGGGTGAGGATTATCTTTAGAATCTTTGTTTTACATTTTCAGAAGATGCTAAACCTAATCACGGAGTTCAGTTTCTTTTTTAAATTAATGCTAAATGCATTAGTACATTTATACTGTAACTAAGTAAAAGAACTTGTCTAATAGCTTCATTATCATAATTAAGTCACTGTTTGGCAGTAATTTATTCCAATGAATAAATTACTGCTATTTACATTTTTCATGTAAAATACACATCACTGCACTAAGTCTTCAGGTTTTGTCCTTTTTAATGTTCTTGATACAGTACTGAAATTGAAGTACAACAGGGTTTGAATGAGTGTGAAGTTGTTTTCATGCTTCATTGCCAAGTTTTTTATTTCTTCACTGATGGTGTCCATTTTTAAATCTCTGTGGATATTATTCCTAGTGCACCATGGTGTATTATCGATACCACGTAGTACTTTGTTTTGAAAGCTTTGTATGAAACTAATATTAGATTTATCGGTGCAGCTCCAGATCTGCAAGCCATACATCCAGATAGGTTTCAATATCTCTTATACAAAAGCAATTTATTATGTATCGTAAATTGAGAATGCCTTTCTAACAACCAATGCATTTGTCTAGACTTAACGTCAAGTTCTTTTTTACCGACCTCTGTAACTTAAGTGGTAATGTGTCTGCCTCACGTTCAAGAGCTCCTGAGTTCGAATCTCAGACAGGGTGAGTCATCTGGATAAGGTGTCTTCTAAGGTTTTCCCTTATTCTGAAGGATGAATGTCTGGTAACTCTAAGCTCTATTGAGCCTGGGATTATTTGAGCAATATTTCGCCCAGTTCATTCATAGTGTGATATGATCTGACGTTAAAAAAAGTTGTTTCTTCTTTTTAACATGTGCTTTCCATTTTAGTTTAGCATCAAGTGTCATGCCCAAGGACTTGGCTTCGTTTGCGTATGGAATTATTTGTTTATTTATAAACACAGGTAACATGTTTACTGTTCTATTTGTGAAATTGTCGGAGGACATAAATTACAACAGTAAAAGAAATTGTGAAATTGATGTGAGTTGATTTTCTCTCGTTAACTTTAATGGATGGCTGTGAATTCCTGCAAATTTGTAGCAGGTAAAAATGTTTGTGAAATGTAGAGATATGTTAATTACCACAAATTTGTTGATTGGCAAACCTGTTTATCTAGTAACAGGCGGTCAGTTACTCACCTCGACTCACAGTCAATTGTCAACGTCTGCCGGGGCCTGTTTATCTACTAACTTGCAGACAGTGACTATTCTTAATCAGTCAATTGTCAACAGTGAGTCACAACATACACGTCTGCGTGACCATGGGAGTTTATAGTAATTTTTTCTACTTTTATTATTTTGATGATAGACCAATATAACAATTTTAACCATACAGTCAATATTGTGACTTTGTGTGTTCGTAGAATTAAAAGCCGTGTTTGAAGAAATTTAAAATGCTCTTTATTTCAGTAATAATAATAAAAACACTTTGTACAACCCTACAGGCTCTAAAAATTACGTGTCATACAAAAACGTAGTCTCTCGTTGCTTCACCATACGTAAACAAACGAAAGAATTCACTTGCGACACACTTCAAATAGTTGCACACACAATCAACAGCTCAAGTCGCGACTGAGCCCGCTTTGACAGCCGCGGCGCTTTTATATCTCGAGTCACTGTTTTTAGAAATTAGTGGAACGTTCGGTAACAATCGAGACGGCACCAGAAAAGACGAAACTTCCAGACATCTATCTGTCTCTTTTTTCCTCATGCGTCCGACAGCAGCACAATAATGCTTCGGCGACAATATCATGGTTGCACAGTCCCAAGTCTGAACAAAGTACGAGGGAAAATATTATCTTCTAATTTTGAATTTATTTTTATTTATGATAACCGTGACTGTGTAGGAATTCACTTAACTTCTAATTTTGTAGGAATTCACATATCTACATTCTGCTAACCTCGACTTTGAAGGAATTCACATCTCCGACTTTAATGCGCCACACATTATATACACTCAAGGTACCTCAAAATAAGCAGTGCCAGCGTAATCTTGATATCGAATTTTTGGGTCAGAATGAAGTACTTCCTCTACCTCCTACTATACGCTGGATGCAAAAAGTGACAACTTTCCTGGAAAACTAGGTAATACAAATTCATGGTATAAGGATAAAGGAACATTAAATTTTCCTCTACACTGGCCTTGAGTAGGGCAAGGTTTGTTAGGGTGGAGTCAGACTGAAAAATTTAAGCCATAGCCGTGTTTCAAATTCCGGCTATGGCATTGACTCCCTGTGACATAAGGATATAAAATTTTGACAAGGATGTAAGAATTGCCCTTTGTATGATTATCGTAGTATTTAAGAGCTACTTGTAATTATCTACATCGGATCGCATACACCTTAGCGTCACATCAACAAACATCCGTGTCAACAAATATACCGATGCGCGGTGTGTGTACACTCTGGTACAGATACAAAATGTAACCTACGCTACAATATGCCATCCTCCTTATTGCTTTCGTTGCGGGAATTACAATGTAAAACCATGCACATTCGTAAATTGTCAAATGTGAATTTTCTACGCCTCTCGCTGAAACAATATAAAAATATTGGAAAAAAGTTCGTTCAATGTCACATGACGTTAATGGTGTATATGAATAGTACAAATCATTTTCATGTGTTTGTCCCAGACTTAGTTTATTTGCTATATTACGCAGCTCTGTAAATACATTATTTTTGTGTAGAATACTAGACTATTTATTTATTTATGTATTTATTTATTTATCTATCTATTTATTTATTTATTTATTATTTTTTGTTCGTTTGGTAGGTGGTACATTCTGTATATTCTTAATTTTCGTAGACATCTCTTACACTGCTTTTATACAGCTCGAAATTACATTCTTCAAGCTGTTTAATGGTTGTTGATAATACTCAAAACTTTGTATTTATAAAATGGAGATTGTCCAATAATTGTTGTGAAAGTAATGCTATTAGCACAATATGTCAAACACCTTCCACTCCCTGGAAGGCAGATCTACCTGCGTGGTGAGCAGTAGTTGTAATGAAACTAAATCTACGTTTTGCGAACCGGACTATTCCTGCGTGTTGTCCGCGGGACTGACATCAGCAGTTATGTACTGCAAGACTCGTAATCTTCATATCCCTTTAAAGGTGTATGGGATCCGATGCCTGGTGACTAATAATTGGTAGAAAAAGTTAGGGGAAGCGTTACAAATAAGCGTTTGAAATTATAAGTAACCCATTTTTACTTTATGACGTAAGTAATAGGTAGAGAATTTATTGCATCCACCCAAAAATTCGATACCAACATTTCACAGGAAATACAACAATAACAACAATAATAATATTAGTAATAATAATAATAATTAATAATAGTAGTAGTACTCTCATTTTAAGGAAAAGATCCTTTTGTGTGTGTGTGCGTGCGTGTGCGTGTGTGTGTTTGAAACTCCACACTTCAAAAACGAAATTTGATTAAATATCGAACTACTTTTCTTTAAATTCAGCATCTTCCGTCGATGCTACTCGAAACTCTTCAAGTAAATTGCCCCCCCCCCCCACAGATTTTCAGTCTCGAAAATGACTCTTAACGATTTTGATTAAAATATCATATGCTGTTAGCTATTTTCTTAAGAAACGAAATGTACTTACATATTGAATTTTCTGGAATTTTCCTCAGTGTTCTCTTCATTCGGAATGACATTTGCTTGACTGGTAAACCAGTTATATATACATACACACAAATCTTACTGCACAAAAATGTAAGTGCCCGCCTCGGTAGCGTAGATGGTAGCATGTCTGCTTCACGTTCAAGAGGTCCCGAGTTCGAATCTCGCTCGGGGTGAGTTACCTAGATAAGGTTTTTTCGGGGTTTTCCCTTATCCTTCAAGACGAATGTCGGTAGCTGTAAGCTCCATGAACCCTGGACTCATTTGAGCATCCTCTCACCCAGTTCATTCACCGTCCGATATGGCTTAAACGTTGGAGGACGTAAAATTAAAAAAAATGTAAGTACAATTTGTTAAAATACACAATTTATATAAATTTTTTTTTTTTCCTTTGTGGAGTGGACCATTTGCGAGATATTCCTTGTTATTTGAATTTTGCAGTACATTCACTTTTCTTAAATAGGAACACATTACTTATATCTTTGCCAACAAAGAGAACATAAGTGATCTCTTGAAAGATTTGACTACCGTTTAAAGCGTACTGTATCCCCATATTGCTCTTGTACCTAAAATCAATAAGATAATTTCTGCAGAAGTTGTCTCGATTGTGATAGATGAATAAGGTTTTCTAAGAATAATTTATGTGAGAGGAGAGAAAGTCATGTGAGTCAACACCTCAGATTTTGTTCAGAGGCATGGAATGACAAGACTTGGAACTTTTGAGTACAGATATTCGTTTTCGCTTGTTATTCGCCGTTCTGTTATGCAGGGCATAGGAAGGCTCCCGCTTTAAAAACACGGTAATTGTTCTGAAAAGTGAAGTAGGTCTCGTTAAAAGTCTGGGTGGGCGACAAGGGGTACGAAACAATGACCTCCATTAAGCGAACAGCGTTGTTTGTACAGCCTGGCGTGTTAGTCATCCCGCACCAGCGATATTATTACAACGTGGAGCAGATGTTAATTAACAACCACATAAATTTTGTCATCCATACGAAATAACCGCTGCCGCCGCCGCCGCCTCGCTCGCCTCGCTCTGTTGCAGCCCAGGGAGTCGAACTGCTGTCGATGTGCTTCTTTTTGTACTGTTTCTCTACCTCCCCGTTGTCGTTTTCTGCCGTATATTGTTTCTTTCTTGTTCTCATGTCTGCAGTAGCTGCTTTGTACCCAGCAGGCCATGTTCGTATCTCATGTTGGAAAAGGCTTTTCACCTAGGAGCCATGTTACCAACAAACTTTTTCGCTGTAAAAACCTTTTTGCAGTACAAGGCTTTTCAAAGCGTGTTCTCGGTACCCTCAGTTCCGCAAGTCTAGTATAGGGACGACATCAATACTGCAAACATATCGTTTTACAAAAGCAAAATAACGTTTATTAATAAACAATGATTAATAACGTATGACGTGTTCCTTTTACATGGCTTTAGCTATTATTAGACTGTTCAGCGGCCTGTTCTTTGGCGTAGATGGTAGTGAGTGGGTCTACCTCACGTTCAAGAGATTCCGAGTTCAACTCTCGGTCATGTTAGGTTATCTAGATAACTACCTTAATCGTGTAAGTACTTTAAGGCCCGGGCTTTGTAGTTAACCACTATTAGGTCAATTAATAGAAATTAATTTTTCTTTCACACTAGCCGTGTGTAGGCTAAAGTATGAAAAGATTGAGTCAGACTGAAAAATTCAATGCCATAGCCGGGATTTGAACCACGGATCTGCTGGTTGCCGTCCTTGAATTTTCCAGTCTGACTCAATCATTCCATACTTAAGCCTACACACGGCTAGTGTGAAAGAACAATTTCCATTAATTGACCTAATAGTGGTTAACTATAAAAAGCCCGGGCCTTAAAGTACTTACAGCATAGTAAGTCGCCATTAAGGTAGTTGTCTCATGTGTTTATGAGAACTTCTAAGTGGTTTACCGGGAAAAACACGAGTCAGTTGGAGAATTTAATGCCATAACGGCACGTTGGCCATAGTAGCTCAAGGGTTAGAGCAGCTGGACGGCAACCAGCAGATCCGTGATTCAAATCCCGGCTATGGCATTGAATTTTTCAGTCTGATTCTATCTTTCCATACTTTAGCCTACACACGGCTAGTGTGAAAGAACAATTAATTTCTATCTAGATAAGTTTTTTCCGGGATTTCCCTTATCCTTAAGGATGAGTGTTTTAAGCTTTTAAAGCTGTTCCTTAGCCAAATGGTTAAGGTAGTGACTAGCGAGCCAAACGGTCGCTGATTCAATTCTTACTACCGCAAAATAGGTTTTAAGAGCGAGAATTGGGTTTTTAATGGCCGCGCCATGAGTGGTTAGACCGCTTGGCTCTCACCTTGGCGGCTCGGGTTCGATTCCAGGCGACCGCAAAGTGGGATTACAGCCCGCCTCGGTAGCGTAGATGGTAGCTTGTCTGCCTCACGTTCAAGAGGTCCCGAGTTCGATCTCGGTCAGTGTGGGTTACCTGGATAAGGTTTTTATTTCGGGGTTTTTCCTTATCCTAAAAGAATGTCAGGTAACTCTAAGCTCTATGGACCCTGGGCTCATTTGAGCATCATTTCACCGATTCCATTCATCGTCCGATATGACTTAACATTGGAGGACGTAAATTACAACAAAAAATGTAAATCTCGTGGAAGTACTCGATTTACGTTAAAATACATATTTTCTGTATTTACCTGGCGTAGGGATTACCGTGATCAGGAAGGCGGTTCCCCGGGGTGAGGCTCTTCCATTGCACTTCGGTTGGGCTGACCCCTGTGATTGCCCCAAATGGGGTAACTCGGGTGCATAATGTTTGGTAGTCGGGACTGCATTCGCGCTGTCGCGAATATATATTACTGTAAATTTAGTTTGGGTGTCGCCTGATGCTGCTGGTAGTTACAATTTTTGAAGCGGATAAGTTTCATACATGAAGTCAATCTGCGCTACTTGTACCGGGATCGATACCCGGCGCCTCCAGTACTTCTTAGGCTGGGCTTCAATGTCAAGTCTGTATCCCTGCATCAAAAACCCACTCTGCTGAATCGCACTGCCAAACAGCTATGATCACCTCTTGGATAGTGCGGGTGCTTTAGGCGGTACCGCAGCACATTTCTCCTTCCCAATCCGGTGGAGGTTTTTAGTGTAGTAGTACCCTTGAGGTGAAGCCCACATACTCCACCGTGCCCTTCAACACAGTGGAAATCCATAAATGGATGTTTCTCCACTGGAAAAAAAAGTAAGCTCTATGGACCTTAAGCTTCTTTGAGATCACGTCACCCATTTCATTCATCGTTCGATATGACTTAACGTTGGAGGACGTAAATTAAAAAAATAGAGGATAAAAGTCTTTTCTTACAGACTTAAAGTTCTATTTATATCAATATTAACTATTATAACCATCCTATTAAACATTTTTGTAGATATAAGTGATACACTGGTGGCTGAAACAATAGTTAAATCTTTTAAGCTGGTCTCGAAATTGGAACTCTTTAGATGACATCACAAGAAACGAATGATCAGCATGTTCATGATAATGTTCATTATCATGAACATGTTCCCTATTGCTTCCTTGAAGGATCTTGTACTTAAATATGTCCTCAGAACTGTTTTCCTAAGAATGCAAAAATACAAAAAAAAAAAAAAAAAAAAAAAAAATGTATATTTGAGCGGAGGAGTTCTGGAGAAGAGGAGCCCGCCTTGGTAGCGTAGTTGGTTGCGTGTCTACCTCACGTTCAAGAGGTTCCGAGTTCGAATCTTGGTCAGGGCGAGTTACCTGGATAAGTAAGGTTTTTCCAGGTTTTTTTTACGTATCCTGAAATATTAATGTCTGTGCTTTACAGAATCTGGACTCATTTGAACTTCATCGTCCGAATTACAGCATTGGAGGATGTAAATTAAAAAAAAAAGGTGCCAGAAGGAGTGCATTTCTAGTCAAATATGGATACCTATATTGCTTGAAGAAAAAGAAGGCAGCTCTCGTGCTTCTTTTTCTTTTTGGTTTTTAACTAACGTCCTCCGGCGTGAGTCATATCTGACGATGAATGAAATTGGTGAAATGACACGCAAATGAGACTAGGGTCCTTAGAGCTTATAGTTTCCAGACATTCATGTTTTAGGATAAGGAAAGGCCTGGAATAAACCTGATCCAGATAACTCATCCTGACCCAGATGGGAATTCGGGAAGTTATTACCACACTACAGAGGTGGACATTTGTGATTCTTATCTGATAACCTGAGACATATGTAAGGAAATAAAATTTATCTGAACAGAAATCACGGAATTAAAAAATAGCACAGCAATTTTGCTGTGATTAGCTGTAAATAGATGACTGTGGGCTGTATAAAAGATCCAATGATGTGATGTCTATGTTAAATTGCTGCTACTCGTACTTCAGTAATTCAAGAATAGAAGACTTTGATATACATTTCACTGCTAACTGCAGCTAACCGCAAACTGCATCTTCAAGATGTTTTTCACGTAATCCATACGCTCGTTATCAAACGTGCGGGACGCAGCATCCCAAGGATGCACAAACATTTAATGTAAAATAATGTTAAAATAAAAACTAAAGTAAGAATAAACTACAGATCAAATTACAGGTTACTGTAACTGAAAATATTGGAAAACTATACTCATATTTTGAAAAGGAAGGTAAAATGAAACTTCGTAAATACGTCAGAAAGTATATAAACATGGAAAGATAGAGTCAGACTGAAAAATTCAATACCATAGCCGGGATTTGAACCACGGATCTTCTGGTTGCCGTCCAGCCGCTCTAACCTTTAAGCCGACATGACATTAAATTCTCCAACTGATTCGTGTTTTTCCCGGTAAACCACTAGGAGTTCTCATAAACACATGAGACAACTACCTTAATGGAGATTTACAACGTGTAAGTACTTTAAGGCCCGGGCTTTATAGTTAACCACTATTAGCTGAATTGATGGAAATTAATCGTTCTTTCACACTAGCTGTGTGTAGGCTAAAGAATGGAAAGATTGAGTCACACTGAAAAATTCAATACCATAGCCGGGATTTGAACCACGGATCTTCTGGTTGCCGTCCAGACGCTCTAACCCTTGAGCTACTATGGCCAACGTGCAGAAATGACATTAAATTCTCCAACTGAATCGTGTTTTCAGTATATAAACAATTTGACGATAGAAATTTGGAATACAAATTCTCTTGTGTCCGTTATTCCCAAATGAAAAATGTATATTCAAATGTGTATTCCCTTCTCCTTTCCTTTTTTTATTTTTTATTTTTAAGTTTGCCTTAAAATGCAAAAGTTAGTTTACTGTCAGTTTCTCAATGTTAGAACATGAATACAAACCTTAAACAGATAGGAATTTAATGATTAAAGAATTCATGAAAATAATTCGTCAAGAGAGTTAAAAAGTATAGGAAATTTAGATTATTACTTTCCCGATTTTTTATTGCATTTTCAACATTTTTACTGGAATTGGGTATAATTTTAATCTTTCAGATTCTACTAAAATACTTTCGGGCAAATCCATCTATGCTTTTAATGTCAGCAAACAAAAGAATTACAATAAGCTTTCATAGATAAAATTTAAAACCACAACACATGCATTAATTTCACAGTAATTTCTTTAACAATATTAATTTTATTTTTTAGTTTTATAAATATATAAAATAAGATAGCGTGTGAAATTCGTTTCTAATGTTATATGTCAAACTAAGTTGATATGTTGCGCATTGCAGGTTGCCATGCCGCGCCACCAGAGCAGGCCATGCAGCGCGGTGACGTCACGACGTAGCCCTTGGAACACTTGAACTGTGAGTACTTTCAATAACAACAATAGCGTATGTCTGTAAGAATGTCTTCACAAAGTTGTGTATACAATGAAACTAAAAGGTTACTTACCATGAACCCAAGTATAGGTGGAACAAGCTAATGAGAGTTCTCAAGAATTCAAAGTAGCCGACTTTACGATAAAGTATTGCCAACTTGTAACAGTATTTTTTTAGTAATGTTCGAAGGAATAATAAATATATAAAAATGTATGTAGTTGTGTGATTGGCCGAAGTAGTAGTGGTATCACGTGGTGTGATGACGTGTCAGTGAATCGGCCAATCACAAAATAAAGTGGGAATCACTATGGGGACAAGAAAATCAATAATCTAGAAAAGTGTTAGAATCTTGTGTCTTGCTGGAGAACGAGGAAGTTGACTTAAGATGTTACGGTGATTATAATTCTAAAATATGAATTAAATACAAAAGTGTTATATTCAATATTCGCAATATAAACAAGTGCATTATGCAATTAAACAATATATGGTTAATCTAATTCAATCACCAAGAAGTAAAAGTTAACATGCAACGATTAAGATTGAAAATCATGATTCTGGAGTGAAAGAAAGTATTATACCGACCGCCATAATGGAGAACAAATAAAAATCCAGTTACAAATGGCGCAGCAACGTGTGGGGCTCGAATAGGATAAAGAAGAGGAGATCGTGCATCGTGCAGCTCCGTGGGAATTTAAAAGGAAAGAAGAAAGAAGAGAGAAGAAAGAAGAAAACGAGAACTGGTTTAAGTGAGTGAAATTTAAAAAAAAAAAAAAAAATAATAATAATAGTAGTAGTAGATTTATGTTGTTAAGAAATCAGAAAATAGTTAAAAAGATGGCGAGTAGAAAAGAAATAATAGTGGAAGGAGAAGTTACTGATAGTGTAGGAATGAATAGGGAGGATGCAAGATTAAGCATAGATAATGAGTCAATGTTGGAAAGAATAACAAGAATGTTAAGTAATTTAGATTCTAAAATAGAACAAAATGCAAATGATTTAAAATCAGAAATGAGTAATTTAGATTCTAAAATAGAACAAAATGCAAATGATTTAAAATCAGAAATGAGTAATTTAGATTCTAAAATAGAACAAAATGCAAATGATTTAAAATCAGAAATGAGTAATTTAGATTCTAGAATGAAAGATGTAAAATCAGAAATGAGTAATTTAGATTCTAAAATAGAACAAAATGTAAATGATTTAACTAAGAAAATGAATGATTTAGATGTAGGAGTAAGACAGGAACTAGCACAAAATGTGAGTAACTTAGAAATTAATTTATTACAGAAGTTAAAACAGGAATTAAAATCTGAAATTTCACAGGAGATTAGAGAAGGGAGAAAAGAGTGTAGGGATAATATGGAAAGGCTTATGCAGATCATAGAGATTAATAAGGATGAGAATAGAAAGGAAGTCAATGAGTTGAGAGAGATAATTCAGGAAACTAGGTTAGGTCAGGACATTGTGAAACAAGAAATAAGAATGGAATTAAACAAAGAGTTAGAAACATTTAGGATACAACAGGCAGAAATAACATAAAAACAAAGAGAAGAATTAGGAGATAAAGTAGAACAAAGAATCAATGTAATTTGTTCTGAATTGCAATTACAACATGATGAAAGTAAGATACACCAAGAGGAAATAAAGTTACAAATTGATGAGATAAGTAAAGCAAAAGAAGAAGTAATTTTGCAAATTAAAGAGGTAAAAGAACATTTTGAAAAAGAAAAGGATAACTTAGGAAAACTGACACAAGTTGTAATTGCATTACAGGCTAGAAAAGTAAATAACGGGAAAGAAATGTCTAGAATTACAAATATAAACGATTGTGACTTACCAGGTGAATTAAGCAATCATCAGAAGTCTGGTGATGTAGTAAGTGAATGTAGTGATTTTGTGAGTCCAGATAATGATATTAATTATCTCAGAAACACACAGAACATGTCCTCACACACACAACTCCACAGTCTAGGTCAAAATGAATGTGTACATTATTCACTAAATGATATTAGTCCACCAAGTTTTGATGAGGAATCAGGTGATAATCCAAAAGTATTTCTTAGGGAATTGGAAGAATATTTCCGTATTAAGAGAATTCCCAATGAATTTCGGATGGTAATAGTAAAACGCTGTTTGAAGAAAAATGCTCTTGAGTGGTTAAGGTTAACTTTGGCTTCACATGAAACATACAGTACTTTCAGAAATCTGTTTATAAATAGATTTTGGGGACCTGAGAGACAAAGAAGAATAAAAGTTGAGTTAGCAACGGGTAGGTTTGAGTTTAAAAAAGGGATTTCTATGACTGAATATTTCTTAAAATTAGCAAACAAAAGTAAGTTGATCAATCCCGAAATTTCTGAGACAGAAATTGTCAACATGCTAATACGTCATTATCCACCACATATCAGAAATCATTTAATTGTGGCTAAGCCTATCGATTTCTCTGATATGATTGAATTATTATCCGAATTTGAAGCACATAACCTCATTAATGATACTACATCCTGTGATGGTAACTATAATAACGTCCATATTGAGCGAGGAAGAAATCGACAGGAATCACAACCTACAAATAATAGGAATAATAGGACGAGTTTAAATTGGGGCGGGGCACCCGTGAGAAATCAAAGATTTGAAGGAAGAGGTTATGATCCTAGACGAACTTATGAATCTGTAATTCCCGGAACAGGAAAGGGAGTTCAAAATAATGTGCAAAGGAATTATCATAACAATCAGTCGACGAGAATTAGAAGAAATGATCACATAAACCATGTAAGATTTTATCGAGGAAATAATCAGCGAATAAGTAACTTTAATAGGGGTAGAGGTACTAGTTTATTTAGTGCAAATCAAAGAGATTTTAGGGGTGTGAGATTTGAAAGAAGTAATCAAAATGAAATAGTCGAAAATACACAAAGCACAGAGAATGATGCGAATATAAACGATAGTACCAACCTAACCAACAATGAAAGTATTAATTAAGGACCGAATAGGTGAATGGAATTTCAATTTCATTGCGTTGGTAATTCCACATTTGGCAAGAGATGTAATTGTGGGTAATGGTTTATTATATGAATGGCAAAGTGTATTGAATTTCGAAATGCATGAAATGAAGGTTAAGAAAGAAAATGATTTATTAGTAATAAAATTATTGGAAGAAGATGGAAGAAAAGAAGTGAATATGGATAATATAAATAATGAAAGGTTTTTTTGTAGAAGATATACTTTTGCAAGAAAATGGTAATATTGAATACGAGGAAAATGAAAATTGTGGGAAGAGTTTAATTATTGATGGATTGCAAAATAATGTAACTGACCTTGAAAAGCATTGTTGCCAATTATATACAATACAAGATAAGAACGGCGGAAGCCAAGTGGAGGGAGAAATAGAATTCCAGAGAATATTACAAGTAAAGTTAGAAAACACATACAATTTAGACCAAGCGAGAAAAGAACAGTTGAAATTGTGTATATTAAAGAATAGAAAAGCCTTTAGTTCAAAACCTGGACTCTGTAACATATACACACACACATTTAAAGTGAATGATACTGCTCCCTATACACATAAAAGCCGACCTTTACCCATAGCTATAAGACAAGCATTTCTAGAAGCAAGTGTGGATACAAGAGATTTGTAATCAACGGAGTACTTATTGTTAAAATAGTTAAATAATAAAACATGTATATTATAGTTAAATGTCAATATATTGTTGTATTTTAATTAATGTTCATTTATTGTTGTGTTTTATGTATGTTATATTTATGTTACAGTTCATTGTTGTAAACGAAATTGTTAATTGGGGCTGTTCTTCGAAATATATGGAAACAGATTGTTAATTGTTAATTCCTTTATTTGGTTATTTTCCATATATTTCGAAGAAGGGCATTTGTAACAGTATTTTTTTAGTAATGTTCGAAGGAATAATAAATATATAAAAATGTATGTAGTTGTGTGATTGGCCGAAGTAGTAGTGGTATCACGTGGTGTGATGACGTGTCAGTGAATCGGCCAATCACAAAATAAAGTGGGAATCACTATGGGGACAAGAAAATCAATAATCTAGAAAAGTGTTAGAATCTTGTGTCTTGCTGGAGAACGAGGAAGTTGACTTAAGATGTTACGATCATTATAATTGTAAAGAAAAATTAATAAGATTCGAAAAGTGTTATTCAATATTTATAATATAAAAGAGTGAATCGTAGTTTATATTATATAATTAAATAATATATAACAAAATTAGACTCATCTAAATTTTATTTTCACCAAAAATCCGCGTCCACACCTTAGAAAGATCTCATGACCCTTATTAGATTAAAACTTGACTTGGATATTACAAAGAAGTTGGCGTGATTCTTATTGGAAGAAGAAGATCGAAAATAAAATCCAGTTACAAACTTCACAATGGGCGTTACTTGTTTCAAGTCAGTTTCAGTCAGATCTTGTTTGGAAACAATGCAAGATGATTAAATCACCTCCCAGTGTTAAACATCACGTCGTATTATAGGTCAAAATGAAAATTAAAATTAAAAAGCATAGATCTAAAACGGCTTACACTAAAACTATTCCAAATAAATACACCCTTAGAATATTCATCCTCTATCCAAGCGAGAATTATTTGCTTTAAACTCTGATATCGAACTTGCTAATGGGTAACATAAATAATTTTATAAAGAAATACTACTGATATAAATAAATAACTGTAATTCATAACTTTAGAATCGTAATATCAGTGCATAATATAAGAAGCACAGATTAAAATTTGCCCTTAGCTAAATTTCGCGTCAATTTAGTGGAGTTGGAAAGGCAGATTGGTTAAGGCAATTAGTGTTAGTGAACTTATTTAACAAGAAAAGTATTAGCTCAATACGTACCTGAAAATGGGCGAGGCTCACTAGCCAGGTGGTCCAAATGCTCACGCAGACAGTGCCCTGAAAATTCGAAAGGCATTTTGAGAATTTAGCAAGTAACTGAGTGGAAACTTGTTTTATTTGTGAATGAGAAGATTTAAAAGTTGTCAATATTGACAGGAGCGTTGGTGAGGATGGTAAAGTAGGTGGAGAGTTGTGACTTGTCCTTCGTGTTTTATAATGTCACGACTGTTGCCGAGGCGCACAAACAGATGGTGCACGGCGGAGATAAAGAGCCCGCCGAAACAGATAAATATAGCGCGGAGATAAAAGGCTTGCCGACACAGACAAAGTTAGACCTCTGGAACGTTCGTGTTTCGTCTTGTGCCGTCTTACAGAACATTCGATTGTTTTGAAAGTGAATTTTTTGTTTGTGGGTATGACAGGCGAGCTGGAAGATTGTAATTGTGTATGTGACGTCATTCTGCTACTGTAAGGGTTGACCAAAGTGTATTCTACGGAAATAAAAAACATTTTGAATTTCTACAAATTGGACTTTTAATTCTACGAATTCACACAGTCACAATAATCTTACGGACGAGTTTACTAAGATCGATTATCGGCAGTCCGAAGTGCCTAAGGACCGCGTTCGGGTTATACAGATATAGCGTGTGCCGATTAGTTAACGCTTCTCATTATAATTAAGGAAACGCTTGACTTTATCCAAAAGTAATTGATACGTCAGAAATTAGAAGATTTAATACTTCAATGTTACAATTCCTCGTTCTAAGATTCAGAAACAGTTGAATTCTTCTGCTTCAAACCATCGGCAACTCACTTCAGGTAGCTCCTGTCTCCATTATAGGTATCAGGTATCTGGTTTGTCTTACTCTAATACCCTCATACAAATATTTCATGGTTTACCACCAAAGCACCTGACAGCTGAGTCTTG
Source organism: Mantis religiosa (assembly GCA_030765055.1). Taxonomy (NCBI): domain Eukaryota; kingdom Metazoa; phylum Arthropoda; class Insecta; order Mantodea; family Mantidae; genus Mantis; species Mantis religiosa. The sequence continues at coordinate 202,047,431 of CM060951.1, read as the reverse complement.
TGTTTGACTCCCCGATAAGTGAGCCGGGTGCGAAGAAGAGGCATGTCGTGCGTATACTGAATACTGTGACCTTGTGGGTTCGTAGAATTAAAAGTCCAAGTTGCAGAAATTCAACATGTTCTTTATTTCCGTAGAAATACACGTTGGATAATCCTTACATTAGCAGAATTACGTCACATACACAATTACAATCTTCCAAGGTCGTTGACTACAAACAAACAGTTGCTCAGTTCTGATTACGACTGTCCGATAACTAATCTCTGTTTCATATAACCTTGCCCCGCTGACATGTATCACTCCGCGTGCAACTAATTTCCCCCTCATCCTAATTGGCTAATGCTTTCGCGCCATAGGCCATAGGCGGTGCTTTCCCGTCACATTGAAACCTGCAGTGAACGTAATAATAATTGCCAGAAAGATAGAAATAAGAATATGAAGGCATGCAAAAATAATGAAGTTTATAATGAAACTGAGCAAGTTGAAACTGAATGAATGAGCAATGAAACTGGAACAAGTTTATAATGAAAGACCTTCGACCTTCTGCACTGGGATTTTTAAAACCAGCACACATACCTTGCAAAAAAGCTTGTCTTCCAGTCTTAAAAGTCGTGTCACGCCATACTTATCGTGTGTCCTTCATTCACCCAAGTCTCGTCAAGGTAGTATATTTTGCGATTTGGACAATTTGATTGTCCTTAAATAGCATCTTCGCCACACAGCAATATCGCTCCTAGAGTGCTAAGTTTTCCTGTTATCTCAGTTTCATGTCGCGATGTTCCTGCGCATCTAACACTTACACCTGTAAGTTCAGAGCACAGCTGTTCGACTTCTCTCACTGACAAAGACGGATTCTTCTCTGTGAGTGCATTAAACACATGCAACACAATTCTTTTTTCGCCGCTTTCTGCCATTATACACATAGTAAGTACACGCGCAATAAACGATCAATAAAATAATTTAGCTCTCGCATTCGACATAGCACACCGTCGAATGGCTATATATGACTAATCCAGTTCAAAACAAAGTCAGTGATAAAAGTCATATAAACAAATATGTCACCACTACCGCTAAATCACGTGCTATCGTGTCATGTGCTTGAGAGCAAAGGAACCTCCTCTTTACTTCGTTTAAGTATTAACATGAATTTCAGATAAATCAAATCTGATGCGTAATATATTTCATTGAAACAGTAACGAAAATATAAATTTGACAATTCTGTTCCAACATATAAAGACATATCACCATGTTAAAGAACTAATTTTTACCGCACAACAGTCTGCACCGCAACAGCAGACAATGAGATGTGATAAGGTCACGTGACCGTTAAGGCAAGCTTACGTGAAACAAGGATTAGCCATGGCTTCTTTTTATACACAACCATTCATGATTCCAGACTGTTATAGAATGTTCTCTAACACGTCATCAGATAAAACAGGAACGTTCTAGACGTGTAACTTTATCTGTGCCGGCAAGCCGTTTATCTCCGCGCTATATTTATCTGCAGGCTCTTTATCTCTGCCTTGCACTATCTGTTTGGGCGCGTCGCGAGTACGCCGCCAGTCTAATAATGGATTCGCGACAATACCAACCCTTCCAAACTGACAAGTTTCAAGGCATGTTTATTCTTATATTTGTCAATGCATATTTTTAAAAGGATGTATCAAAATTCCACATAGCTACTGAAAAGATGTAGTTTTAATAATATACTCCCTGAAGGTACTTAGCCCGGGTTGACTGCAAAGGTAAAATGTACAACGCCTGCGGGGAGGAAGTATATGCATTCTAACTGATATTATCTAGCATTGTTTTCATTGTTGCATTGAATTATCTACTGAGTATTACCTATACGTTATTTAACAGATGTCGGTACCCTCATGGCTCTTAAGACTAACGTGTGAGGTATGCCAGTCGATAAAAATGCGGGTTACGGTTGACGTTTGAGAAACGGAAGTCCGTTTTAAGGCGATGGTTCAAACTTAAAATGTCGTTGAGGTTCTTTGCCCGTGGAGGCGTAAGTTTGCGTCACACTGCATTATGCGGCTTTACGAGAAGTTTTTGGACGCTTGTTACCAATTCTGATGCGCACAAGAGAAAAAGATGCCGGAGATCTTGTACAGCCACCAAACCTGCTTCTGATTACTTCGGAAAGTTTCCAACATCGCTTCAGAAGTCTGCTGCAGAATCCGCTCTTGAGATGGAGTTAGCATGGCGCATGCTGGAAACTAACTACCCTAATAGACGAAAGGAATTATGTGAATGGTTTCAGTGTGAAGTAAAAACGAGCTGATAAATCGGTTGTGTTAGCCCGACACCCAGAAAGAAGGGTAAATTGATCCGGCCACCCGCGAAAACGTCGTAAGATGGTGTGCTTGCTGGCGATTTTAGCGGACAACAAAGCGCTGGCTAAGTTTTTTAATTGATATTAAGGGATGGAATATCGCATTTAGTGGTCAATAGCTTATAACCTTTTTTATTTTAGATTGCTTTTCGATTTTGGCCAAGAGTGTGTTTTCTCAGTGATTTTATTAAGGATGAGTATATTTTAGAGCTCTTTCAACTGGATTTTAACAATATATGGTTTTAAAGGACGCTGATGACCGGGCAGTTGAGCGCCCTTAAGCTCGACCATCATCATCATCATCATCATCATCATCATCATCATCATCATCATCATCATCATCATCATCATCATCATCATCATCATCAGCATCAGCAGCAGCATCATCATCATCATCATCATCATCAGTGTGTAGTAAATGAGGATGAAATTGAGACAAGAGTGTATGGCCTGATTTGATCCAGTTCAAACGTAGAGGAACATAAAGCCCTCATAATTTATTTTTGTTCTATTTATACCCCGCCTTTAACTGCAATTGTCATATCAATGGTGTTAACTTGTATTCGTTGGGTTTTAATCATTAGATCACGCACGCATTCGCATTCACATTCATACTTCCAGACTCTGGGGAAGATGGAGAAAAATCCCCACCCCCAGCTGGAAGTCGAACCCGGGATCCCTCGCATGCTCTATCGACTGAGCTACGGGGCCAACCTCCCTCATAATTGTGTTTACTTGGCACATGAAAATCCAAACGCTCATTTCCACAAAGCAAAGTGTGAGACTCGCATTAGGAAAGTCATGCGTTCGATCCGTAGACCGACCTTCCTGACTCATGGTAGGGGGTGGGGTGGGTTCTCCTGGTCGCCAGGCGAAGATTACTTATATCCACAAAATTCTCTGTGCTTCCATTTCATCTTATTTCACTTCACCTTCATCTTGGTTGGCTTGAGTATGTGTCGGCTTGAGTCTCGCCAGAGATATCCTGCTGAGGTAGAGGAATTGGTTGTATGAGCTGCCATGGGGTAACCTCAGTCTGTAAAGTCTAGGGAACCTGCCCTGTGCTGTCGTATGTCACTATATGTGATCACCCCCTTGTTTCCTCTCACTTCAGTCCTTCCACCCTGTGAGCGAGAGGATGCCTCATGCGGTTTCGTATATGGCCCCTATTCGGGAGGTCTGGGTTCGATTCCCGTGATTGACCTACCTGACCCATGGGTTTTTTCTGGGGTTTTACCGGGTCGCCAGGTAAGTGCTGGATAGGTTAATTACATCCCCTGAATTGCCTATTCCTCCATTTCTTCATATCATCTCTCATCTGGTGGTCTCTTTCAGGGTAGAAATGTCGGTGGGTGTCTCGGCGTTGCATGGCAGGATTATATGCTTTTGTTAAAAGTTCTTCCTCCGGTAAGACGGTCTCCAGCCTCCGGTCTCCGAATTTCCGGACCACAATAGGGTGGCATACCGGTTCTGGCTTGCCGGGGAGTTTCCACCTGGTAAAGTGTAAGTACCCTTCCCTCGGCAGTGTCATGGCTCCTTGTGACGGCCGCCCTCTATCTCCTCTCGCCTCATCCTTCCTCCCTAGGGTGCCCCACTTGGGGGCATAGGCATACTCCTCCACAGGAGAGAAAATCTCCGAGGGATGAGACGCAGAGGGGTTGGAAAACGTTCCCACACCCTCCCTGGACAGGTTTATGACATCCCATGTCAGTACAGTTACAGACCATTCAAAAACATTCTGACGGCTTGTACTTTTGTGAATGATTCTTCTCGGTTTTAGTGTACAGAGTGAATAGGGCGCATGTTTTTCTAACGGTTCTGCTCCTTGTGTAGCATACGTTCCCTGTCACACACTTTCGCTGTCTTTGTACCACTGTATAAGAGAGCACATTCCGTACAGGGACCTTCTTTGCGTTGCTGGACAGTACAATAGACCAAGTGTGGATCTCCTTGGCGAATCCCTTCCGTAGTGTAGTCCAGTCCCTCCCTGCGGCTCCCCATCAAGGCCATAGCTACAAAATGTGTCCCTTAGGTGAAAGTGTTAGTTTTTTTAAATTTACGGCCTCCAAAGTTAAATCATATCTGACAATAAATGAAATGGATGAAATGATGTTTAAATGAGCCCCAGGTCCATAGAGCTTAGAGCTACTAGACATTCATGTTTCAGGATAAAGGAAAACCCCAGAAAAATCTTACGTATACCACCTCACACTGGGATAAATATCTAGTGCGGTTTAACAGGACCCTTCTTCATTGCGCTAGATATCTGGAAATAACAAACACTTCAATTTTGCCAGCTCTAAGTACACTTTATGGAAACAGTGAGTTGCTTAATTCCCAACACGTTCACAAGATTTAGCACCTCTGGACTATTTGAAGGATGGCGTGTGCCTCAGGGATCTATGTGGAGGGTATTTCATCATGAAATTACAGCAGCATGTGTACAAATCCCAATGGATACCATGACCAACGTTGTTCAAGCTAGTGTTCGCCGTCGGGATACGTGTCTGGTGCTAGGGGTAGCGCCTTGAAAACCGAAAGTGTCTTAAATACAGGATAAAAACCTCTTCACCATTAACACTAAAAATAATTTATTTCATATCGGAAACATGATCCGAGATTATACCTATTAACAAAGTATGTGTTGCACTCACACGGCATTCTCACTCTTGTAGAAACTTTTCTTACTAACTCTTATTCTTCTAATTCTATTTAAGCCAAACAAAAATTTACAGAAATTACTTTCTTGCATATTTTCTTGTAGTTCAACGGCATTAGTGCAAGGCAGTAGGCTGTAAGGGGAGCCACCAAGCAAATGCTTTGAAATCTTGTTTTTGCATGATCAAAAGAAAGAAACAAACCAAAAGCAAGGAATATTTTGAAAATGGATAACTCAGAAAGAAAAATACTTGACAAATTATGTGAATAATACGCTAAAACTGAAGGCAATAACAATGAAGCAATACAAATATTACAATAAAATATAATAATTTCTTTCAGAAACTTCACTTATCTTTTTATGAAGTTCTAAATTCTTCACGCTACACATGACTAGTTTTACAAATAAACATTAGGCTGAGGATGCAGATGACGTATTTGCGAAGCTAGCCCTGAGTACTGAGAAGAAATTGTAACTTCTTAAAAAGATAAGTGAAATTTTTAACAAATTATGATAGGTTATTTAATAAATTATGTGCTTTAATGAGATCTATACTTTGTTTTTAGTGGTATTGGAAACAGCATGTGGAATCCACTTTGTTCTGAGTGGCCGTGTGGGGTAGAACAAATCTTATCACGGAAAAAAGTGTAGAAATTGTCAAATTGAAATTTTATGCAACACTAAAATTTTCTGATATGTTCTTTGTCAACGGTCTGAATTTTTATAAAAAAAATGAAAAAATTTAAACACTGGCGCGACAGCCCTTAGAGGGGCAAGGTCTACCAACCCGACAGCCGGCCTCACGCCCACTTACGCACGGCAGAGGTAGACGAACATCCAACCGATACGGGGAGGAGATGTCAACATCGTGGCATCCCCCAACCGGAATGTTGGTTTCCGTGACCAGGGCCGCTTACCTAACGTAAGCTCCTCACTTTCCTCACGATGCTGAGTGGGCACCGGTCCTATACCCGGGACCTAAAATCCGCACGCCATGGGTGGGATCGAACCCGGGCGGCTTTCCGTGGCCAGGGACCAAGGCATGCTGCCTTAGCCCGCTACGCCACGGCGCAGGACTCTAAATTTTTATAATTTTCTCAAATGGTAAGTCGTTATTCATTTTTGCTCTTGGTCACGCAAAGCACATGGATTTTCAAAGCCATCAATTAGCGATTTGCTTTTTAAAAATAAGACAATCGCTTTAGCTTAGTGTATTCTTCTTAGTTGCCGTGGTACGAGCCTTGCGGATCCTTAGCACTCGTGGTACCCTTGACGTTACTAGAGGAACCTCGGACCGAACTGCCGAGTCCATTCCGTAGGGTAGTTGTTCGGATTGGGTTGGACTCGATGGGGCAGTGCGTTCCCGATACCCGTGGGAGATCGGGTACGTCTACGGACGGGGTTGAGGGAAGCCATATATTCCCGCGTACCTAGCAATATGTGCTAGGTCACCAGGCGGCCCTACCGAGGTTGATCGGTAGCCTTCCCTTTTGGGTTTGGCGCGCGTAAGTGGCGTATCCACTTCCACCCATCTTGTGTTTTCGGATCAGATGTGGGGGGGGGGGAAGCCTTGTTAGCATCTAGGTCTTGCCCCATAGAAAGAGCCTTGGAGGCGCCGAGCGCCCCTTGGGGACAGCTCGGTAACTCCATGGTATTAGAGGGAGGTCAGTCTTTACTTTGTGCAGGCTGCCCTACGCAGATACACTCGCCCTTAAATGTTTAAAAAAATGTGCCTACAGTGAAATACAAGATGGACAGAAAGTTTCTCCGTCAAGTTTTTTTAAAATTACTTTGTTACACACAATGTTTTTTTACATAACTCCTTTCTGTACTTGGATGAATGATTTGGGAAGTCCTCTGCTCAATTTCTCAGTATTTTATATGGGTCGTTCCTTATAATGAAGACATGCAACTCTTCTGCTAAAACTCTCCACGAGCACTGTTATCTCTTCAGAGGTGACTATTCCATTCCTGCTGAACACGTACAATAAGCCGGTCCCTTTAATGAATACTGCAGTCAGGATTTAGTTCTGGGCTATTTCCGTGCCAATCATCCCAAACAACAGGGAATATTCTCTTGAAAAGTGCCATGAATGAACATGTTCACCTTTTGGCCCCATTTTTAAAGATGAAACCCTAAAAGCCAAGAAGAACACAGATCACCCAAGAGCAGATACAGACGAAGTTAATAAATAGACAAGTAATTTGTAATTCATAAAATTGAAGAAAATTAAAATTTGGCAAGACTACTTTTTATCTCCTTAATTAATATCTAACACAATTATTTTTTGTTCTTTCATTAGAAGAAATCATAAAAATACATAAAAAATTATTGAATGACAAATTTTCATTAACCATTATACGCTGAATTATCTCTGGATTAAATAATTAAGTGGTAATAGATATATTTTGTCTATTTGGTATTTAATCTAGAGAATTATGGAAGTATTTTGTCAATTTTTATTTTTTGTAAGGAAATTAGTATGTTCCCTTATGGAAACATTGGTATGGATTTTTTTTTTCAATACAGAATTTCGTTGCTGACACTGAATACACCAACTTCTCATTGTAAATAACACACCAGAACTAAACATACGCAAAAACACATTTTTATCTTAAAGTAATCAATATTATATGGGGAAAAAATCATTTCCAAAATCACCCAATAACTCACTTGTAGGCTTTAAGTTTTCCATAAGCCATAGAAAACTGGAAAACAGTGTAAATGCACATTCCTTACAAATTCATGACAATTCAGTTGTGAATTCTTTTTGCACAGCGCACACCTTCCCTGTACAGCCTTAACCAGAAAATGATCGCCAGCTTTCTCCAATGACAAAGTATCCAAAACACTAAAAACAACGACTCATACTAACAATTGAAGCTAACATCTGTTTATACCTATTGTTGATTGGAATAGTAGAAAATGTGCCTCTCAACATGGGAAAGGTACATTCTTTTCAAGTTTCATTCTACTGGTTATTTTCAGCATTCTGTATAAATACTTTATTTATATAGGCATAGAAATGATGTTAAAAATTAAAAACAGTGAGATTTTTATCTATGTATAGTCAAAATTTGGAAACCATTTAACGTTCCCAATTGGCAACATTGGTAGGTTAACTTACAAAGTGCAGAGATGTCAAATTTATGATAAGGATCTCCTTTGAAGAAATGCACCACCACAACAACACTAGCCAACAACACACAAACATCTGTAAGAATTAGTGACAATGAGTCAGTAAGAAGTAAACACAAGTTTGTCTGCCGACTACAAGAAGGCAAGGCAGAGGAATGTGTAACGTAATTTACCTTTGCTGTCGTGCGCTCCCCTTCCGGATATGATAAGGATGCTAGGTTCATGTAAAATACAGCGTTGTCACATAACTCATCTATGCATAATACTACATGGCAAATCGAGAAAGCGTATCGGGAAAAATTCGCAACACAGAGATGTTTACCTCAGCTTATCGCACATACACGGCGAGTCCAGTGTATGTATGCTCTGTTCAGATATAATCATGTCTTCTGGACAGCAAAGTGTCATACATCGGCAGGTGCGAGAAAACATATTATATAGACACACGCAGCTTCCACTCTATTTGTGTTTCATAACTTACTGTACATTAACTTACTAATATTTCACTCCTCTAATCGACCAGGTAAGACACGATAAGGGACGATGGCTGCGCTGGTCACTTGAAGGTCGATACGCCTCAACGCTCTGTCGAGTAATATCTATCACTACAGTTCTGAAACGAGCATTAGATATGGCGGCATGGGTGACTCTATGCAGTCTTATACATACTCTTTTCGTAGTAAACAGATCCACTACCATAGTAGATAAACAGTTCAAACCGCTCGCCCCCTTCATGCCCTGCTTGCCATCTTGTGATTTGCAGATAGTATAAAGACTATACAGCCAGCACAACCTGTTGGAGTAAAGTTGTACTACTCCACAGAGTATCAAGCACCAGAGGCTCATTTCATAAAAAAGGGATAAACTTTCTGTCCACCTTAAATGTAAATTTATAATACGGCTTATCACATTTAACAAGAATTAGAAGAATACATTTTATAGGAATAGTTTATAGAAATATATATATATATATATATAGAGAAAGTTATGACATTTTTAAAGTGGAGTGGACTACTTTGTGGAGATACGAGTACGTTTTATTTCTCGTCCTGTGATACTCTCTACGTGCACATTCTTAAAGACATACTGACTGGAGTGAACTGTCAAACGTTTCAGGCGATAGAACGAACATAAAGTATACTTTTGGCAGCTAAAAACAATTGCTGTTCTTATCGAAACTGACATCGTTTGTTGATGCGGATGTTCTGTCCTCGGGCATGCTGCACAAATAAACCAACAGCTGTGTTGTTTGTCTACATTTCCCTATCTCATTTTCTTGTTAGGGTCTTTGTCACTCACATCTGACAGCCTGCATCCGTACTAGTAATTACGTCACACTGACTCTGGCACATTGCCTTTGTGGTTGTGGATGTTTATGTCTGAAGACAAATTATCGGAAGTGCTACACATCGATGTTCGATAATGTTGGCAGATGTTATTTGTTTGCCCTAAAACAACCACGTTTTGGAAATAGGACACACCTGCGATCCTTTGTCAGTCAGTATTCGTAGAGTTGTAATTATCATTGCCTTTTAATTAGTACATCTACTAATGTTTCAAACGCCCTTCCTAAATTTTACTTGTATATACCAATTCTGAAGGGTACATTAATTAGCGTATTACGTTATGATGCTGGGAGATGCATTAAGTCTCGTAGTTTTTGTTTCTGAAATTGTATTATGCATTCCTTACCTATGTATTGCATTATAATTTTTCATTTTGAATGAATTATTAACAACAAAATTTTAATAAATCAGCTAAGTGACTGAGCGAGGTGGTGCCCTTGGTGACGTGTGAGATTTCACAAGTGGCAGGTCGCGGTTTCCATATGGGTGAACCTAATGTTGGTGTAGATTCTTTTGATCCAGGATTTATTGTTTTCTCGTCTTCATTTTACTTCCTTGTCACCTTTCAGGTTTGGTTGTCAGCGCGGTAACTTCGGGGATGCGGGCAGATGGTGCAGATGCATGCGCATTCTTCTCTGGCCCCCGTTAAGTAGCTGCTCAGGCCACTAGGGTATTCGTTGCCCTGTCCCTGGGTGGTTGCGAAGTTTCGGAGCCGGATGGCAATCGATTCCAACTGCACGTTACTGTTTCTCCGCTGACTCCGCTCTTAAATTAACGTTTTACATCGTAAGTCGTATAGCACGATGGTACTCATATACAGCTTAGATTTACGCGACATTCATCTTTCAGGATAAGGGAAAACACTGGAAAAATATTATCAAGATAACTCGCCTTGATTAAGATTCAAACTCGGGACCTCTTGAACCTCTTTACCACCTACGCTACAGAGACACTCTCGGTCGTTATGTGAGGTATCCCCCTCCCTTCATTACGTCACACCAGTCAATTATCTAAGTAAATTATTTTTTTTTATGATTGATGTTGAAATTGGATACTTGGATATTTGACATAAGTGTATGTCGCATACTATTACAGGCATCTAAGTTTTATAAAGTTATATTCTTGTCCCATTAACCCCTGTTCAGCATGGATATTGTACTTCCTTTCTGAATCCCACTTCTGACACCAAAAGTCACTTTGTAAGTTCGTAAAATTCGTAAAAAAGTTTAGTCTGCAGAAACTCAAAGTGCTCTAGACACTTGTACAAATCTGATATCAGCAGAATGATGTAACACACACGTACGAAACCTTCAAGTCCGTCTGCCACACGTCCACTCTGCACCATTAACAGCTCTCGACTGACTCTTCTCTGCACGTCTCTCCAAATATTCTTGATCTGATTCATCTGTCTCATCTGTCTCATCCTTATCACTGATGAGCACTTCTTGGTCAATATCCGATTCTTCTTCATCCTCTTCCTCTTCTTCTCCTTCTTGGACCTTTGCTGCATAGGCTCTCTTTAAACCATCAAACAGAAGAATCAGAGAAGGTATTATTTGACCAGCACATTCGGTAACTTCAGCAGGTCGCGCAGCTGATATGTTTATAAGTATGCATAGACCAAGCACACACAGTTTCCTGTCATGAAGCCCTAAAGAACAGTCTGTATCATCAATCCAGTGTTTTATGAAATGTGATGCAATGTTTTCTGTAGGTGAAACTGCCATTTAAAGTTTCTCTAAAGTCTCAAATAACAACTGAGGGTTGTAGTATAGTGCAGTTATTACCACTTGCAGGCACATTGTGTGAAACTCAGATGTTCTTACTTCACGTGTTAACCGTTGTAGAACAAGTTCAACAAATGATGGGATACACTGATCAATGTGTACCTTGCATTGTAAAACGCAAGGCATTGTTTTGAGAGAGAGAAGCTGTGAGTGAAAGAGACAGATAGCGCCCAAGCCACGCCCAGAGAGAGCAACAGAGGGAGAAAGAGACACAGACAGTTCCATGGTGTTCTCGCTACTTCACGAAAGATCGTGCTAGTTCGTGAAGCTTCGTCAGCTGTGGAGAAACTTCGCCAGCCTGTGAGAAACAGCTGCTCGTGTATAAATAAGATAGAGAGGTACATTCTGCTGATATCAGAGTTGTACAAGATTCTTTCTACAGCAATAAAGAGCATTTTGAATTTCTGTAAACTAGACTTTTAATTTTACGAACCCAAAAAGTCACAATATTCTTCTATATTCTTCTTTACTACTACTTGAATTTATCTTCAATCCTTTTTATCTTCTTTTGATGCATTCCATGCCACCTTCCTTTATCTTTTCCATCTCCACATGTCAAAGGAAGTGTTTTCTTTAAATTAATTTTAATCCCTACTTATTATATTCTTCAATAATTTTTCTACTCATATATTCTAAATGTTCATAGTCGTGGGGTACAACTAGTTGGCCATCTGCGAAACTTAAGGTACAAATAGTAGAATTATCCATGGGAATTCCCATATATCTGCACTTAGTTTTTCAGTTTTTAAAGCTTGTTTTATAAATATACTAATGGTAGACATTTGTATGATACATAAGATATATGTTTATTTTGCTGGGAAGTTTGTTTCATTCGAACGAAAATGTAAATATTCTTGTATAAGTGATAACTTATAAGTAATAAACGAAAAAGTGTTACACAAAAATGTATTTCGGTTTAAAACACAATTTCAAATAAATGTTTCTGGCATAAGGCAGAGACATCCGATATGAATGGTTCTGTCATTACTTTAAAGTCATGTAGATGTTCAGTTGTTTTTGTAGATTACATGGAGCCTACAGTCCAATTCTTAGACATTTGAATATCGATATTTCCTTTATATCTATAACGAAACGTGTAAATGTAGTCGCAACTGTTTGAAACTGGAAAGTGCATAAATGTGCATTGTTTCACATTTGTTAGTATTCATTTGCATATTCGCATATTGATCTCACTCTTTTCGTGCAAAGTTTGCCCTCCCCCCCCCCCCCCCACACACACACATGCCTGTTTGGGTCATGATACGTCTTGTTTGTACATATTAATTGGTGGAATCCGTGGATAGACAATCTGGTCACAACATGTTTCAGCTGGAATTTCGGTCCGTCATTGCTTCTGTACCGTAGAACTCAGACCATATTTCTTCTCGTTTGTCTTTAGTTGGTTTCCAAAAGCCTTGGTGTAAGGTAGAAAAAGGTTTTCTCGCTAGAAGGTATAACAATCTGGTTGTAGTTATGGCTCTACTCTTTGGGTAAGTAGATTTTACATTTTCGAATGTTTTTAGATTATTTTCGTGAGTTGGTCCCATATTACCTCTATCCCATAGGGCACGATTGGTCTAATTTTTGCTTTGAACAGATATTAGCTTCACCAAAACAGGAGATGAAAGGAGGGTATTATTCCAATTTCTAAATAATAACTTAAGTGACTTTTAAATAAAAATCGCAAAATCACCATGAGTACATACTATATCTAATTGTAATGAACTTACACTTGTAGAAAAAGTGCTATTCATTTTGTTATTATAAAGAATGTATTTAGAAATAATGTTACATATGAAATAGTCGTGTACTATGGAACAGATGATTTAAAATATTGAAAAATTAATATTATTTCGTAAAACATGAAGCATGATTGGTTTAAAATAGACAGAACATCCATAAACAAATGCTTATAGGCCTAGACCATAGACCGAGTCTAGAATAACAGAAAAGTAGGTTTTGTTTCACTTGGATTTAAATTGGGTTATCTTTCTATTTATATGTATAAGTATTAATTATAGCTTAGCTAGTAATATTATATTCAGAACTCATGTTAACCTATTTCTATTCAGTATAGTTATATGGAAGTTATATTTTTACATCGGTTATTAAAATACCTGGTATTGCATAATACCCGACACAGCATCTTGGACAATGAACCTTTAAAGTAATAAACAAAACATTGCCAGCTAAAAAACGAGCACAATACAACAAACTACAGTTCTTGTAGTGTACTTTACGCTTAACATCAATATTCAAATGCCTGAGAATTTGAAAATGCTTTAAAACGTTTCTGCAAAAACCTTTGAATATCACAAAATACACTTTATTCTGTAGTGAGTGGAACGATAAGTGTCAATTCTCACTGCAGTGCATCATGGGAGACCTTCTTGACTACTACATGGTACTCCCACATAGCAGCAGTAAACAGCTGAAATCTCGGTATTTCATATTTCCCGACTATTCCATAATACCCTCTTTTTGTGTAATTTACGTCCTCCAACGTCAAGTCATATCGGACGATGAATGAAAGGGGTGATATGATGCTCAAATGAGCCCGGGGACCATAGAGCGTGGAGTTACCCGACATTCGTCTTTAATGATAAGGGAAAACCCCGGAAAAACCTTATCCAGGTAACTCACTCTGACCGAGATTCGAACTCGGGACCTCTTGAACGCGAGGCAGGCATGCTAATACCCTCCTATCCTCTACAACTAAGAGCACAAAGAGAAACAAACAGTACATGGAGGCAGTTGCATCTATTAATTTAGTACGTTACTTAATATTTCAGTGGATTTATTGATGCAATCATAGCTATACTATCTTAATTGTGCGAGATTTCTATTTCTTAAAATAAATAAGAAACCTCTTGTGAAAATAATGCTGATTAGAATGATGGAAATAAACAATAGAGGGTAGAGAAACTCATGTGAGAGCAACACATACGTTCTTTGTTTTATATTTAATTTTTGAAATTATAAACAGGTAGAAAGCAAGATGTAAAACACCGATGTGCATCAGCCGTGCTGCTGTTTAGGAAATGCATCCAGACTCGCTTTTTGTGAATCTCTCGGTAGACTTGTTGTGGCTTCCCATTTGGAGATTAAATGAACCGTGCACGTAGTCCAGACTCGCTTCCCGGTTCCTCTTTTTTTGTGTGTGGAGCAATAAGAAGAATGTGGTGCACGGCTTGTAGGAGGTTTTGCAACAACAAGCGGAGGAATTCCTCCTGCTGGCTGTTTTGCCAAGGCCTATCATCTGTTGGTTATTATTAGACACTGTACCGCTTAGGCTTTTGGGATACGAACGTGTAAATAACTTTTCTCGCCGTTGATGAACGCTCGACTCGGAAGTTTGATGAAAGACTTGGTCTAAATACTTTCTTCAAGGAAATGCACCACTGACTTTGAGGTCTTAAATTCAAAATGTTTTTGATTTGTATACAAGCTATATTTATATAATATACCTTTATTTCCAGAATAATGTTTTTCGTTCTTAAATTTGAGGTCTTGAAAATTGTGTTTTTCTCGAATCAGGGATAGGGTAAGTCACTTAGATAAGGCTTTTCCGGGGGTTTTCCTTATCCTTAAGGATGAATGCCGGGTAACTCAAAGCTCTGTGGACCCTAGGCTCATTTGAGCATCATTTCACCCATTATATTCATCGTCCGATGTGACTTAACATTGGAAGACCTAAATTTTTGTAATAAAAGAAAAAAAATGTTACACGACCTACAGTATATTTCGTATATATTCCCAGAAAAGCAGCATGCAAGTCTGTCCTATACTTTTTTCTTCCGAGCGGCTTTTTAGTCATTATACTTCATATCTCCATAAAAGTAAAAAAAAAAAAAAAAAAAAAAAAAAAAAAAAAAAAAAAAATACAAATAACAGAATTGAAAAATTATTTTCTTTTGAACTAAGGTTATCGAAGGGAGTGGCCCAGGCAGTTTTGTCTGTGGCCCGCGTTCGCTTCCCATGGCCGACCTACTTGACCCAAGGGTTTTTTCGCGGGTTTTCCTGGGTCGCCAGGTGAATGCTGTCCCTCCACTTCTCCATTATCATTTCACACCATCTCTCATCTGGTGATCTCTTTCAGGATAGAAGTGTCTGCAGGAGTCTTGGCGCTGCATGGCAGGATGATATGCTCCTGGTACACTTCTTCCTTAGATAGGATGCTCTCCGGACCGGCCTAATGAGCCGTTCAGGACCACGGTGGGTGGGATGTTGATTATACTGACCTGCCGGAGAGTTACCAAATGGTCAGTAGTAGGGACCTTGCCTTCTGCACTGTCGTGACTCCATGGGTCGGCCCCCCTTGTCTCATCTTGCCTCATCCTTCCTTCCTGGGATGCCCCATTTAGGGAGCATAAGTATCCACGATAGATCAAGTCTAGTTGCAGTATCGAATCAGCTCTGTAAGATTATATCCTAAGTTTACTGCAAGAAACTCATGTGATGGATTTTTGTGTGTGTGTGTGTGTGTGTGTGTGTGTGTGTGTGTGTGTGTGTGTCTGTGTGCGCGCGCGCGTGTGCTGGGCGCTCGCGTGCATGTAAATACCGTAACTAAAAATAAATACCAAACTTGCTGTTTGATCTTAGTAATAAGACCGGAAGACTTTAAAAAAGTCTCTAATTTTTTGTTTTGTTTTTCCATTTCCCTTATTTTTATATTTTAAAAATGTCTTTAACCATTTTAATTAATGGTATTATTAGTAATAATTATTAATTGTATTTTAAAATACAAAACAAACAATATAAAGTCCTGAATAATTTCAAAATAGCCTGTTCAGTCTTCTTTGATTCTGAATTAATTTCATATAATTTCGATATACAGTAAATCGTAAGAAATACACGAAAACTGGCTCATCTCCTTAAAATATACAATTTTTTTCCAAATAACTTTCTTGTCTAATCAGTCATTTCTAAAGAGTTGAAATTTTGTGTTCACAACGAAATATTTAACTGAAAACATTTTAATACCATTAACAGAAGGAGGCAAAAAATATTAAAAGTTAATTTTAGAACTATATTAAAATAAATGATAGTGGCTAGAGAAATTCGTATGATAATAAGAATCACCACTTCATTTTCTGTTTTATTTGCAAATCCTATGGATTTAGTGGGACTGTTGGAAGAACGAAGCGAAAATCCTTTTACAATGCACTTTTTCTATTACAAGATTTTCCTCTACGGCTGTATGCGTTTTTCAACATTTTCTAATTCCAACACAATAGAGAGATTTATTTTAGCCCCGAAAATATAATGCAGTTCTTTCTTCATATCTCCGTCATTGTCAACCACTTAGTGCGCTCATTCCTAGATTTTATTCTGCTCCATGGATAGATGCTGCAGGCATCTGACTCCATATTTCAACAGGTTTTCGCTTTTTCTTTTCGTAGAAATTTTATCGCAAGAAGTTTACAGCTAGAAGCAGCTTCCTCGTTATTCTTTTGTTGTCTCTCTAAGCCAGATACTGGAATTCCGTCTGCTGTAACAGTTCTTTAAAAGACAACAGTCGACTAACTGTTCTTGGTTTATTTATTTATCACTTATCGATAATAGAGGAAGTGTCAGGGAAGTATATAGAATTAAAAAAGACGTATTCTATTTGCTTTCTGTTATTACAAACCTTCGTTATTTACTGAATTATTTCGTATGGGTATGAGGATACAAGAAGCTATAGTGAACTTGTTGTATGAATACAGAAAAGAAAGGGGAGGGGGATGTTTTGAGAAAAATATAATCATTTGAAGATTCAAACCAGTAACAAAGAATATTTCATACTACAAAGCCTTTTTATTTAAAATAACCTATGTGCTCCAACGAGATCTGAATTTTTTATATAGTAACATTTTGTCATTTCCTTTACGGTTTAGCAGTAATGCCAAAAGTCATTCATTACAAAGAAGGCCTCAGATTGTTCCAGGAAAATTCAAGATAAGCATTTTATTTGCCATGAAAATCACTTAATAGTGGAATATTTTAATCAAAATCGGTTGAAGTGGTTTTAAATAACAATAAGGAAAACCTTTTCGTACGAAAGGTTTTTGTGTGTGGGACTTCCTTCAAGATTTCTGTGTTAATTCCCTGAAAGGTTTAAATTAAATATCAGGTTTTATATCTAAATGATTTCTTATTGGTAATGCCACTCATAGGTTCACTGACATTTAAAAATGCTTTTATTTGCATTCAGAGAGTCTTAAAACACGTGTTATTGGGAATACATGGGTACAGTACTATTCTAAGTACATACGTAGAAGAGAGAAAATATATGTAGAACTGTTGCAAATATCCAAAATACACACAAAACAATATTGAGCTCCAGTAAGTGATGGACGATCATCCAAAAGATTTGACGAGATGATGGGATCAACATCACACATCTCCCAGCCGAAATAATTGGCTTTCTTGGCTAGTATCGCTGCCTGTCGCAGCTCCTCATTTTCTCACGTTGCTGAGTGGGTACTGGTCGTATAACCGGGACTTTAAATCCACAACCGCAAGGATGGGATTATTCTCTAGCTAGGAAAACCCGAGCTTCATACTCCACATCTTTCAAGGATGCAATGCGAAATTACGTAATCGACCCTGCATCCTAAACAAACCTATACAAAAGAAACGGTTTCGTTTAACATTTTTGTCTGCTTTGTGTAAAGTGACACATAACAAATTCATAACAAGTATCGTAATGGCGTACATTACCGCACTCAGTGCTGGAAAGTTAAAATTAATAGCACCTAAATGCACATCTGAAACGTGAAAGCAAATCAAAGTTAATATTATTTGTTGTATGCATTTATTGTAACGTTGGTGCAGTATGTCAAATAAATTCCTCCTGTGGAGGCTAAACAAATCGTAGTATTATCTTTCACAGAAATGGGACTGCATAGCATAGAATAATGTGTCCACAACAAACTACTTCCTCATTTACACTTCTTCATCATCATCATCATCATCATCATCATCATGATCATCATCGTCGTCATCATCATCATCATCATCATCATCACGGTATAAGCCTTGTGGCCCTTTCCGACTTCAAGGAAATTGACCGGACCATCTCATTCGTGGCCTGCCAACATTTCTTCTACCTACAGGTTTATACTTGTATACTATTTGTGGTGTACGGTCTTCGGTCATTCTCTGCACATGATCTTGCCATTTTTGCCTGTATGCAATGATTGTTTCATTTAGACTCTGAATTTCCAATTCTCTTCTAAAATCCTCGTTTCTTTTCTTGTCTATGAGTCTATAACCTGCCACCTGTCTCAGAAATATCATCTCAGCAGCCTCCACTTTCTTCTGTTGTGAGATAGTCAAGACCCAGTTTTCATACACATAAAGCAGGGTTGGGATCGCCATTATTTTATACAGTTTTAACAAATCATTTACACTACACTTTTCTTACCAAAATAAGCTACAAGAACGTTTTCAGACACATTATCAATATTTTTTCTTTTGCATCATAGGTCAAATTTATTATACTCATATTCATATCTATTTCGAGATTTCGCTGGTACTATCAAATTAATAGCAGCATAAGCTGCAATTCATCCCTATCAGAATCTCTCAGTTTTGCAATAATGCATATTTGTCTCCCTAGTAACCGCAGTTCTATACTTTAATGATATAGTCTCGTACATGGCCCTTTACATCAACTATCGACTAGAAAATCAATTTATATAAACACCTACAAATTTTAAATATAAAATATTTTTTATCAAAGTTAGTAAAAGATTCAAGATTAGATTTACTATGCATATTCCAAAATTTTACAATTTACAACTTTTGGCTACATTTATTTGTCTTTATCTTGTTGCTGCCTTGACTTACATGACACCCTCGTCTTCTGCTCTGCCAGGTAGCCCTTAACCTCCATGTCTCCTTGTTACTTAAGTAGTCCCTTTCTGCCCCTCACCTTCCTTTGTTATATTCTTTATATTTCTGGCTCATTTTTCTTTTACTTTCTGCAAGATCTCACCAATACTTCTTACCTTCTTTTCCTCCCTGCCCGTTAACATTTTTATAGCTACTATCCTCTTCTCTACTTTCTCCCATTTTTCCTCCCAAACCTTTTTTCTCTACATTGCAACCTCCTCGCATTGTTACACAGTGTTCTATGCTTTCTTTTCCCCCCCCCCTCATAATTCACAAATTCCCTTTTCCCTACCTCTTATCCCTTTCAGGAATATTGTCCCTGTTCTCATCCAAGCTAACCCTTCTCTCTCTTGCCTATTGCAGTAATCTACATATGCTCCTCGTCCCCAATTTCTTTTTATTTGCCTGTAAATTTGTAATTATTTCATATTTTCTAGACTTCCCCATATTTCCTGTCTTTCTATATCTTCTATTCTGCATTTTATCAATTTACCCACATCGCTTGTGTTCCTTTCCTCTAATCTCCATATATCTCACAATCCTATTTTTTGCATAATTCCTCTTATCTCTGCCGACCAACTATTTGAGTTCCCTAATCTTTTTTGCTGTCTCAGGCATAATTTCATAATTTACCGTTCTTCTTTGGCCAAACACGTATACCAAAATATTATTCTTTCCATTATTATTCCATTTCTTCTTGTGTTTCCTAATTCTACTAAAGCTACTTCCCTAGGTGCTGATCTTGGTAAGCCTAGTAGCTCTTTACGTTATACGATATACGTACCGTAAAATCAGATTACAGTACTGATATCGTAAATAACTATTACTATAAGCTATATACCATATACAACTGCTCTACAAAAAGTAAGAAAACTTGAACAATTTTAACTAAAATTATAAAATATATAAAATAGAAAATCTGTGAAAATACCAGAGCAGGTAAACTGTAATATTGGATTTTTCTGAACATTAAGAAACAATAACAAGTTTAATGTTTTGTTGCTGGAGTTTTTTAAAAATAAACACCTTCTGGAGTCATTGTGCATATTTGTTGGTCATTTATATCTGCGCAGTATTCAGCTTTAAGTGAGTTCGGTTGATGCATCATTCATACAGTCTTGAAGGATCCGCTTCTGCTCTCAGAGGATTATTTTGAGAGAAACTCTTAATGCTCCATCCGCCCCTCCAGTCCTTTGTGGTTTTCCCTAGGGAACACTAAACCTTCACACTTCTTAGACGTAATGAACAATTCACATCCAAGAGATTCATGCATTTTCTCCTGAGCTTACAAGGAAGCACCAAACTCTTGTCGATATGTACCTTAAAATTCGTGTGATAGAAACCGTGTGGAATAAAGCCATGTCCGAACATCTTACTTGTTGCAATTTTTGTTGTCACTGTCATTTATTTTCGTGCTTATTATGATATACATAGAATCTAAAAAAGCCCGCCTCGGTAGCATGGTGGTAGAGTGTCTGTCCCGAGTTCGAATCTCTTCAGGGTGAGTTACCTGGATAAGGTTTTTCCGGGGGTTTCCCTTATCCTGAAAGACGAATGTCGGGTAACTCTAATCTCTATGGACCCTGGGCTTATTTGAGCATAATTTTACCCGTTCCATTCATCGTCCGATATGACTTAACGTTGGAGGACGTAAAAGGGGGGGGGGGGAAGATCTAAAAATATCCACTTTATGATAGTCGAATGACCATCTTTACCTTTACGCATTTCCTTGTAGGTGTAAGGAAGTCCAAAGGCGGTGGTCAAATCTTACGCACAGTCTTATGTATTACATTCACACGACTCTCTTTAGCCGTTCTTCAACACACCATTCTAAAAAGAAATCTTATTCTAATTCATTCTAATTAAGATGAGCATTTTCAGAAATAGATTTATGTATTATTTCCTTTTAGGTGCAAGAGAAAAAAACTTTCTCTTCTCTTATACAAATTCTTCTTACAAGCGTTTATTATTCTCTGTACTTCATTTTAACTGAGACGTTTTATAAATTGTTTTCATATTTACATGTAGGTACAATGGAAATAGTGGAATACAGTAGTCTAAAACGATATTCAAATGCTCTAAGAGCTATTTTTACGTTCAGTTTTTTTTTTTTTTGATTGGCCAAGAGATGCGGGGAAACGAATAACAAGTTTCTCTTTTAAAAACGTACAAGTATTTCCGTATTGTAAATACGTAGTAAAAAATAAATAAATAAGAGTACACTAGACTTGAGCCAAATTAGTATCCTTTGATTTTATACACGGTGTTCACTTTTATCTGTGATTTTACCGCGCAAGTTTTGACGTCATCAATAGCATCGCTGATGCAGTGAGTTTATATACGATTCCGCTAGCGGCTTGGGATCGTATTAGATGTGCTGACAGCAGCTTTGAGGCCTCCCTCTACCGGCAGGTAAATATACTATTTGAGAGTTGGGTCTACCCGCATAATATAAAGGTGCGTAATTTCGACTGGTGCGTAGATACGATAACTGCTTATACATAACTATATACTACAATGCAATGCAGTGGAAAGCTCATTATGCAGCCATAAAAGCAGACCATGAAGAATATACGAAATTGTAAGCCAGTGAACACTTATTTCACATTGAACATCTGTTTACCTGTTATAGTAGACATGTATGCATATTGTAAACCTGTCACATACAATAGAAATATTTCAATTTGATCTTAATTCTTTTCTATCATCCACAGATTCCTCACAATGTAACTTTATTACAAACTAGAAAATTAGCAGAACATGTTCTAGGAATGAAAAATAAATAGTATTACAATATGTACAAAGCTTTTATCCAAGTCGAAACAAGAAAGTATTATAGTACATAGTCTTATGTGTCCATTTTCTTATATTTTATTTCTGTCTTCCCCTTAAACACTGTCTGTCTTGTGAGAAGCTATGCTTGAGGCCTTTCTGTCATAACATTATTTATTGCTTCTAGATTGGGACCAGTCACTTTATAGCATCCAGTGTCTCTCTTTTTGCGAGTAACTGATTCTATATCTTGGAAATGTTTGATGCACCTCTTGGTTTTGACAGATATAAGGGTACCAACATTAATGACATTTTAATTAAGCGTGAGAAGGACAAAAAAAATTATATCGTATACTGATAAAACGTAAGATGTTTATGTTGCAAACAAAAGTATGTCAATTTGACGATACCTGGACACTTTTGACAACATAACGCTTGTCTGAATGCTGGATAGCGTTGTATAAACTCCTCTATGCAGCGGTTTAAATTGTATATGTGGCACCAGTTTTAATGCCGGTGCGAAAGTAGCATTCAGCCATGAAGACGCGGTGCTCTGTTCATATCCAGGGGAGGCTGGTTGTATTAGTTACCAGTGCAAACACACTGAGAGCGCTCTAATTTGCTTACTGTTCCGCAAAAAATTACCGCTTCTTCTCCGTAAAGGGCACTATGATTTCAAGATAGACTCAGCTGTCAACTATGACGTCATTCTTGCTCAATCGGAGGGTAGGAAATAATGAATAAAATTGAATACCCTATTTTTAAGAGCCGGTCGATATGCGATGGCTTTGACATTCCATTTCCTCAGCATGACCACAAGAATAAAACAAATAGTGATTTTGGAGTAGGGACACGGTGCAGCATGGATAAGTCAAACCATAATAGAGAATATCTTGGAATTCATTATTGACACACTTGCTATTTTACGTTAATTGTGATTTAACGAGTTACATTTTTAGTGTAAAAGGTGTTTAATCCTTGTTTCAAATAAGATTGCCCGTATCTCTTAACGCTCACGTGACGTAATTTCCTCTCATTGGCTGCTGTCGTGGAATAGCCTATTGTGCGGTAGAAATCAGTACGTTATGTAATATGATGACATATCTTAATATGTTTGAAGAGAATTTCAAATTGATATTTTCATAACCGCGTGAAATAAATGTTACGTAACACTTATGCGAAAGAGACAGAAACTGCCCTAAGCCACGCTCACGGAGCCGATGAGCGCTTGTCACTTGCCGAGGGGGGAAAGAGCTAGAGAGATGTCCGGATAGTTCTCTCTCCTGGCTGCATCGCGAAAGACCGTGAAGCTTCGGCAACTTTCGAGAAACAATGGCTCGGGTATAAACATATAAATAAGGGACAAGGGACGAGTCAGTGAGTTGCAGTTTTGCAGTGAGGAGAGGCTAGAGTGTGGAGAACTGATAATGGTGTGAGTGCAGCGATGTCTTTTGTTTGTTCACATGTGGTGAAGCCACGAGAGACTACTGTGTGTATGACACGCCATTTTGGAACCTGTAAGGGTTGTATAAAACGTCTTTTTACTTGAAATAAAGAGCAGTTTGAATTTCTGCAAACTAGACTTTTAATTCTACCAACCCACAAAGTCACAGTATGTTAACGCGTAACACGAAATAAACTGCAGGATCCTTTGCTTCAAACCTGCCTCTCGGGATGACTGATAATAGCACGTGCGTTTATCGGTATTGGTGACAAATTTGTTTGTTAATTTTATCCCTGACCTTGCTTTGAACTAGATTTGTCATACATTACCATTGAACCGGCTAGTTGAGTTTCATTACAAACTTGTATTTTTGCATGCCTTCACATCTTTATTTGCATGACTATCTTCCTGGCAATTATTATGGCGTTTCCTGCAGGTTTCCACGTGGTGTGAAAGCAACGCCTACATCACCGAAAGCATTAGTCATTTAGGGGAAATGGGAAGGCAATGTTACGCGGCGGAGGGATACATGTCAGCTTGGCAAGGTTATATGAAACAAAGATAACGATCCATTTTGGTTTAGAAGGTACAAAGTCTTTCAGAATGAAGGGAACCTTAGGGCTGTTTCCACAAAGTTTAAGACATGTATTAATTTACCATGTAAATATCTTAAACATGTGGTATTTTAATAAGATTGCTATAGTCATTTTTCAGAAAATTAAAAACGGCGAACAATTTATGTAAAGGACAGTTTGCAGCTGGAGGATTTTGTCAAAATCTTCATACTGTGTGAAGAGTAAGTCTTTTGTAAGTCTTTTTTTTTTTCATTCAGAGGTCTGAAGGCATATATTTCTGGTGCCTAATTTTTGGATGGAATACTATTTTCTGTACTTATTAGAGTAGAAGAGGAAATAATAGTGGAATTTTATTTGATTTATTTGATTGAAGGTATAATATTTAGGTACTTCTAACGATCTTCAACAAGCATTCTCTATGCAGAGAGACGAACCCAGGTCAAAGATCTCTTGCCAGACCTCCAGAGAGTATGGTCTCCCAGGGACAATTTATTTAGGCCGCTGTATGCTAGCGTGATCTACAGACAAGGTTCTAGAGGTCATTATCGGCACTAGTTTGCATGCGGGTCGAAATGGGTTCATGAAAGTTCAAATCCATTACCTCCCAATGACATCTGTTAACTGAGAGAAGCTTTGAAAATTCTCTTGGACAGGCAAATAGCCCGACACCGACAGACGTATAATTTTCACCAGATTAGCTGTCTCCCCAAAAGCATTGGATTACATAACATCATTTGTTAGCGAGTTTCAAATTAGGTTTCAGATTATTTCAGTGAAACTTGAATAGTTTGTATCTTGGAGATAGTTAATTCAGTGACTAACACGGTAAAAATTAAATATTTATGTGCTAAATTTTTAATACTAATTACTATGCCCTGAGGACCTTTGTAAGTTATCCGAGCCATAGTCAGTGATAACTCTCGCTGTGCATACCGTAGTTTATGATGGAGTAATTTTTATTGAATAAGTAATTTAGAGAAGAATTCTAAATTAAAAATTTGGAGTCATGATTTCATTTGTTTTATGAATCGTGCCTAAGGGACTCTGTACTTATTATGAGTTTCAAATAGGATGATGTTTATCCTTAAGCGCTACTAGGTGAGCAACCAATCGGAGTACTGCGGTTTTGTATTACATTCCCTTTAAATGGGTCCGCGCCGTGGCTCAGTGGTTAGACTGTTTGGCTCTCACCAAGGCGGCCCGGATTCGATCCCAGGCGACCGCAAAGTGAGATTTGTGATGGACAACACGGCGCTGGGGCGGGTTTTCTCAGGGACCTCCGGTTTACCCCGCCATCTCATGTATCATCAGTGTCATCGCCTGCGGTGCCGTATGTAGTAAAAGCGGGTGTTAAACACTACACACACACACACACACACACACACACACACACACACACACACACACACAATTTAAATGGTGTGTGACGAGCGCCAAACTTATCAATCTCTAATAAATACTATTCGTGCTAAGACAAAAATTCAGATTTTGCAAAAACTGATCCACGTTGAAGGAGAGAGTAATGTATTTAACATAGCCATAAAAACATATTTTTAGCTCAAATAGTTTTCCTAATTCAAATAAATAAAGTAGATATCATTATAACAATGCATTGCGACGTGAGCACTGTAATGAATATCATAATTGGTTGGCATGTATGTGTGAACGTATATTTTAAATTACTCAGAGCTGAAACATAAACATTTGACATGACGTGATAAAAGAAATATGCAGTACTTTGAATAAGCCAAGGTGTTTGTTAAATTCGATGAGAGGAAACAATACTTCCTCCTGGTCTGGCAGAACGTGTCTGGTCACTTTATATCTTTGTTTATGAATGGTTCGTAATCTCTATTTACTCTAGTGAGTTTAAAGCAGTATTATTCAGTTACTCTTGCATGAAAAGGTGTATCAGCTGGATCACTGAGACATGATCCACCTTCCCCCTTACTACTGCCAGAACAATCCAATTGAGTTAATGTGGGCTCAAATTATGTTGCAAATAGAAATCATATTTTTAAACTTATTTTTAAATCATATTTTTAAGTTGAACGACTTAATCACGAAGAAATTAACAAGGAACACAAGACTGGAAAAACTGCGTGAGACATCAGATAAACTACAAGAAGATGACTTTTGGAAAGAAATAGCACGTAACGAGATTTTGGAACCTATCGTTATAAATTTGCAGTACTCAGACGTTGAAGACAGTGACGAATTATCTCTTAACGTATGTAACATTCACAGCTATACGGATGCACCGCTGGTATTTTCGTTGGATTAGAAAAATAAACAATTCATAAACTATAATTAATTTTAAACTAAATATTTTAACCATTTGCGTAGTATATGAATATTCATATTGCATTACAATTGTGATTTCAACAACTGCATTATTATAAAACTTTGGAAAATTCAGTTTTCGTTCCTCTACGTCTAGCGCCAATAACACTCGCAAGTGTGCGAGAGAGAGGGAAATATGAAAAGAGTGGGGATAACGAGGTGGCAACGCTGAATGTGCTAACGCATCTGATTCGCCACAGGCGAGAACGCTTCTCATTTGAAGCACATAATAATTCGTTCGAACCAAATTGACAAACGTTGTGATATTTATGCTGATATTATAATTAAAGCCAAGAAACTGTAACTAAACTACTGTAAGTGTAATTCCAGCATCGGCTCAGCTACCTACATAGGTTCTGCTCATGATGAACAAGTCCGCTAGTGGACACAGGAGCAAACGTGGAGGTTTTAACACGCCCATTATAGTGACAGTGACTGGTACTGTACAAGAGTGCATGACATCTGACATGTCACAAACAGGTTTCACAATCGGAGACTCAGGCATTACTAACTTCGACTAAAACATCTTTGTTATTTGAGGACAGCACTCTTAAGCTGTGAGTTAAAACGCTGAAAATAGTGAGGGTGGAAGATGTTCCTGTAAAAGCTAACTGGCCAAGGTTTGTTAAACTCAAACAAAAATGGTACTTTATAACAAAGTATACCACACTTAACCCTCTCCAATAACTCTATTTTAGAATTGTTAAGTCTTTCCTTTATGTGGAAGTTATTAATCTTCCTGTTTGGAACAAAATACCCCAAATCACCCTCTTATATTCATATTCAACCAAATGGGAATGAAATTGGTGGAGATGAGTGTGACAAATCCCCTTAAAACCTGTAGTTTGAAAATACATAGGTATATTTTCATTATATCTGGAAACATTTTATAGTCTCGTATTCTTCAATGGCGGAAAAATTATTAAATTTGTTTCCCAGTTTACAATTTATAAGTTATGCTGTGAAATTGCGATATCTTCTGAATATTATTAGCCATGCAGAACGATTGTATTGCATGCAAAGCCGATAGGAGGATGACCGGCAATCAACAAAGTGGTAGGAGCTGTGATCAGTTTACAATGAACAAGGAAAAGCGAAGTTACTCACTTGATTAATCCTGGGGAAGGCGGAATACGCTGCATATCAAACTGTATCACGCCCAAACACTATACACCTAATTGTACTTTTGAAGTAACAGGCATTTATTTTTATTTATGTTTTGATTTGTATGCCTCTTTAACAGCTTAGGTAATATCGGAGGTGCCCGCCTCAGTAGCATAGATGGTAGCATGTCTGCCTCACGTTCAAGAGGTCCCGAGTTCGAATCTCGGTCAAGGTGAGTTATTTTTTTCCGGGTTTTGCCTTATCCTAAAATACGAATGTCGGGTAGCTCTAAGCTTCATGGACCATTTGAGCATCATTTCACCTATTCTATTCATCGTTCGATATGACTTAAGTTAAAGGATGTAAATAAATAAATAATAAAAAAAAAGAATATCGGAGGTTTTCTATCTTAATGCTTGAAGAACTCCACAATTTATTGCTTATCTAGGCGTACTTTGTTCTAAATACTTGGACTGTTTTCTGTTTGCCCAAATCCAGTTTGGATTAGCATTACCTAAACCAAGATAATCCAAATCAGATGAACCAGCAGATTATCCCACCCTCATCGAGCAGTCCAAATGAATGAATAACTTTTAAGTGTCTTGTAAAGAGCAAGAGAGGGTCTTCTTTATAAGACTTTCATGTTGAGTTATTCCACGTAAGTGGAAAGATAGCATTGTGCATATCATTTCCTGCACACATTGGAATTCATTTAAAACCTCCACTAATCACTCTTAGAGTTAACCTATCTTGAAATTAGATTTTTTATAAATAATTTATGTTTTACTGTTGTGTCAGAGATCAAATAGGGGCCAAATATTTCAATGAAGTGAGCTGGAGCACCATCTTGCGCAAACCACATTTTTTGAGTGACATCAAGTGATGCATCGCTAACTTTTCCTGGGATATTGTAGACTTTTCCAATCACAAGATCAAGGATTTTCAATCAAAATGTATTTTGATTTAAATTTTAATACTTTTTGTGTAATTTACGTCCTTTAACTTTTTAAGTCATATCGGACGATGAAAGGAATGGGTGAAATGATGCTCAAATGGGCCCAGGGTCCATGGAGCTTAGAGTTACCCGACATTCGTCTTTTTAGGATAAGGGAAAACCCCGGAAAATCGTATGCAGGTAACTCACCCTGACCGAGATTCCAACTCGGCACCTCTTGAACGTGAGGCAGGCATGCTATCATCTACACTACCGAGGCGGGCTTTAATACTTTCTAACTGAATTATTGAGCGCCCTTGGTTTCTGGTAAAGGTCCCCATATTTTACTTGAACTTGTCTACGTTTTGCTCATTCTGTTGTGAGCTTCTTCTCGACTCTTGTTCACTCTTTGCTCTGCAGCTCTTGCTTATACACGGTGTTCATTTTTATTCGTTTTTTCCCGCCCACCGATTAAGCAAGAATGACGTCATAGTTGACTGGTGAGTCTATCTTGAAATCATAGTGCCCTCTACGGAGAAGAACCTGTAATTTTTGCGTAACAGTAAGCAAATCACAGCGCTCTCCGTGTGGTTGCTGTGGTAACTAATGCAACCAGCTTCCCCTGGATATGAACACAGAGCACCCCGTCTTCATGGTTGAATGCTACCATCGTACCGACCTTAAAATTGGTGCGACATATAAATATAGTTTAAACCGCTGCATAGTGTATGCAAAGCTATCCAGCATTCAGACAAGTTTCCTTGGACATAATGTTGTCAGAAGTGTCCAGGTACCGTCAGATTAACATACTTTTGTTGCAACATAAACGTCTTAAGTTTTATCAGTATACGATATAATGTTTTTGTCATTCTCGTGCTTCATTAAAATGTCTATTAATGTTGGTATCCGTATGTCTTTTAAAACCAATAGTTTCATCAAACATTTCCAAGATACAGGATCAGTTACTCGCAGAAAGAGAGACACTAGACGCTATAAAGTGACTGGCCCCAATGTAGAAGCAATAAATAATGTTATGACAGAAAGACCTCAAGCATACCTTCTCTCAATACAGACAGTGTTTAAGAGGAAGAGAGAAATTAAATATAAGAAAATGGACACATAAGACTATGTACTAGAGATATTTTCTTGTTTAGACTTGGATAAAAGCTTTGTACATATTGTGGCTTTATGGGTTCGTGAAATTAAAAATCCAATTGCACAAACTCAAAATGTTCTTTATTTCCACCCAATTACAGTTGGAACACTTGCCGATTACATAGAATTACGTAGCGCACACAATTACAATCCACCAGTTCGTCTGTCACAGGTCCACTCCACACTTACAATTACGTACAACTCCTCTGATACACGTACACAGTCTTTCAGTACGTTCGCTAGCACTGCGCTCTTCGCGGCTGCTCGCCAAGAACTGACTCTTGGTCGCATCGTGGTTCTATTTATAGATGGCTAAATGGTTCTAGAGAATTCTTTACCATGGAGAGGGAAGATATTCCGGACACTTCGCGTTCTTTCAGGCGGCAAGAGGAGGGGAAAACGAAGATTCAGCCACCCCCGTGGTTTCCCCTCTCTCCACCCTGTCACGCCTCCGCAGGCGCCAGCTGACCGGCGAGGGTGCGGCCGATGCCACACGCCCCCCTCCACCGGCCATTCCCTCCCGCAGCCGACCGCAAATTCGCCGATTGCGTAACAATATTGTGAATCTAATTTATTTCTCATTCCTAGAACATGTTCTGCTAATTTTCTGGTTTGTAATGAAGTTACATTGTGAGGAAACTGTGGGTGACAGAAAAGAATTGAGTTCAAATTGAAATATTTCTATTTTATGTGACAGGTTTACAATATGCATATATGTCTACTATAACAGAAAAACAGATGTTCATTGTGAAATAAGGGTTCATTGATTTATCATTTCGTATATTCTTCATGTTGTACTTTTATGGCTGCATAATGAGCTTTCCACTGCATTGCATTGAAGTATATAGTTTTGTATAAACAGTTATCGATCTACGAACCAGGAGAAATTACGCACCTTAATATTACGCGGGCAGACGCAACTCTCAAAGCTGTCATTAGAGGGAGGCCTCGAAGCTGCTGTCAACACATCTAATACGATCGCAAGCCGCTAGGGGAATCGTATATAAACTCGCTCCATCAGCGATGCTATTGATGACATCAAATTTTTCGCGGTAAAACTACAGATAAAAATGAACACCGTGTATACCGGATGCTGTTCTCTGATGGTTCCGTCCCCTTGTTTCAAATTGGTAGTCCATCCGTAAATGACAGCCTGTCCCGGTGTCTCTGCTTTTTGGGGACAATACTGAAGAAGCTCACGCGGGATGAGCGAAACGTCGGCAAGTTCAAGTAAATGACGTGGCCTTCATCGGAAGTCAAGAGCACTCCTCAAGACACAGGCCGTGGAAGCCTACGCATTCATCTGTTTTATTATTACGGCACACCAGTTTTTTAGTGCAGATTTATTGATAAGGTATGACTTATGTAACCTTTGGGATTCCTTAAGCCCGCACGGGCGTAAAAGATTTATCATTGTAACGCATAAAAAGTATTTAATAGATTCAGTATGCCAATTCTTAAAAACGTTACGATACAAAAACTAAACGTTTAATTAGTCTCGAACGGTATAAACATCTTTATTAAACCCTTGACACATAATTAATTAGAAATGGAAATGATTATTCGAACCGTTAATGGTGATGTTGATAGTAAAACCTGTTTCGTGTTATTTAAACAGACAGATGACACTGTCATTAACAGAAGTACATGCAGAAGGAATTCCAGCTAACATCTTAGAAATGCCATTTCTCAATGGCACGATATCTTCTATTGGTACATTGCGTAATAAGAACTGCGATACTTATCAGGTCGAGAGTGCATATTGGCAATACGAGACCCGCTGAGCCTAGGATTCCCAAGCATTCGAGATTTGATAAGTACGAGGGCTGTTCAATAAAGAATGATCATACTTTTTTTAGGTCATAATTTTTCGGACTAAAATTGTATTTTGTTAGCTTAATGTGAAACAAATACGCCGTAGTAGTTTCATTGTTGGTACTCCTGGTTCCCGCCTGTGAGAACCAGGAAAGTTTAGACATGTTCAGTATCGCCTACCGCTGCAATGGAGGTAACACGCGAGGAACAATATGCGGCTTTGAAATTCTGCTTTCGTCTCAACAGATCTTCAGTTGAGGCGTATACGATGTTACAGGAGGCCTATGGAGAGTCTGTTCTTCCCTACAGCACAGCTCGAAGGTGGTTAATATGTTTAAAGAGGGGAGACAATCAATATCAAAGGAAGGTGGACCCGGTGCTACATGTACTGCTCTTACGGAAGAAAATATCAACAATGCTGCTGCCATTGTGAGAGAGAATCGACCAATTACTGTAAGATCGCTTTCTGAAATACTGAACATTTCATTGAGTGCCACCCACACGTTGGTGACAGAAACATTACACATGAGACGTGTTTGTGCGCGATGGGTTCCAAGACTGTTGATTCCCGGACAAAAGGACATTCGCATGCATGTCTGCATGCAGTTAAAGTTGATGTTAGAGGAAGTTCCGGAGTTTCTTTCAAACGTAATCACTGCTGTACGGGCAGTGTGGGGACTTGCTTTGTCATGTTGTAAATGGACATCTGCTGACAGCAATCCACGTCGCTGTGATTTTATTGCAGGCCGCAGATGATTTTTTAGATCGTGTATGATGCACTGGTGACAGTGGTCCCTCTAGGCATGTAATGCTCCAAAATTACGCCTTTTTCCTCCCAATAGAGAGTCAGCATAGCCTTCCCTGCTGTGACAAACATGCATCACCGTACTGAACCTTCATTCGTCGATTTTCACACCTTCACTACGCAAAAACCGAGCGCTGTTCATCCCTGGTGCAAGTCAAAAGTGGGGCGGCCATCTTTATACTGGTAATGCAACGGTATGTGTGCATTTGCACTACGCTGCCACCTATAGGTCATTCTGCACGTTGTTTGTAGCACGCTTACCAACTTACAAGATAAGGGCGCTAAATTTCGATTTCTTATTACAAATTTGAAGTTTTCATTTGACTCACCCTCGTATTTAGAACAGATATTAAATATTAGTTTATTATGAAGAGCATTTTGTTGACACTAGTGGATTTATTAATCTTTGCTTAATAATATAACAAATTCGATAGAGCACAGTATAAAAATTCATATTTTACTATCTCTTTTATTGTAAAGAATTAGTACGTGATGGAGAAAAATTAAATCGCGTGCTCAGATTAGGAATAATGACGTGTTAAAATAAAACCCCAGACAAAAAGACAAATTTTGCAAATTAGTGGTATCGAAGTATCGGTATCGTGGAATATTAGGTGTATCGGTATCGATGCATCCCCAACACACACACACACACACACACACACACACACACACACACACACACACACACACACACACACACACGCACACACACGCGCGCGCGCACGTGTGGCAGAGAAAGCCAAGTACATACATGGCTGGCAGAGAAAGTTAAAACTCGCTTATTATTTAAACGAGATATGGGATTCATTTTGTACAACAAGCAGAGAGATAACTGAAATATTAAATCTACCCCCTTCCCCCATCGTCCACTCTGACCATAGAGCAGTAATGAGAGGACCGAGAGTAATGAAAGTGCATCGAACTGATGAAGGCTGTTAACCATGCAGCAAGTTTCGATATATGGAGCATACCTTTGCGGCGGTTTTGTCTCAGCGCTGTGGATGTCGCATCCGGCAAGCGACCCGCAGCTGTCTCCGTTCATACATACTCAATCATGTTATTTTCATTTGGTGACGACATGAGTCACAGAAAGTGAAATGTAGCAGCTCTAATGACCCCTTTTGTACTTCTTAGCACGTGAACCCTGTAAACAAACACTGTTTTCAGCTGGCGGTCCATGACATATCATAACAGGGGCAGCCAAATGTCGTCAAAAGTGTAACTGTGAGGAATTATTTCAGACGAAAGTAATCTCATAATTTGGAAAGTTGGACCAGAGTTACGAGGTTTAATGATCGTCGGGAGCACTTCGTATTTTTCTTATTGCTTCAGATAACTGAAATACTAGTACGCATATTAAGGTGCTGCATACTTAATTTTCCACAATATTATCCTATAGTAGTAGAAGTACTACTCTCCACCCAGAAGTCGTTATAGAGAATTAAGTGAATATGCATGTTTTGATGCACCTGAATTTACTTAAGGAGGAAATTTGGGTCATATTAATGAATATCCAATTCGATATTTACCTTGGCGACTGAGAAGAATCATGAGAATTCCCTAGGCAGATTGGTCGCCCCACGGGATTTGAATCCGGGACGTCACATTTGGTAAATAACTTTAAGTGTTGTGTGTAGAAAGCTACATAAAAAATACTTAGGTGGTTAGACACCTCAATTACAATGCAATGTTGTAAGTAAGAGTTGTATTTACGAGCTTTAGGCTAACCCAAGTAAGATTTAATTGTGTTTTCATAATTAAAAAGTGTTGTTCTTTCATATACAGGGTGTTTCAAAACGACACCAAACGAACTTCTAAAAGTAGTTGCTCCGCTTCTATGTGACACATATAGATCGTTTGTACCACCAATAGAGCCCAATAAAAGATGCTCCAGAATGTGTGTGGATTAGGCAGTGACGGGAACAACGACGCGTGCCTCACGCTGTCGGAGTTTAGCAGGTAGGTCACACGCCGTGCCGCGTGCTGTAACTGTAAACATACCGGCATACTCCGCAGTAGCTTGCTTGCTGCTATTAAAAATTTCTTTGGCTTATGAAACTGCAATAAAGAAAGCTATCGCTTAATTATTCCTTATGAATGTTTAACGTGTTACAAAATTCCGTGATAGCAGTCCATGTTGGCAAATAAGCTGGTGGACATATACAACTTATACCTTTTAAAGGGAAGTTAGTGTTCTTGAGGATGGAAGCATTACATGATAAACAGAGCAGAAAACATAAAAGAATTGTAGATAAATTAACAAAACTAAATGGCTTATAAAATGAGACGAGCTTTTATTTCACGTATTTGATGATACTAAATAAGGCATTTGTAACACAAAAGGAAGCTGTTGATATTTACAGTAAGTGGTTGAAAGTATTGTACAATTAAGATCATAACAAAATGCTTTGAAGTTAAAGAAATAAATATTATCATTGATGTAACTATTTTTATCCATGAGAGTAAACTGCCAGATATAAATGTCAAATGGTTAGAGAGGATTTATACGGCAGTAGTAGAAAATAGAATGTTACAGGGATCAGAGGTATGGGGAGCAGATGAGGCTTGGAGAGAGACTGATAGAGTGCATAGATCCTTTTGTAAATATATATTGGGATTACCAATAGCATCACCTAATGGGGCAGCACAATTAGAACTAGGCAGGCATTCTACTAAAATTAAAATCTTGTCAAGGGCAATGAAATATTTATACAGAATCACTAACTTGGAAGATGGCAATATAATTAATGAATGTTTTCATATTCAAAAGAGAAGTAACTGGTGTGGGTCTTGGGCACATAAAATGAATGACTTGTTGAAGCAGATAGGTATGGTTCATTCTTGGATAAATGCAGAGTATGGGTATAGAGGTTTCTGGAAAGAAGTTAAGCTAAGATTAGAAGATATTGACAGACAAGACATTTTTGCCAATACAAGTGACAAAAGCTCACTGAGATTATATAGAGAAATAAAAACAACCGGGGGGAAGGAAGGATATATAGATATATGTAGTAAGTTAGGGCGAGAAGGTTTTGCTTGGGCGAGAACAGGAGTGAGAAACTTGAAAGGGGAGAGAGCTAGATAAATGTCCATTGTGTGGAGAAGAGAATGCAGATTTCCATTGTATATTAAATTGTAGTCAAACAAAGATATGGAGAGAGCAGGCTTGGCTACATAAATGGGACAGTTTGGGGGGTGAAGTAGTAATTAGAAAAATGTTGTCAGTAAAAGGAGAAAAGAACAGGGGAAATATAGGGAATTATTTAGGGAAAGTTAAAGAGAGATGGCTAAGAACAATTAAGAGAAAAATGTAGAGTGGGATAGGTGAAATGGCAAAAAGTGTAAAAAGGAGCAGAGGGCCTCCATTACACAAAAACCTAGGGTTAGGTGTATGGGGACTGAATTACTATTCAATTGTGGGCAACATGATAACATGATAGGATTTTCAGGATTTAGGAATATATGGCATATTTCAGTATGGATTTTATAATTGTAATCTTGATTTTGTATTTCCATTTGTTGATGTAAAAGGAAATAATTACTATTACTAACTATTTTTACAACTTATATTTTTAATAAAACTAAATTAATGGTGCGTACGTTGAACTCCCTTCAGCTCTTCCATCATCAAAACCATATCCGTCATTTCGGCGTTCGTATAGCGCTCCATATTGCTTGGATTTGCTAAGTACACGCAAAATCCTCCCTGTTAGGACGGAATGTGTAGTTTGACACTGAAGAGCAACCTTCAACTGTCCGAGTTATTAGTCGACTTTTTCACAAGTAACTGCCCTTTGCCCCATTACCTTTAAGCAAGTCTAGGGTAACTGATAAAGAGCAAGGAGTTATGTTTTTGTTTTCGTGGCCGATGCGTCCCAATAACAATTTTCGAGGTTCGCACACCAGTGATTCCTGCGCTGCCTAATCACAAAAGCATGTAATATTTAATGCTGCATACAATTATACCCAAGAGAATTTGGAACCTGCGACACCGAAATTCGGACTAGTTAACTACGCAAAGGCTATAATCGTTTGGTGTCGTTTTGAAAGAACCTGCATGTCATAAGTAGGCATTTAATCGGCCTAGAGGAAATAAGAAAAACAGTTCTTGGCTTGCACTACAATAACTTATTTTCGGTTCTTTATGCTGATGTTCTTTCCGCTTGAGCCCCCGTAGTGAGAAATCTATGGGTGCGTTAAGTCGTCTTATTTAAATGTAGCGTAATGTGTGTTTTTTAAACGATATCTTTCACACCATTTTTTAGGGTCTTCGCATCTCCCACATCTTCCACGAAACCTTATATCTTAAAATGTGTGTTCGATTTTATAACCTAACTATAGTAGTAGACAATAAAATATAGTATTTTACCAGCAATTCCTTCTCAATTGAAAATATCAATTTCTAATCCTCCTTTCCTGTACGTAGTGTAAACATTCGAAATACAGAAAAAAAAAAATGTTCATTTTGAGTTCAGTTTTATGTTCAGTTTTATTTAAGTTTCCGAATGCTTTGTATTGCCTTCTTAATTATAAACAACAAAAGGTATATTTATATCTCATTTGGTTGCTGGCAAGTGGAGTTTCAGAGAGTGTATAAAGCCACAGCGTTTGGGATAATTAGCGTTTTTTGTATTAACGATTTCTAACATTATTTACTTTAATGGCAGTTGTAAAAATCCTTATGTTTAAATAACAATAATTATTTAATTTATTGCATTATATATGAGTAATCTCTAATGCTTACGAGACTAAATGATTATACATATCACTGAGTTTTTGTTTGTGTGCTTCTTGTACAGAGTTGGAAACAAAATAACATGACATATGCTGTTACCACTCATCTGTTTTAACACATTGAAGCAATACGCGATATAACGCCATATTCTGAACTGTTGAACGAGTAAATGTCCATCTCAGTAAAAGGTATATGAAACAGAAGCTCAGCCATATTTGGGTTTCTAACAGATTGGGCTCAAAAATACGATCGAGTCTCATTAGGAACCATGTGAAACGAATGTGTAAAACATGTCTTTGATAGCTCTCTAATGCCCGATTTCACCGATGATAAAATCGATGTTAACAAATGTAACGTAACAGTTGTTGCAAAGGTAACAAAAGTGTTAAAATTCTTGCATTTCACCAACTCGTTTTCTTAAAATGTTAACAAACATGTGTTAACGCCGAGAGATTCGTAAATATTACAGATTCAGAAGGCTGTGGATGAAACTTATTTTCTGAACGTATTGCGATGTGCTTTTGTTTTTATTTTCGTTTACACACAGCTGAAAAAATGGTGGGTAAACAAAATCAGAAGAGAAGCCTTGGACAAATTACTCATCAGTGGAGACATAATTGTTTGTTGAATTAATAACTAAGTATAAGGATATTGTGGAAAATGGGAGGAGATACGGTAAATGTGAAAGAGAAAGATGTGACGTGGGAAAAGATTGGAAATGAGTTTAATTCGAATGCAAATGTCACAACCAGAAGTACGAAGCAATTTCGTCAGTATTACGTAAATTTAAACAAGGTGCGAAGAAGGAAAGAAGTGACGAGTGTCTTGAATGTGCGGCATACTTCAGTGCCATTAAGTTGCAAAACCGCATATTATATAAATTGTTTGGGTTCTTGTAGTTGAAATTTGGAGCTATGAGTTTTATTCTCAGGTGAATGGCTATAGGAAAATGGGTTTGTAGATGTTGGTTGCCCAGTGGAATCAATAATTCTCAGATGACTGTGAAATTTTGTTTAATTATCTTGTAGTGTTGTTTGTTCCATTAAGACTGAGTTGCAACGGTGACCACTTCCAGTTAAATTCTACCAACGTATTATATTTTCTTCTCCCGACTAATATGTCTGACTTCTTCAAGTATGATGTAGCAAGTCTTTTACTAAATGTTACATTTTCTTCTCCCGACCGACACTAACACGTCTCACCTCTTGAAGGACGATCTAGCAAATAAGTTTCCTTGACTTCGCGATTCAGTTCGAACCTAATTCTGCTCCCCACTCTCACTTATCACATGACCAAAATAGCTCACCAGCTCCATTTTTTAAATCTTACATTATTATTGGTTTCTGATTTATTTCGATTTATTTTTCATTGGTTTCCAAAACTCATCTAACTCATTTACTTAACGCCTACCCTGAGTTCGGACACGCCTACCCTGGGCTCTTTGTAACGGTATACATCGTTATCACATCAGTAAACTAGGACCTTCTAACCTTCATGCTTCATCGCAACCTGAAAGCCTTTTTGTCTCAATGCATTCCTTGGTACTAGCGATCTATAGTTCTAAGACGTTTAACCCTTTCTGACACAAAGAAGATAACGGTCTTCTTTCCTGTCGCTTACAGCGTGTAGATTTTACCCGAGTATTCTCCGTACCTTGCCTTGATGCTGACATACTTTGCTATATTAAATTATGTTCTTTCCTCCTCATTCTTTAAATAAACTTCTAACCATTCTAATTTCATATTAATATAATAAAATTTCTTTATATATATTGGTTTATCAAAGCATTTTTATTAATTAATATTCCTTTCTTCAATATCGAGATTTCTATTAATTTGTTGCCTCCTAATCGCTGTCTGATACTGACTGCGGTTACAAATGTTTCAAGACAGGAGGTGGACAGTGTATTATAAAGTGAAATTATAAAATCGCAAAGTTATTAATACTTGAACCAAAGGCAATCCTTTCGATGCATATTCTAACTCAGTATTACGTAAATTTAAAACGAAGAAAGACGAGTGACTTGAACGTTTCAAGACGGGAGGTGGACAGTGTATTATCCACATAATTCAGTGAATTATAAAATCGCAAATTTATTAATACTTTAAGCAAAGGCGAGATCAGAATATTCCTATTCGATATATGTTCTAACCTCTCTTGTATTTTCGCAGTAACCTTCATAACTTGTTTCGACAGTTTATATCTCTGTAGAAAATCTTCTGATAGCTCCTCAAAATCATTTCTCCTCATAGATCATACTCAATTACGAATTCCATTTAGATAGTCTAAATATAGCAAATCGACATCAAAAGCTGCGTTCACATCCACCATCTTGGCAATTCTACAATTGTTAACGACTTAACAACAGAAATATGGTTTGTTAGTTTAACAAGAGATTTAAAATGAATGTTAAGCTAACACTTGTTGGTGAAATGCAATTTTTGTTATAACATCACTGAAGAGACTAACAGCCGTGTTAAGTCTTAACAACTGTTGATGAAATCGGGCATAAGAGTACAAATTCCAAGTGTGTCTGTCCCTACTTACTCTGCAACAAGCAGGACAAGTTAGCTTGCTCATTCGCAGGACAAAAGTGCACATGCACTCGACATAGAGTTCATGATGACCAAACTTGGTTCCTTTAAGTCTGTCAGGTTTCACGGGACCCGTTCTAACTGTCGTGCCTTGACTAGTTTATTGAACTGTGTTGTTATCCAAGTGACGTAATTATGTCCCTATATGTCCGTACAGTTCAGGTTGTCAGCAGTGTAAACTACTCAGAACTCATCTTTGTTTTTTCTGACATTACGTGTTTATTTCTATCTTCCAGGTCTTGTTCTATTGCACATTTTCCACGAATTCTATACTTTGTATCCAGGTGTTATAGGGTTGTACTGGTTCTCTTCTCTTAATTTTCCATTTTGTTACGATTTTTGGTCTACTTCATTCTTCCATTCTAAGTACATGTACATACTACTGGATCGTTTCCTTTCATTTATAATAGCACATCTTATTCTACTTCCAAAGTCGTTATATTTCTATGTTCCTAATTTTTTCTTCCGCGATATTATAATTTACCTTCTCCAGAAGTCCATTTTTAGGGCATTCTGCGTATCAACTTCTTTTATTATCTCCATATAGACTTATCCATATTTTTGCTTCGTAAGAAATTATGCTTTGTAGCATGGTTTCAAAGATCCCTTTGTACTATTAATGGTGTTTCCATTCCATAATGTGAATGTGACCGCCTCGGTAGCGTGGTGGTAGTGTGTCTGCCTCACGTTCAAGAGGTCCCGAGTTCGAATCTCGGTCAGCGTGAGTTACCTAGATAAGGTTTTTCGGGGGTTTTCCCTTATCCTAAAAAAGACGAATGTTGAGTAACTCTAAGCTCAATGGACCCTGGGATCATTTGTGCATCATTTCAACCATTCCATTCACCGTCCGATATGACTTAATGTTGGAGGACGTAAATTAAAAAAAAAAAAAAAAAAATCCATAATGTTGAATTTAACATTATCTTCTTGCCAGTACTACCTATTTCGTATTCATATTGATGTTCTATAGATATTATTTTTGTCTAAGATTGAGCCTATTTAAGGAAAATTGTTAACGTTTTAATTTTTTCCTATAGTTTATCTAAATCACTCATAAAACACTCTAATTTTGTTACAGTTAGCTTTCAAATCTAATTAATTTTAAGATTAAATGTTTAAAAATACACATATTATTTGCTTATACATGTGAAAATGATTAAATATGGAGTAACATAGAACATACGGAATTATATGCACTATAAAGTACAGAAAAACTTCAAACATATTACAAAACTTAATTCCATATCACAAATAAAAACAAATTAAACATACATTTGCATACAAATCTGAGGTTTATTAATAGACAACATTAATGCCCAATTTCACTAACAGATGTTAAAATCGACATTAATAAATGTAACGTAACAATTGTCACAGCACTAACACTACTGTTAAATTTCTTGCGCTTCACCACTCTGTTTTCTGAAAATGTTAACAAACAAGTGTTAACGGCAAGAAACTTGTAAATATTACAGCTACAGAAGGCTATGGATGAGTCGTATTATTTTTTTAACTTACTGCGATGCGCTTTTGTTTTCATTTTCGTCTGCACTCAGCTGAACAAAATCGTAAACAAACGCCGTGAGACAAATTTCTCTTCGATAAAGAAAGAATTGCTAATTGAATTGGTGAAAAAGTGTAAGGATATCGTGGAAAATAAGAGGATGGTTGCGGTGAATGTAAAAGAGAAAGATGTCACGTGGGAAAATGTTGGAAACGAATTTAATTCAAATGCATTAGTCACTACTACAAGCACGAAACAACTCCGTCAGTATTACGTACATTTAAAACGAGGTGCGAAGGACAAGTGACTTGAGCGTTTCAAGACCGGAGGTGGACAGTGTATTATCCACATAATTCAATGAATTATAAAATTGCAAAGTTATTAATACTTGAATCACAGACGAGATCGCCATATTCGTTCGATGCTTATTCTCAGTATTACAAAAATTTAAAACGAGGAACAAAGAAGGACAAGTGACTTGAGCGTTTCAAGACCGGAGGTGGGCAATGCATTATCGACATAATTCAGTGAATTATCAAATCGCAAAGTTATTAATGCTTGAAGCAAAGGCGAGATCGGCATATTCCGTTCGATGCATATTCTCAGTATTACGTAACTTTAAAACGAGGAACGAAGAACTTGAGCGTTTCAAGACGGGAGGTGGACAGCGTATTATACACATAATTCAGTGAATTATCAAATATCAAAGTTATTAATACTTGAAGTAAAGGCGAGATCGGCATATTCCTTTCGATGCATATTCTAACTCTGTATTACGTAAATTTAAAACGAGGAGCGAAGGACAGGTGACTTGAGCGTTTCAAGACGGGAGGTGGGCAGTGTGTTATACACATAATTCAGTGAATTATCAAATATCAAAGTTATTAATACTTGAAGTAAAGGCGAGATCGGCATATTCCTTTCGATGCATATTCTAACTCTGTATTACGTAAATTTAAAACGAGGAGCGAAGGACAGGTGACTTGAGCGTTTCAAGACGGGAGGTGGGCAGTGTGTTATACACATAATTCAGTGAATTACAAATCGCAAAGTTATTAATAC
This sequence comes from Mantis religiosa, assembly GCA_030765055.1. Classification (NCBI taxonomy): domain Eukaryota; kingdom Metazoa; phylum Arthropoda; class Insecta; order Mantodea; family Mantidae; genus Mantis; species Mantis religiosa. The sequence continues at coordinate 202,005,436 of CM060951.1, read as the reverse complement.
TTGAAGCGAAGGCGAGATTGGCATGTTCCTTTCGATGCATGTTCCAACCTCTCTTGTACTTCTGCAGTAACCTTCATAACAACTTGTTTCGACAGTCTATACCTCTGTAGAACATTTTCTTCTGATAGCTCCTCAAAATAAATTCTCCTCATATGCCGTACTCTTATTACGAATGCCATTTAGACGGTCTTAAATATAGCAAATCGACATTTGTAGCTGAGTTCACGCCCGCCATTTGACTATTTACAATTGTTAAGGACTTTAACAACAGAAATTTGACATGTTGGTTTAACAAGAGGTTTAACACCAGTGTTAAGGTAACACTTGATGAAATGCTATTTTTGTTTTAATTATTGCTAAACTCGTGTTAAGTCTTAACATCTGTTGGTGAAATCGGGCATAAAAGAGAGTGAGAGAGTAGAATTAAAAAATAAGACAGGTACAGCATTATAATTTATATACGCTTCTCTCAGAGTGCCAAAATCAACAGAAAATGCATGTTCCTTTATATTGTGGAACAGGTGTTTCTGACATTCAGGAGGGTTGACTTTCTTTCTTGCCAAAGCGAGTTAGTTGTAAGCTCGCATGAGAAATCCTTAAAGTTACTAAAGTAACTATTCTCAGAAAATGTTTTTTATCCAAGTAATTAAAAATACTCCACCTATAGTCATGCGATTTTGTTCATGTTTCGTTTTCGTAGCATTTTTTTAATAATTTCTCATGGAATCAATGTTGTATGTTAAATAATTTTTTTTCGTTTTATGGGAATTCGCGGAATGCCACACAGATGGCAGTAATATTACAGTTGTTCTCACTTTCCTTTTAGTTTTACCAGTCTGCTTCTGCAACAGTAAGGTTCGTGAATGGTACTTGAAGGACCGGTTTCGAATCCCGATACAGCAGCTTACCACCATAGCATTCTAATGTACTGGGTACTCGTAAGCTTGTACATACTTTGGTCTTGCAGTGTTTTCAACATTTCTAACAGTAGTGGAAGACTAAAAGCTTTTGCCTTTAAATACTACCCCTAGTTTATGCAGTTGTTCACGTTTCATATTTCTCGCCCCGTTCCAGCATTTAGAATGCATTTTTTTTGTCACACACAAATTCAATATGATTTTATCGAAAATATATGCTTTGTAACGCTGAAACCCTATCTGAATGGATTTTTTTATTTTTATAAAAACATTAGTGCGCTTGTGTAAATAACTATAACTCAAAAAAGAAAAAGTATACTTTTGCTAAGCTCAAATCCCCACCCCCAGCCGGGAATCGAGCACGGGAGCCCTTGCAGGTGCTCTACTGGCTGAGCTACGGGGCCAGCCAATCATTTCTGAGAAAATAAAAAACAGTAAAAATGTTTCCATGCAAACAGTCTGGAGTGAAGGACGTTTTTGAAAATCTTCATGTCGCATTGGGTATAAACTTTGGCATATATCCAACGTTTCGTACACGCCCTCACAATTTTTTTTATTCAGGGAGCCTTTATTCAATTTTTGGACGGAATACAATACTTCCTCTGGTTACTGTAGCTAAGTGGCAAATAAAGTTATAAAAGTAGCTAGGTTTCCACGAAAATGTCGCCTGTTTAAACGGGGTTTTCGTTCTTTTCATCAAGCTCGGCTCCATAGCCACTCAAAATCTTTCATCATACGTAAATTTGAAGTGCGTAGGTGGGTTATAAAACCGCCCCAAGTTGGCATTTGAGTCTCGTTTCCCCTCATTTCTAAATGTAAAAGTTTCAAGAGGCTGCTTATTAACCGCGGAGGGGCGCTATGTATTTATACAAGCCATTGCCTCAACTTGCCGTTTTACCTCCGGTATAACAACTCTTGTGGTGCTTGTTTCTCTCTTTCTATGGGGTAATCATGTCAAAGATACCTTTTGGCTCAGTAAGATGAGGGCATTTTCTCAAATACTAAACCTCAGATTGTAGTTCATTCTTGTCAAATATGTTTCTCTGGAACATTTGTCATAAAATGCAGTTATAATAATTGTATTACGGCAGTCTGAAAAATTTGTAAAAATTCTAAAGAAAAGAAATACTCTGTGCAGTAATAAAATTTAGGGCTTCCAAGAAGGTTGGCTGTAATAATTCTTCAAATATTAAAATAATTGAAAGGGTAGAGCCAGACTGAAAAATTCAATGCCATAGCCGGGATTTGAACCACGGATCTTCTGGTTTTCTTCCAGGCACTCTAACCATTTGAGCTACTATGGCCAACGTGCTAACATGACATTAAATTCTTCAGCTGACTCGTGTCTCTCCCGGTAAACCACTAGGTTTCACACGGTAAACCACTTAAGCCCGGGCCTTAAAGTACTTACAGCATAGTAAGTCGCCATTAAGGTAGTTGTCTCAAGTGTTTATGAGAACTCCTAGTGGTTTACCGGGAGAAACACGAGTCAGTTGGAGAATTTAATGTCATGTGGGCACGTTGGCCATAGTAGCTCAAATGGTTAGAGCGCCTGGACGGAAACCAGAAGATCCGTGATTCAAATCCTGGCTATGGCATTGAATTTTTCAGTCTAGCTCTACCCTTTCATAGTGCGTCCTACACACGGCTAGTGTGAAAGAACAATTTCCATTAAAATAATTGTCTCTCAACACAAGGGTGTCTATGTAACCTTAATTGTGTGATGCGTAATACGTTTAAAGCGTGACGAAAGTTCATAATTGGTATCGAAGACATATTTGAAAATCCATACAGAAGTTTAATATTTTTACAGTGTGATACATAATACCCAGTCTTGTAAGATACATGCCTAAAATCTGTCACAACAATTACATATTTTAAGGTTGTAACGAGAAATTGTATGAGGGTTGTTATGCTCTCTGGAGGGACACAGGGAAATAGTTGTGGATCCTTAGTTCCTGGCGTTGCTATCACAAGAGCCTATACTTTCTAAACGTTTTTTGTTTGTTTGCAATTTACGTCCTACAACGTTAAGTCATATCAGACGGTGAATGGATTAGGTGAAATGATGCTCAAATGTATCCAGGGTCCATGGAGCTTAGAGCTACCCGACATTCGTCTGTAAGGATAAGGGAAAACCCCGGAAAAGCTTATCCAGATAAATCACGCTGATCGAGATTCAAACTCGGGACCTCTTGAACGTGAGGCAGACAGGTTACCATCTACGCTACCGAGGCGGGCACTTTCTAAATGACTTTGTTGGTATTTTGATACTTTAGCCGTAATGTTTCTCAGTAAACGCTAGAGCTGTTGATTCATTACAGCCACATTCGCATTAGAGGAACATAGTAATATTAGATATGACAGCATGGGTAATTCACACACACACACACATACACACAGTTATTTCGTAGTAGGCAAATGGACAAAACACTTCAAGCCCCTTCTCATACATCAGACCCCGCTCGCCCTCTGTTAGTACTGTCCACCAACGCAAAGTAAGTCCCTGAAAGGAATGTGCCATCCAGTGCCATTCTTACACAATAGGACAGCGAATGTGTGTGACAGAGAACGCATGCTACACAAGGAGTAGAACCGTTAAAAGGGTGCGCCCTGTTCACTCTGTACACTAAAATCGAGAAGGTTTATTCACTAAAGTGGAAGCCGTCAGAATATTTTTGAATGGACTGTATTGTGGCGTTGTTCGAACGGTTACCATGGTAGCAGATACCTCTCAGATAACGCACTGATTACTCCACGTGGAGTGAACATATATCTGTCATTTGTGATTTCTGCGAATTCCATTGGCTGAAGTGATGCGTTCATTGGTGCTGAGCACACGACCGGAAGGCCCGTCAGTACCCTTCTGACTCTTTCAAGAATGATCAGTGCGTTATGTGAGAGGTTTCTATTGTCGCGAACCCGATCGCGACAGCGCGGCTTGTGTACACAAAGATCCTAGAGATAAGGAGTACGCGGGAAGAAATAATGATAGCGCGAGATAAAAGACCTGGCGGCACCGATAGGGTTACGCTTCTGGAAGGTGATAGAACATTCGATTCCTGTTTGGTCCAGAAATATCTCGAATTTACGAAATAGATATTTAAGGACGTGACGGCTCGCAAAGTGTTAGTTGTGAAACAGTGTTGTGAAATGAGAGACAGCCAGCTGTGTTGTTGTAACGAGAGCTAAGGATGTAATCCGCTGTCACTGTTATTGTGTTCGACCTTGGTAGACTGATGGTGTATGTAACGTAATGCTGTAATCTATCAGAGTATTTTTACGAAAACAAAGAACATTTAGAATTTCGGCAAATTCGACTTTTAATTCTACGAAACCACAAAGTCACACTATTAACAAAGATAAATCCATGGAAAGCGTTCCAACAGCGCTATAATAACTGAACTGACATGGGGCGTCTTAAATCTTTCCAGGGAGGGTGTGGGAACCCCCCCCCCCTGCGTCTCAGGCCCCGGAGACTTTCTTTTCTGTGGTATACTGTATATACTATACAGCAACGCGTGGAAACGTCGGAAAATATGCGAACGGAATTGTTTACTTCGCTTATCACACAGCGGGCGGGCAGGCGGACTGACGGACGGACAGGCAGACAACCAGGCGAACAGATGGACGGAGGGTCGGACGGACGGACGTAGCTCGTTGCACATTTGAGTGACTTCTACGACCTAAGTCAGGTCTTCTCCTTGGCACAGTAAAAAAGTTTCCTCGAACTTCACAAAGTCACAAAGGAATTCAATTTATTTTGTGTCAATTCAACAATTAATTGTATCCAACGATTCACCAATATTTGACAACGTTTGTCTGTGGTCAAATATTCATAGTGTTACAGTGCGTTCAGAAATTAGTTTTGTGTCTAATCTTCGAAAGGTATATCATTATGCTATAAAAATTCGGTCTTGATAACAAACGAGAAGCGTTATTTAATAAAATAATGTAAGTGAAATAGCTTTGAAGACTTGCCAAGGAGTGAAATGTCTTTCTACTTTGTAATGTTTTCGTTTGTCGAAAGTAAAAGATGTATGTGTTCAGTAAAAGTTTGCATATGTACTTTTATATTTAGTTAATAAACTGGTCCATTATCACTTCAAGTTTTTTTTTCTCATCTTTTAAACCTTCCTTGGACTTATACAAATGTTTCAAAACGAAAATTATGCAAATTGGACTTTTTGTGAGAATAGCAAACGTCGATTCATTTATATATATTACAAATGGCTTGGGCTTAATCAATTCGGCTTTAGTTGTCAAGTCAATGACTCTGAAAAGTTTAAATAAAATGTGAAATGTGTAGTGTTTAACGCCCGCTTTTACTACATACGGCACCGCAGGCGGAATGAGATGGCGGGGGAAACCGGAGATCCCGGAGAAAACCCGCCCCAGCGCCGTGTTGTCCATCGTAAATCTCACTTTGCGGTCGCCTGGGATCGAACCCGGGCCGCCTTGGTGAGAGCCAAGCGGTCTAACCACTGAGCCATGGCGCGGCCTGAAAAGTTTAAGAAATGCCAGCTTGATCATTATTATTATTATTTTTTTTTTTTTTTTTTGTAATTTACGTCCTCCAACGTTAAGTCATATCGGACGTTGAATGAAATGGGTGAAATGATGCTCAAATGAGTCCGGGGTCCATGGAGCTTAGAGTGAACCCCAAGTTCGGAGAATGGGAAGGACATTTGTTAACACGTGGGACTCTTTTTTTTTTTTTTTTTTTATTAAACGTTGCTTTCATAGACATTTAATTTGGTTCTTACTGTTTTAGTAACTGTATTACCTAGACATATCAAGATAAAGGAAGATCAATTTCGGTCGTTCCAGGGGGGAAGAAAAGCAATGCGTCTGGTTTAGAAGGCAAGAAATAGATTAAAAGTCCTGTTCTTCAAGTTAATAAGACCACAAACCATCGTAGCCTCACGCCGCGTGAAACCCAACACACTATAACAGGTGGAGGGTATTGGTTACGACAAAGACCACAGCAGGGCTATCCCGGAGTCAAACCCGGTAGCTCTCGCGGCAGGGGTCACTTGCCTTGCAGGTGCGAATTGTGACCTGGTAAGAAACAGGTTTGCTTTCTGCGAGAACGCCACAACCACTCACTACTGTGTCATCCGCAGCTTGTTCTGTTTCCGTTTCTTGCTGGCCTGGAAAATAGAGTAGGGAATCCCAAACCTTGTGTTTTAATACGAGTATACATATTTCATATTTACATAACGACTGAAGATACTAGGTGCTTAAAAAATCTATGATGCATTCGTACTCTTTTACAGCTGTTCTTACAAGCTATTTCTTTAGTTATTTATTGTTAAGTCAGGCAAACCTTCAAATTATATTTACATATCTGGTTAAACGATACTATAGGTAAAGCATTAATGACACTTTTAAAGAGGATGCCACTAAATGTTTTAAGCTCTTTGCATTTCACCCACCTCTGTAGCGTAGTTGGTGGCGAGTCTTCCCTCTGCACTGTCGTGACTCCTCTTCTCGCCTCATCCTTGCTCCCCGCGGTACCCCACTTGGGGGCATAGGTACAATAGACCAAGTTTTGACCTTCGTGCCGAATCCCCTCCGTAATGTAGTCCAGTCCAAACATGAAGATCGAATTTAAAAATAGTGCAGTACAATAGATCAGGTGAGCAGATCAGGTTTCTTGAAGACGAAATAAGCTGTGGTTGTAATTGTAAATTTTTACTAAGCCTAAATCATGTAGACAATGGCTTCGTCACAGTAAAAACATTGTTGTTGTTGTTTTCAAATGCTAGGCTTTGGCAATGAAGCCATTAACTCTCTTGCTCTCCAATATTTCTGTGTAGTGGGTCCGGCAGGTAGGGCTTCACAGGTTAAAAGATGTTCTTCAGTCATTTCCTCTTATTTGTTACACAGTGGACAATTTGGACTGGTATAAATTCCTATTCTGTGTAAGTTTTTGGCCAAATATTCATGCTCCGTAAGTAATCTAAAATTTGGTGCTGCAGCTTTACGTGGGATTTCCGGAATAATTTCTGGATTTTTAATTAAAACGTTCCATTTTTATCTTTGGCTTTGTTAGATATTGATTGGTTTTGTTTGTTTTTATATTTTCTTTTGATTAATCTTTTTATGGATGTAAAGGTTAAGTTTTTACTTTTGTTCTGAATTAAATTTGCACCTTTTTTGGCAAGAAAATCACCTGATTCATTTCCAGCAGTTCCACAATGTGCAGGTATCCACTATAATATAATTCTTTTCTGTAGTTTTTGAAGTTGTTGGATCATTTTGTGACATTCTTTAATTTGGATTGACCTCATTTTATATGAACTTATTGCACATAATGCTGCTTTAGAATCAGAAAGTATGACAGCATTTTTGAATTTATCTATTCTGTATAGAAGGTGTTGTGACATAATTAGTGACATTTGTCATATTTAGATAACCGCCAATATTTTGCGACATTTTGGCGATATTTTATTACATAATTTTAGATCCATTATTGATTAACCTGAATCAATATTATTTAATTGACGATAGTGATCTAAAAATAATTGAGGTTTTATTTATAGAAGCCCTTTAACTGTTTTGGTTCTTAGCGTTCCATCGCTGTGAATGGCTGCTTAAGGTTTGTTAAAAGACATACATTAACCTTGAGGCTCTTTTACTTACCGTAAATCTACGACACGAGACCACAGGATTTACTTCCCTAGCAAAGAAAACCATACGATAGGATAAGATCTTACTGAGGGGATTCGGTACCTCAACCAGACTTGATCTATTGTGGCTATGCCCCCAATGGCACATTCTCGACAGACTAGATGAGGCGAGAGGAGATAGTGTGGTCGACCCAAGGAGTTGCGATAGTTCAAAGGGCTGGGTCCCTTTTGACTGGGTCGCCAAACTAGAATGAGATTGACAGGAAGCACATGGAGGAATGCTTTAAATAAATGGGAGGGGATGAGTACGTCATAACGGTTGTCATAGTAACGATTAGAATGATCAATTAGAGTTGAGAAGTTTCCATGACAACGCTAGATGCTAAACCTTGGTTGGCGATATTCTAACACGTGCTTAGCAAGACATGCAGGCGAGCGAGTTACGCTTGATGTTTGTTTCTTTGCACATAACGCTACATAAACAGAATGCCTCCACGTATATGTTGCTGTTCTTATTTTATATAAATAGTTATGCCCGATTTCACCAACAGATGTTAAAATCGACGTTAACAAATGTAACGTAACAATTGTCACAGCGCTAACACTAATGTTAAATTTCTTGCATTTCACCAACCTGTTTTCTGAAAATGTAACAAACCTGTTTAAATACCAAGAAACTTGTAAATATCACAGCTATAGAAAGCTATGGATGAGTCGTATTATTTTCTGAACGTACTGTGATGCGCTTTTGTTTTCATTTTCATCTGCACAAGCTGAAAAATAGCGGATGAACAAAATCATAAATAAAGCTATGATACAAATTTCTCATCGACGGAGAAAGAATTGTTAATTGAATTGGTGATGAAGTGTAACGATATCGTTGGAAATAGGAGGATGGATGCGGTGAATGTAAAAGAGAAAGATGCCACGGGGAAAATATTGGAAACGAATTTAATTCAAATGTATGTATAACTACTACAAGCAATAAACAACTTGTCAGTATTACGTAAATTTAAAGCGAGGTGCGAAGGAGAAGTGACGAGTGACTTAAACGTTTCAAGACGGGAGGTGGACAGTGTATTATCCACATAATTCAGTGAATTATAAAATCGCAAAGTTATTAGTTCTTGAAGCTAAGGCGAGATCGTCATATTCCTTTCGATGCATATTCTAACTCAGTATTACGTAAATTTAAAACGAGGAGCGAAGAAGGGCAAGTGACTTGAACGTTTCAAGACGGGAGGTGGGCAGTGTACTATACACATAATTCAGTGAATTATCAAATCGCAAAGTTATTAGTTCTTGAAGCTAAGGCGAGATCGTCATATTCCTTTCGATGCATGTTCTAACTCAGTATTACGTAAATTTAAAACGAGGAGCGAAGAGGGGCAAGTGACTTGAATGTTTCAAGACGGGAGGTGGACAGTGTATTATCCACATAATTCAGTGAATTATAAAATCGCAATGTTATTGATACTTGAAGCAAAGGTGAGATCCCCATATTCCTTTCGATGCATGTTCTAACCTCTCTTGTACTTCCGCAGTAACCTTCATAGCAACATGTTTCGACAGTCTATACCTCCGTAAAAATTTTTCTTCGGATTGTTTCTCTAAATCATTTCTCCTCTTAGGCCGTACTCGATTATGAATGCCATTTAGACGGTCTTAAATATAGCAAATCGACATCAACAGCTGAGTTCATGCTCGCCATCTTGACTATTTACAATTGTTAAGGACTTAACATCAGAAATTTGGCTCGTTAGTTTAACAAGGGATTTAACACGAGCCTTACGCTAACACTTGTTGGTGAAATGCAATTTTTGTTTTAACTATTGCTAAACTTGTGTTAAGTCTTAACGTCTGTTGGTGAAATCGGGCATTAGAGATCCTGTACTGGCAAGTTCCTTTGCATTTTATTTGTGGCAATTTGCCTTCGTTTACGTGTGTGTGAGAGTTCGTGTATCTGTGCGTGTGTTGTGATCATTTGCAATTGTGTTTTAATGAATGTTTAATTATGCCTAAAAGTAGCGACTAGCGAAAACCTGAATCTGCTCGGGTACCAAACTAAATTATATATTGGTAAAGGTATACTAGTTAAAGGAAAGGCACGGGAAATAATATGCTCTGTGAGAGAATACTTCGAAGAGGGGAAATTGAAAGGGGAGCCTATTATTCCATTCTTTAAGGTGCTTGATAGGACTTCACGTACTTTAGATATCAATAAGAATGCTGCGGTTAAGATTGGGAAAGAAAGGTGTTTTAAAGAAGAAAGTTAGGCATCGAAACTAAATTAGAAAGTCCCGAAAAAAAAGTGTGTAAGCAGCATTTCCGCACTTCAATAAGCATCAAAATGTCACAGGTATGCCTCTTTTGTTACGATGATATTTACATTGATGCGCTCTTGCATGTTGATCCACGACTTTTCTATTGTCTTTGTGTACAGTATTATAATTAATAATAATAATAATAATAATAATAATAATAATAATAATAATAATAATAATAATAATAATAATAATAATAATAACGACAACGATAACAATAATAATAATAATAATAATAATAATAACAATAATAACAATAATAATAACAATAATAATAATAACAATAATAATAACAATAATAATAACAATAATAATAATAATAATAATAATAATAATAATAATAATAATAATAATAATAATAATAATAAAAATAATAATAATAATAATAATAATAATAATAATAATAATAATAATAATAATAATAATAATAATAATAATAATAATAATAATAATAATAATAATAATAATAATAATAATAATAATAATAATAATAATAATAATAATAATAATAATAATAATAATAATAATAATAATAATAATAATAATAATAATAATAATAATAATAATAATAATAATAATAATAATAATAATAATAATAATAATAATAATAATAATAATAATAATAATAATAATAATAATAATAATAATAATAATAATAATAATAATAATAATAATAATAATAATAATAATAATAATAATAATAATAATAATAATAATAATAAATACCCTTCGCACGCGTAATCCTATCGTGCTCTCCACGTGGCAGCAATAAGTGGCAACGTCGCCTCTCTCTCCATACGAAATGTCAATCACTTTCTAGGTTGGCGACCAGTGTACACACACACACACCCACCCACACACACACACACACACACACACACACACACACACACACACACACACACACACATATGTGTGTAATTTACGTCCTCCAACGTTAAGTCATATCGGACGGTGACTGGAATGGGTGAAATGATGCTCAAATGAGCCCGGGGTACATAAGGCTTAAAGTTACCCGAAATTTGTCTTTCAGGATAAGGGAAACCCCCGGAAAAACCTTATCCAGGTAACTCACCCTGACCGAGATTCGAACTCGGCACCTCTTGAACGTGTGGCAGACATGCTACCACCACGCTACCGAGGTGGGCATGCGACCAGTACAGGGGCATATTCATCCTGCCATGCACCGCCGAGACTCCCGCCGGCATTTCTACCCTGAAAGAGAGCACCAGATGAAAGATGTTAAACGATGATGAAGATGAATTGGAGGGATAGGAAAATTCCGGGGATGCAATTAACTTACCAGCATTCGCCTGGCGACCCGGAAAAACTCCAGGAAAAAAACATAAATCTGATGCCACGAGAATCGAGGTTTCGCGAATGCGGGCCAAAACGAAACCAGAAAGTAGCATACTACTTCGAGACCACGAGAACGGCGATGATCTAAATAAAGCTTTTTCATAAATGAAAACTGACATTGTTGAAGATGCTAGTTCACAAACCTGTATTTTAACACAGTTTAAACTACAGTTATGTTTAACAATCATTGTGTGAGCCCATCAAGATTGTGTGGTTCACATAGCAGTGATAAAAGATCTTCCAGACAAGGTCCGTTATAAATGGAACCTCGGCCTTGTGATATCGGTCGATAAGACGAATATAGCCGGCATGGGGGTGACTGAACGCTTGACAAAGACTACGATAAGCCACCAGGTCAAAGGTGAGGCCTCAAAAGTAAACAAGGAAGGAAAAACCTCCTGCCATTGTCGACAGCTTTTTATTTAACGTTTCCAAGAGCGGTTATTGTTATTGTGTGTCTTCTGAACCGGAAAAAGGAGATAAGCGGTAATAGTTTGAACGTAGTTAAATACTATATTGCGATATCGCTGTGGGAAGTTTGTTATAGAAGTTTGTAAAAGCGAAACAAAGTCGATTAATTCCATTTCCGGCATTCTGTTATGCATTTTACACATATGAATTGCACACTATTGTTTGCACGATTATATATTGTATTATTTTGAATGAATTATTCATAGAAAACAAGTTTATAATGGATTTTCCAACTTTCATTTGTTATTTGTAGTACAGAGCGGAATGGCTCAGGCGGTTTCGCTGTTGCCCTATTCGGAAGATCCGGGTTCGATTCCCGTGGCCGTCTTACCTGACCCATGGTTTTTTTGGGGACTTTCCCGGGTCGCCAAGCGAGTGATGCGTGGTTTTAATTGCCTCCCCCGAATTTCCTGTCCCTCCAGTTCATCTCCATTATCATTTCACGTCGGTGGGTGTCTCGGCGTTGCATAGCAGGATGATAATGCTCTGGTAAAAGTTCCTCCTCCAGTAGGACGGTCTCTGATCTGTAAACACGCTCTGGCAGAGTCGCTTCCGGACCACGGTGGGGGGATGCCGGTTGTCCTGGCCCGCCGGGGAGTTCCCAACTGTAAAAAATTTATGGACCCTGCCCTCTGTACTGTCGTGACTCCTTGGGATGGTCGCCCTCTTTCTATTCGCCTCATCCTTCCTCCCGGGGTGCCCCACTTAGGGCCATAGGTACGGATGCGAGCAAATGTATTCCGATGCGTTCATGACTGACCTACGGGAGGGAGGCAAGTTTCTTGTCAGTTGCGCCAGGAAGGTTCAGTTTCCTTATACCTGACCAGCGAGTTCGGCGCACAGGTATTTAAGCCTCAATGGAAAATAAAAACAATTTTGTCACATGAAACGTAGGTGGTTTTATACAACTCTCCAGTATCAACTTAGGTATTAATCGATGCTTTTCTTAATGACGCCATTACCCCCTCTCTCCCTCTCTCGCACACACATACCTCAACCATTTTAAGCTCTCTTTCTTCTTTTTAAATGCATTTCCTATACTCAAACTAGTAGTTTTATCTGGAACGAAATGCTTCTACCTTTCATATGTTAGTGATAATTAATGTAATATTAAACTGCGTGGTACTTAAAATTAAGTGTATCTTGTTCCGAAAATAAATACATTATTTCCTTTGTTACAGTCCTCAAGAACAGCTTATGTTGACATAGTAATACAATTAATATAGCCCCAAATTACCAAATGACTTGACAGCAAATGACTTCTAACGACCAACGAAATAAATAACATAATTATTTTGTTTGATAATAACAGTTGAAATACAAAACCACATTAGTGTTACCGGCATGTCGGAGGTTTCACGGAGGAGTTATTTAAATGTCAGTAAAATTGATATTATGCATTTCACTTTTAGTCACACGTAGAAACCATCGAAGTAGACCGGGCTTGAACTCCCAACCGTGGGTTCAGAATGCCGGCACCTAAGTCATCCTGGTCAGCTTTTGGTATTATTATTATTATTATTATTATTATTATTATTATTATTATTATTATTATTATTATTATTATTATTATTATTATTATTATTATTATTATTATTATTATTATTATTATTATTATTATTATTATTATTATTATTATTATTATTATTATTATTATTATTATTATTATTATTATTATTATTATTATTATTATTATTATTATTATTATTATTATTATTATTATTATTATTATTATTATTATTATTATTATTATTATTATTATTATTATTATTATTATTATTATTATTATTATTATTATTATTATTATTATTATTATTATTGCTGAGTAGACTACTTAAAAGCAGGATTATACGTTTCTAGGTTCATCGTCACCTGCGTTTAGTGGTGGGTGGAGGGGAATGTCAGTGTTGATCAGCAGGTGAACCTGACCTTTACTTTCACTAGGCTAAACTATACGATCATAGAATGTTGTCCCGCTTGCCTTTCCAACCCCCTCGTCCATCGGAAACTTTTGCACGCGTGGGTACAATAGACCAAGTTTGGACCTTCTTCTTCTTCTTCTTCTTCTTCTTCTTCTTCTTCTTCTTCTTCTTCTTCTTCTTCTTCTTCTTCTTCTTCTTCTTCTTCTTCATCTTCTTCTTTTTCACTTCAGGGATTAGGCATTTCTGCCTGTTCCGTCTTCGCATTCTATCAGCTATTTCCATCTTTTTCTAGGGCGTCCTAATCTCATTTTCCACTAGGATTGTATCTTCTTATTAAAACCGGTACTCTTTCTTCGTCCATTCATTCATATGTTATTTCCAGTTCTGCATATTTTCTTCTATTTTGTCCTGTAATTTATATATGCCTTGTTTCTCTCGAATAGTTTCATTTCTTATTAAATCTCGTCTAGTACATTGTTTAACTCTTCTTAAGAATCTTATTTCTGCTGCCTGTACCTTACTTTTATCTCTTTCATTTAATATCCAGGACTCACTTCCATGCCGAATCCTCTCCTTAGAGTAGTCCAGTCCAGTCTTCTAGTAATATCATGCTACCAGTTCAGCATTAATACGATGGCTTGCCAAAATACGTTGATTTAGAATGTCTTCAGTCAATTGTTTGATGGCAGATATGATTCAGAGCAGGCAATTTGGATATAAAAACGTGTACGATAATAGAGATTCAGTATCTCAAGAACAATTTCAGTTTGATGCTGAATTATATACAAATAGATATCGAAAAGCCATTGAAAGCTGGATTGTGTTTTACTTTCAGCCGTAGTGTAAATTAAATGTCATTACAGCCATTAAAATTACATTGGTAAATCTGGGTTTCATTGAAAACGAATGTGAAATTTGTGAGCGTGGCGGCGATGTTGCTCGCCTCTGACCAAAGTGTCCCGGTTTCATTCCCAAGTGCCCGTAGAGTTGTGAGATTTTTGAAAGGAAGCAAATTTTGGTTGTCATCCTACAGGACATAACAAGCCACCCCATCCCTTGTACAGTCTTTTGGCGTTTGTAGACAGCACTCGGGCCGCTTTTACGGACCTGTCCACGTTTGTTATATGAACTTAAGCAACTATCACTGTAGAATTCTTTGTAGTATACTAATGGTTGAGTATAGATAGTTTGAAGTCGACTGCTTGAGAATTCCTATGGCAGATGATTAATGCTGAATATAATAAAATTGTTTCAGTTCACATTTCGTTGTGGACAGACATGAGCATACAGTTAGATGTTTTACATGTGGCCCTGTGCATATTATACAGGATGTTTCAGGAGATGTGCAAGAAATTTGACATTCTCTAGCATATGTGTCAGCTGAAATTGAGCTTTTATTCATGGACGGTTTTTAACTGCTGCAGTTCTTATACCCAATTCTATATTGGACATAAAAGATTGCTAAAGTTTGCTCAGAAGCCTCTTTATCTGGCTTGAGACTCTTTTATTTGCCTTAAACCTACTACATGGGACCACCGGCTTTATTTCCTTTACGAAGGAAGCCACGCTAATTATTTTACGCCTGAATAAAATGCATCGCCTTCTGGCGAGATTGAAGCCGCAACCTTGGGAAGCAGAGGCTTACTTGTTAGCCGTGGAGTACAGAGGACGACACACCGCCTGTTTTCATAAAAGCTAGAATCATGAGAAGGAAACGAAATCAAGGGAAAATCTATTTTCCTTGATGTAGCACAGGTATTTGATAAGGTAAGGCATTCTGGCTTGCTACTTAAACTCCATCGCACTGGTCTCCCGGATTACTTAATCCACATTATTACCAGTTTTCTCACCGAGCACTTTGGCGGTGCGCATTGGAGGCACTCTTTCAACTAAGCGTCCTATTACAGTAGGCGTTCCACAAGGTTCAATACTGGCACCAACGTTGTTTAGTATTTACACCTCCGATATTCCAGACATGGCTCCAAGCTCAGTTGTCCTGTATGCTGACGACACAGTGTTATTTTACTCTCACTCCGATGTGCAGTCTGCTGTACGAACCTTAGAGCTCTCTCTTGATCGCCTCACTCAATAGTGCCGAACTTGGTGCATCTCACTCAGTACCCAGAAAACTGAAGCCAAGATGTTCACTTTACGCCGCTATAATCCCCCTCCACCTATACGCCTTCTGACCGATCAGGTGCCGTGGCTCCCTTCACCTACACCATTTAAGTACCTTGGAGTGTTACTGGACACTCGGCTTACGTGGAAGCCTCATATTGACCGCACCATTACCCTGGCATCCGCTCGTCTTTCACAACTATCTCCATTATTTCACAAACACACTTCACTTGGTTTAGAATCTTCACTGCTCCTGTACAAATCTCTGGTTCGACCTCTCATTACTTAGGCTTGCCAAGTCTGGGAAGCCGCTAGTACTTGTCACCTGAGGTGTCTACAGGTCATCCAGAGTCGATTCCTGTGAATGGCCACCAATGCTCCTTGGTTTGTCCGCAACCAGCAGCTACATCACGAGCTGGGACTTCTTCCTCTCCACCATTTTATCCGACAGACTGCTCGACGCTTCTTCTACAATCTATGCCTCGTCCGAAGTCGCCGACCAACGTGACTGAAGCGACGACTACCACAGGACCTGCTTTACAGTGATGACACATCTACTTCTGAATGATCTGTTCCAGTTTGCTTTTCTATTCTTCTGTTCTGTTGTATAAATTCTCACTATTGAAGTATGTATACCATTTTATTAGTTCAGTATAACATTTGTATTAGTGCAGAGGAGGCACATTGTCCTACCTCTACAATGTTATTACTGTATAATTATTTTGTATCCGTTCTCTCAGATCTGCAAAACATATATTATTGCTGACCGACCTAATAAATATATTAAAAAGAAGGGGGAAATTTTGGTAAATGAGTAATTATTCCGTCGTGCAATGTTACCGAAAATAAAAATGAAACTGCGTTAAAATATTTCTAATGATGTATATTTTTATTGCTTTTTCGTCATTCTCTGGGTAATCCCGATTTTCTTTAAATGGGATCGGCATGGTCCTTGATCCGGGTAAACGAGATTCTACTGTATAATGTAAATTAACAATAAGGCTGAATGTTTTAAATTGAGAGGGGTAATAGTCATGTTAGTGAATGTTTTAAACTATATCTAAAGAAGTGTGAGGCAATGAACACTCTAGTAACACTGTGTTTAGAAGTTAAGTCCTTAAACTTGGACTTTTGTATGTAAAGCAGGCTTGGGCGGCGGGCTGGAACAGAAAGGAAGCGACAGGACAGGTTGGCATTCTCACGCCGGCTGTAACGAGCAGCTTCCTCTACGTGCCCTTCGTCCTTCGTCACACCTTCCTGAACACATTACTCTTTCTGTTTAAGTAAGAAAAACACAATACATCTGTGTCAAGAAGTGAGTCTGGAATTTGCAATTTTACTTTCGGGAGCAATAACCCAGATAAAAGACTGCCGATCTGTTGCAACCGGCCACGTTCTAAATATGAACTGCTGACATGGTTGGTTGTTATGCGCTAACAAGAATGGAGTGTTTATATTAGCAACTTTTGTCCAAAGTGTGTCGAAATTACTGATACCATTTCAAGCATTTCTTCACTTGCTTGTGCCTCGTTTGTCATACAGGCTCTCGGTTTGGGAACGTATCTTATTATTTTATAATTTCTATGTGCTACATTCACAGTGTATTCTCAGACCGGTATCGTTTATCTTCATATAGCTTCTACGGACTAGTTTTTTGAAAAGTGACACCTTATATTGACTGAAATTCCTTGTTCTTTTCTTAATATTGTAAAACTCAATAGCGACAGCACTTTTAAAGTGTAAATACTCGTAATGGGTAATAGACGAGTCAGTTTAGAGCAAAGTAGTTCAGAGCAACCTCACGGAGAGTGGGAGATCCGTGGTTCAAATCCCGGCTATGGCATTGAGTTTTTCCAGTCTGACTCTACTCATCCAAACATAGTGGTTTAACTACGAAACCTGGGACTTATGTACTTACTGTATAGCAAGTCGCCACAAAAGGCACGTGTCTCATAGCATATGGGAACTCCTAGTGGTCTACCGAGAAACATATGAGTCAGTTGGAGAATTTAATGTCATGTCGGCATGTTGGCCATAGTAGCTCAGAGGTTTAGAGAAACCGCACAGAGAGCGGGAGATCCGTGGTTCAAATTCCGGCTATGACATTGCATTTTTTCAGTCTGACTCTACTCGTCCACACCTTAGCCTACACACGGCTTGTGTCTAAGAAATGATTATTTCTATTAATTTACCTTAAATAAAAACATAGTGGTTTAACTATGAAGCCTGGGACTTAAGTACTTATAGCATAGTAAGTCGCCACAAAAAGGTGCGTGTCTCATAGCATATGAGAACTCCTAGTGGTCTACCGGCCGCGCCTTGGCTCAGTGGTTAGACCGCTTGGCTCTCACCAAGGCGGCCCGGGTTCGATCCCAGGCGACCGCAGAGATTTGTGATGGACAACACGGAGCTGGGGCGGGTTTTCTCCGGGATCTCCGGCTTCCCTCGCCATCTCATTCCACCGGTGCTCCATCTTCATCTCATGTATCATCAATGTCATCGCCTGCGGTGCCGTATCTAGTGGTCTACCGGGAAACAAACGAGTCATTTGGAGATTACACAAATATAACTATTTGTAACTTCACTTCACTTATCTTAAGAAAATGATGAATTGAGATCGATTTCACAAACAAATTGCTTGCATCTTCAGTCCATGAACACACTCCGTTGTCAAGGATTCCGGTTACCATGTTATTATGTTTTTTCAGTATTACCAAAATCTGAAAAACGAAACAAACCTAAAAACAGAATCAACTGCTGGTATTTAAAAGTTCATTACGCGATGTTTATTTTTTAAAATAAATATCTTTTCCCGAACCATTACATTTATCGGACCATTTAATTGTTTTAATAATTTAACTTCAGAATTTATTTCATTTGCTACGGCCGATTTATCAGTTTGTACTTAATGTTACAAACATGTTCTTTCTTTCTGGTTTCCAAATTACGTTTCGTCTTTACAATATAAACCTGATCACAATCTAAACAATTAAATTGATAATTACCAGATTTTTTATTATTAGGAATTTAATCTTTTTTAGAAAAATCACTAAGTTTTTAATACTATATTTATTTTGAGAAACTAAAGTTATACCAACTACTTTAAAAAAATTTAAAAATATTTATTATACCAAGGATGCTAAGTACGTTTTTTAAAATTATAATCGTATTTTATTTTTTAAGGGTAGGAGTATCATTAACAGTTTTTTGATATATAAATTGTTCAATCTTCTTTTGTATAAAGTCTTTATTAAAACCATTAATTAAAGCAGTATTAATAATATGTTTACATTCTTTATTAAATTCTTCTTTATTCAGGGGTATATTTATTAATTTATAAATCAGACTATTAAAACAGCAAATTAATGTGAGTAGACTTCCTATAAATATCAAAATTTTAATTTCTTATTATTTCTTATTATCTTCAAATCCAGAAAAGGAAGAAATTCGTTAATTTTCAGTTTCTCATGTGAATTTTATAGCTTTATCTTGTAAATTTAATAATTTTAAAGCATCGTTAATTTGTTTATTAGGAACAATAGCAAAAATATGGTATTGACATTTACTACTTTTTTCTAAAAAAAGATAAAATTTCTAATAATAAAAAATCTGGCATTTATCAATTTAATTGCTTAGATTGTGAAAAGATTTATTTTGGAAAGACGAAAGGTAATTTGCAAACCAGAACGAAAGAACATTTTCGTTACATTAAATATAAACCAACTAATAAATCGGCCGTAGCAAATAATTTTTGGTCATTTGACCATGAAATAAATCCTGAAGTTAAATTATTAAAACAATTAAATGATCCGATAGATTTAATGGTTTGGGAAAATATATTTATTTAAAAAAATAAACATCGCGTAATGAATTTTGAAATACCAGCAGTTGATTCTGTTTTTAGGTTTGTTTCGTTTTCAGAAAAAAAAACCGCAATAACTTAGTAACCGGAATCCTTGACAGTGAAGTGTGTTGATAGACTGAAGATTTTTTTTTTTTTTTTTTTTTTTTTTTTTTTTTTTTGTAATTTACGTCCATCCAACGTTAAATCATATCGGACGATGAATGTAATGGGTGAAATGATGCTCAAATGAGTCCAGGGTCCATAGAGCTTAGAGTTACCCGACATTCGTCTTTCAGGATAAGGGAAACCCCGGTAAAAAACCCTTATCCAAGTAACTCACCCTAACTGAGATTCGAACTTGGGACCTCTTGAACGTGAGGCAGACAGTCTACCACCACGCTACCGAGGCGGGCATGGACTGAAGATGCAAGCAATTTGTTTGTGAAATCGATCTCAGAAAGAAGAACTGGCATTATTTTCTTAAGATAAGTGAAGTTTTTGTTACAAATAGTTATATTTGTGTAATATTCATTGTTTTACTGTAGCTAGCTTCATTTTCTACGTAGTCATTTGGAGAATTTAATGTCAGGTCGGCATGTTGGCCATAGAAGCTCAGAGGTTTAGAGCAACCGCACGGATAGCGGGAGATCCGTGGTGCTAATCCCGACTGGCATTGAATATTTTCAGTCTGACTCTACTCATCTAGTATAATATTTCTAATTTTTTTCATATAAACGGTAGTTTATGGTCATTCTTGAAATTGTCTTGCATCCGTCTTAGAGTTATTTTGACACACACGTAGACTTTTTTCTAAACTGATCTTTTTGGATTTATAAAGTTTCATGTATTCCTGGAAAAATCGTTGTCGCTTTTTTGGTTGGAATGCAATACTTTCCTTACGTACTGTAAATACACAGTAGAAAACAGCTTAAAACAGCTTGCAAGTCACCCCTTCAAATCTGTAGTCTTGCAAGATGGCCCACTCGGTGCATCGCTTTCTATTGGGATCGAAGTGGAATTATTTGGACTCAGCTGACCTGTACGGCACGATATAATTAGACCGGACTTGCGTACCCACACCGTTAACCTTGGGTGTACTAAATGAGTTGCATGCTGTACTTTCTCTTTCCCGCCGCGGTTTTGCCCTACATTCAGTTATCTGAACACGCTCATAGGGTTGCAAACCTAGGAAAACATCGTCGTTGGTCCGTGAAAGTAGAATGAGTTTTGATGGTAAAACTGAAACAAAAGAATTGAGACCATAATACTTTGAGATGATTGCATCTCTCTAGTATTTGTTTTAGAGTAATATTTGTTTTTACAACTTTTCCTAGGCGCTTTCGCAAGACTAGTCTCCCATAACATATTGCTACCGTCATTTAAAAAGAAAAAAATAATAAATAAAAAGGCCAGAACGTACCTGCGTTTAGAATAACGGTTTCATTACACATTACTTTGTATCTTTAGGTATATTGGCTGCACGGGAAGCTAAAGCAAAATTAAATATGTAAAAAGTGGTTCGCTATATATCGCCTTTGAATTTGCATGGCCACGGGATAAAACCGAATAGCGACTTTCGAAAATTCAAAGCAGTAACAAAGGAATGATAGTGCCAAAATATTTACGCAACGAAATGTGTAATAAAAATTCCTGGTAAAGTTCATCTTTTTGTTGTTGTTGTTGTTGTTGTTGTAATTTACGTCTTCCAACGTTAAGTCATATCGGGCGATGAATAAAATGGGCGAAATTATGCTCAAATGAGTCCAGGTTCCATGGAGCTTAGAGTTACCTGACATTCGTCTATCAGGATAAGGGAAAACTCCGGAAAAAACCTTACGCAGGTAATTCGCTAACCGAGATTCGAACTCGGGACCTCTTGAACGGCCCGCCTCGGTAGCGTAGATGGTAGCCTCACATTCAAGAGGTCCCGAGTTCGAATCTCGGTCAGGGTGAGTTAATCGGATAAGGTTTATTCCAGGATTTTCCCTTATTCTGAAAGACGAATGTCGTGTAATTCTAAGCTCTATGGGCCCTGGGGTCATTTATGCTTCATTTCACCCATTCCATTCATCGCTCGATATGACTTTACGTTAGAGGAGGTAAATTAAAAAAAAAAAAAAAAAAAAACTCTTGAGCGTGAGGCAGACACCCTACTACCTGAGCTACCGAGGCCTGCAAGTTCATCTTTATTGAAAGATATTTGTGGAGAGTACTTGCCCGCCTCGGTAGCTTAGATAGTAGCGTGTCTGCCTGAAGTTCAAGAAGTCCTGAGTTCGAATCTTGGAGTTATCTGGATAATGTTTTTTCTGGGTTTTTCTTTAAGTGAAAGACAAATGTCTGGTAACTCTAAGCTCTATGGACCTTGGGCTCAAATGAGTATAATTTCACCCATTCATCGTTCGATATAACTTAACGTTGAAGCGCGTAATTCTTTAAAAAAAATACCCTTGGTAAACGTTTGGTTAAAGAGTATTTTAGAAGCAACCCTTTTCTTCTTAGTTTTTATAAACTATACAGTTTAGTAATATATTAAAAATATTAGGAATTTTGTCCAATCACAGCTATAGCTATCGCCACTGTATCGCTCCTCAGTTACGTGTTCAGTTACGTTTTATCATTCGTTTGTGTATTTATTTTTATGTTTTGCAGAACTAAATGTTGAAACTTTATAACTTCGTTGTCCATTTCATAGTGTTGCATTGCATAAGTGTATCTTCAGTAACGCATTTGTTCGCAAAGAGCTCACAGCCAGAATAAATCCAGCAGCACTGACGCAATGAGTGAAGTAACCAAAATAAATACCACTTGAGCCCGAGATTGTCGAGCAGTAAATTCACTTGTAACTTCGTTGCTTGTAAATTTATCGTAGGTAATTCCACAAGGCAATGCCCTGATTTTCTGAATGATGATATTTCACAAAGCGGGACGCAAATGAACAAAGATTGTGGAGAAACAGATGCACTGATGAAGTATATTAGTATATAAACAGATTGTCATAACGGAAGTAGTTTAATTACGAAGGTTGCAGTAGCCAGATTTGTTAAGCATAACGATAAAGATGTGCCCTTAGAAGTTCTTAAAGGGAAAAATGTATGGAAATATAACAATGGGTATATTAGGGTTGGTTAGATGAAGTCAAATGTATGGATGAAGTATAGTCAGTAGGAAATTCGAAATAAATGTTACAAATAGCGAAGAACGGAAACAAGTCTGAGAGAAGTAAAGGCCTGACTTAGGTTACAATAGTGCTGGAGGAGGAGGAGGAGGAGGAGGAGGAGGAGGAGGAGGAGGAAGAGGACGAGGAGAGGAAAAAGAAGAATTCCCGAAATGTTACAAATTTATATGGTGTAATGCAAATAAGAATGGGATTTTTTCAGAATTTTGTGACTTTGGGGGTTCGTAGAATTAAAAGTCCAAGTTCCAGAAATTCAAAACGTTCTTTATTTCCGTAGAAATACACTTGGCACACTTGCACATTACAACAGAATTACGTAACATACACAATTACAATCTACAAAGGTCTGTATAGGGCACTGTTGTGATACAGAAATTCTTTAGACTGATTAGTATTTAAGGAGGCAGTGTAAAATGCAGACAGTAAAAAGTGAACAATTAAAAACAGATTAAGAAATATCTTGTAAACATATTGTATTATAATTTGGTGTTATTTATGTTAAATATAATTAATAAATATGAATACAAGAGAGCAACAGGTCGTTGACCACAAACACACCAGTTTCAATTAAAACTCCCGTTTACAACACTCAATTTACAACTGTTTACGACTGCCTCTTGTCGAGTTGTCGCTTCCCTAAATACCTCTACTCATATTACTAGTTATTTCCGGAATATTCTGTAACAAACAAGAAATCGAATGTTCTGTAAGACAATCAAGATATCACTAGAATGTTCCGTTTACCTCACTTTATCTGTGTTGGCATATCTTTTATCTCCGCGCTATGTTTATCTGCTTATGAAGGCTCTTTATCTCCGTGATACACTATCCGTCTGTTATCGCTCCCGCGAACCCTTTTAGCGTGTACGCCGCGACAGTATTCTAGACATCACAGATTATGTAAATAATAATAATAATAATAATAATAATAATAATAATAATAATAATAATAATAATAATAATAATAATAATAATAATAATAATAATAATAATAATAATAATAATAATAATAATAATAATAATAATAATAATAATAATAATAATAATAATAATAATAATAATAATAATAATAATAATAATAATAATAATAATAATAATAATAATAATAATAATAATAATAATAATAATAATAATAATAATAATAATAATAATAATAATAATAATAATAATAATAATAATAATAATAATAATAATAATAATAATAATAATAATAATAATAATAATAATAATAATAATAATAATAATAATAATAATAATAATAATAATAATAATAATAATAATAATAATAATAATAATAATAATAATAATAATAATAATAATAAGAATAAGAATAAGAATAAGAATAAGAATAAGAATAAGAATAAGAATAAGAATAAGAATAAGAATAAGAATAAGAATAAGAATAAGAATAAGAATAAGAATAATAATAATAATAATAATAATAATAATAATAATAATAATAATAATAATAATAATAATAATAATAATAATAATAATAATAATAATAATAATAAACATTCGTAAACGTGCCATTAAAATCAAATTGCCATTGTGCAGCTGTCAGATCATGGCATACCTAAATAAACAGTTGAATGTGCTACGGAATGTTAGCCAATAGTGGGAATAAGCTAAATCACAGCACAATAAAGATATATTTTTAAAAAGAATATACTCTCAGATTAACACACTTTTCAATGTGCATTTTTAAAAACAAATGGATACCCCCTTTTTTTAATTTATATCCTTCAACGTTGTCATATCAGACGGTAAATGAAATGATGCAAAAATGAGCCCAGTGCCCATAGTGCTTAGAGTCACCCGACCAAAATTAATCTTTCAGTATAAGGGAAGAAAACCTTATCAGATAGCTCACCCTGACCGAGATTCGAACTGGGCACCTGAACGTGAGGCAGACGCTCTGCCACCGACGCTACAAAGGTGGGCGACTGGATAACGTAGCTTTAAACACTGTTTTTTTGTTGCTATTACGATCCAGAAATGAATTGTGTTTTATCAGATAAAATCACATCCTTGTGGTTACATATATTACAAGTTGTACAAATATAATCGATATCCGAAGAATTGCAATAATCGAATAGTAAGTACAGTTCGGCCGCTCTATCTCCGGCTCTGACATTTCTCGAGAGGGGGAAGTAGGCTGTTGCCAGTTCTTTAGCGGGAATTTCAAGCCGAGGAACAATGCGTATTTTAAATATTTCACGTATTTGCATATTTCATGAACCAGTAGTCATTTTATTATAATAGCGATAATAATAGTGCTTACGAACACTAAAAATCGGATTTAACGCACGCAAAATATACCAAGCAGCGCAAGCAGCTAAAGGCACGTGGATAAAAACAAATTTAACCTGGCAACACGGTGTTGGGTTTGGGAGCCACGCCTACAGCGACAATGCTGATTGGCGCTAGCAGACAGTTTTAACTTCCGGACCACAACACCGGATGTAGAGACTCCCAATACTAGCAACAGATGCAGTTAGTGTGTGTGAAAGGTGTGAACGAAATATTCGAATAGAGTAGTGTTGTAATAAATATCTTGCATCATAATGAAATTGTAAGTTGTATTTCAGCGTTTTATAGCTAATATAGTCCTATATTTTCATTCTAAAGATAATTATGAGAATATCTTTTCAATTACTCATTACTGTATGTTGGTACTATTAACTTCCCCCCCCCCACCTCTTGCAATCGCTAAACGTCAGAGCCGGAGATACAACGGCCGGACTGTAGTATATGAATAGAACAGCCGATACAAATTGTAGGTTTATCGCAGTTTTGCCGAAACACAAGAAAAGGTATGTTTACAGGGTAACTCACAAAAAAATTGTCATTTAAATCTACGTAGGCAATGCATTGAAGAATATGACATAAAAATTCCTGCTATAATGTCTAGAAAGTTTCATTGTCTTCCACCTTGGAGAATACCGACTATTCAACTAAATTTGAACACAGATTATCGTAAATCTCATACATATGCATCTACCTATAAACAGTTGTTTCAAGAAATAACCAATATCTACCCTAACCATACATACATCTACACTGATGGTTCCAAAACGGATAACGACAGTGGATGTGCTGTAATTACCCCTGATAGAGTGCTTCAGTTGAAACTTCCTAATCATTACCCCATATTCTCTGCACTTAAACTAGCTTTGACATACATAATCCAATCTAGTGAGAGTAGATTTCTTATAATTTCTGATTCGTTAAGTTCTCTACAAAGTCTGAGACCGATCAACTGACCTTCAACTACTTCAAGGTACCCACAGTCTTTATTTCATAGCTCTAAATAAAAAGAAAATTGTTACTTTCATGTGTGTCCCTTCACACTGCGGCATTAAGGGAAATGAAGCGAACAAAGCTGCTAAAGAAGCAAGTCAACTAACAGACGTATGAACAACAAACAGCATAGTCCGCTGTTCGAACGGTTACCATGGATTTATCTTTGTTAATAGAAACCTCTCAGATAACGCGCTGATTATTCTTGTGAGAGTGAGAGGTGATCTGCCGTGCTTCCCGGTCATGTGCTCAGCACCAATGAACGTATCACTTCAGCCAATGGAATTCGCAGAAATCACAAATGACAGATATATGTTGACTCCACGTGGAGTAATCAGTGCGTTATCTGAGAGGTATCTATTACCAAAGATAAATCCATGGTAACCGCTTGAACAGCGCCACTATAACCGTTCGAACGGCGCGACTATACCTTATCAGGATGTTACAAAATACTTCTCCAGAATAATAAATACAAAATGGAAACATCTGGAATCAATCGCCCCCAGAAAAGTTACATATGGTAAGGAAAGGGGACTATTCCTCTTAGTCTGTCTACTCTCTTAGGAGAAAGGTGCTGATCTCCGCATTGGTCATACAATGTTAAGCCACTCATACCTCCTTAGCAAAGGCCAGCCACCGCAACCGCCGCCTCACATTAAACTATCTCCTCACAGAATGCAAGGAATACGCTTCATCACATCACTGGAGACTTATCCACCATTCTGAACACGCTATCCAACTTCAAACACGTACTGCTATTCCTCAAAAGTACAAACTTGTATACGAAAATCTAATTCTAAGGATACCAACTTAGAATATACGTAAGTTAATATGCAACAAATTGATTGTCTAAATACTACTGTTCCATTGATTGATTTTCAGTACTTTATCCTTATGATTTATAAATATTGTGACTGCTTTTGGTGAAATCAAAAGTCCAGGTTACAAACCCCAAAAATTGCACTTTATTTCCGTAGAAACAAGCTCCGTACGCAGCAGTTCAGAATTACGTCACATACACAATACAACTTGCAAGGTCATCGACACAGCTCACTAGCTGTTCACACACTGACTGACTCCTGTGCCGTGCCGAGAATTACCGGCTGACTGAGGGTCAGCACGTCGTGTGTCATTCGTGTACCTGTCCTAGACGGACTTAACCACTGCCTTATTATACATCACTCACATTCCAGAAATTTCTCAAACAATCGAGACGCGGCTAGAACAAAGAACGAGAACTCTCGAGAAATCCGCCTTTTCCCCTCGCCGTTTCGGCGAGCTTTCATCTACACACTGACTGCCCGTCCCTTTGAATGCCTCGCCGCCTCGATCAACAATAGGCTCGCGACAATATTGAATACCTTTGTCATGTTGATTTGTTATTTATTGTTTTCATGTTTTTGTTTAAATAATTGTAACCAATTTATTGTGTACACTGTATTATACAAAATAGTCACGATATGGCCTAGTTGTTAAAGCGACTCTAAATAAATAAATAAAAAAACAGAAAAAGAAGAGCTATGAGCTGTTGGTGTGCACCCATTCTTCAAACTCGGAAGTGTTCTGTTAAGTTCGTTTTTTGTTTCGTTGCGCACCATGTTCCTGGTAGAGTTTGTTCACCTGCCTTCCACTTAATCTTCACAGACCGGAAGTTGATGGTCTAAACGTTTTAAATAAGGGAGCAAAACCGACACGACGGTGCATAGCAATTACTTTTGGCCCGCTAATGAATATTAACATGAACGTGCCTAGATGCCAACGGAATGCACGTGTAAAATGTCTGCTTCTTAGGAAATATTTACTTCGCTCCTAAACTCGAAAGCCATGCGGAGTGCGGCCAGTTGAACAACACGCAATTGTGAGCTACTTATTTATGTATGAGGAGGCTAATATCCAGGCAGTGGTCATGGAATTTTAGCCAGTCACGTCATTCTTTACCAAAAAAGCTGAGGCGCTTAACGTTAATCTGGTGCTGCAGGTGTGGTCTTGGAATGCAAGTTTGGATATATTCTTTCTTCTTTTTATTTTACACATAAATATATTACTCTACGTACGAGGCGTGTCAGTAAAATACGGTCTCCAATTTGATTTAATATAGAAAACATGTTTATTGTGAATGAATGTTACATTATGGAAAGGTGGAACTTACAGCTATTTTTCAACTTAATCGCCATTGCGATCGATGCACTTTTGCATGCGCTGTGGCAGTTTTTGTATACCCTTGTCATAGCACTCTCCCGCCAAGTTGCGCAGGTAGCGCTCATCCTCGTTTTTCAAATCATCGTAGGTCTGGAAATGTGTTCCGCCCAAGTGTGACTTCAACTCAGGAAGCATATGATAATCACTAGGTGCTTAGTCTGGACTGTAGCGGGGGATGTGTGAGGATGTCCCATCCGAACAGGGCCAGGAGATCAACCTCGCACACATCTTGCGATTATGCAAATGTTCGGTCAAAATCTTGTCAATCGTAGTCTTACTGACTTCAGGGATAAGTTCGCACAGCTCGCGAACCGTCACACGCCGATCATTAAGCATTTCTTGCTCCTCTTTTGCAATTGTTTCGGCTGAAACCGAAGGCCGACAACGCTGTTCCTCATGGACGTCTGTACGTCCGTCTTTGAACTCTCTGACCCACTTTCGCACGTTTTTGACGTCCATACACTGTGGCCCATAGACTTCGCATAACTGAGGATGCATTTCAGTGGGGTTACTGCCATTGGCACTCAAAAAAAGGAATCACTGCACGCAACTTGCACTTGGCGGCGGAAGTGATAGGAAGCTCCATCGCAAAAGGCTGCCCAGCCAAGACTAATGGTTGCAACGGGATCTTTGTGGTGGGGATTTGAAGGGGTGAAATCAAGTTACACGCCAGTGTTGCCGGATCTCGCGTAATAGCGTTCTTCACGGCTCCAGCGCCTTGGAGACTATTTTACGGACAGGCCTCGTACATTCATATATTCGTACACTAACATGTAACTGTAACAATTCTATGTTAAGAGCTAACTAATCAGAAGGAGCGAATTCTATCACAGCTTAGCGCCGAGAATTTTCGTTTCATTCGACGAATTCTCATAATGGTTTGTCCTCCAGCCTATATATCTTCCAAATTCGAAAGCACTGAAACTCAGTTGCATTTCTGCCCTTCGATGCAAAACAAGTACCTATATTCTTCCTTGTCTCCTTTTTGTCTCCCACTGTGAACAATTTTCCTTAATATTTCATTTTGTCTACCACATCCTTATTCCTATTAACAATTCCTCTAGTGCAACTCATAACAAAAACCTTTTAATTTGTTTTCCTCATAGAAGATTTTTCCTTCTCCCACGCTCTATAAAAAGCCTACAAGGGAACTACGTATTACTGTACTCACATCGCTACGCACCTGACAATTTGATGGTATAATATCTGCTCTATATAGTGCGATCCATATAAACCTGAACCATTTCAATAGGTCATAACTTTTGAACCAATAATAGGACACACGTACAACTTTGGGAAAATATAATACATAATTGGGAGATTACATTACACTATTTACATCTCAGAGAAAATGTCATTCAATTCTCTTTTTTCGTACTTTCCTTGGTAAACTAGTAAGGATTCTCAGCTAGTGAGATACACACTGTTTGTGACCAGTCATGCTGTAAGTACTTAAGTTCCAGGCTTCATAGTTAACCCACTATTAGGTTAATTGATGAAAATTAATCGTCCTTTTACACTAGCCGGTGGTAAGTTTAGGTTTGGATAGGTGGAGTCAGAAAAATTTAATGCTGGTATTTCACTATAAATTTTGATCGAAATTTTACTGGGCGTGTTTTGACATCTCTGGGTAAAGAAAAATACCCTTGTATGTGCATGTGTGGTTAACATTAGTACTTAAAACACAAACGTTTGAAAACCCAAATTAGTGTTTTAAGTTTCTAAGTAAAATGCTTATAAATGTTTATAAAGGAGTTTTTTGCTGAAATACGGCGTTTGCTTGCCTATTTTATGCTTTTTAATTAAAATAGCTTGTTTTATCCAAATTACATTAATTTAAAAGTAAATGTTCACTCCTAGTCATCATCGTCACGCCGAAAGAGTCAGGAGCCGATATAAAAACGTGTATCTTCTTGTCTCTAGCGTAAAGAAAGTGTACTGTCGCCGATTAGAGTTCAAAAATTTCATGAAGTCCTTCGAAATTTGTCTTAACCTCCTCAGCCAGTTTTAACTCGCTCAGATTCTTGTTTAAAGGCTGTGCCATTCTACGCAGAACATTTCAATGAAGTAAAGCAGTGTTGTCTTCCTTATATGCAGAAGATACAAGCAACATTGCCAGAGCACAAGAATGTTTTGCTAATATGGCATTCAAGATAAGATAGAGTACATCCATAACCGCTTCTCCAAAATACCTGCTATTATAACACAGTTGGAAACTCGAAATAATACCTTGGAGCATGCACTTTCTTTGATATATGAAATTTCAATAACGTTGTCTTCAGAGATTTACAGTATTGCCAAAACTGCCTTTGGGAAACGCAGTAACGTATCAATGAAAAATCCTAGTTACGGAATACTGTAATATTTGTACAAAACTTTCTGGTACAGAAACGTATCTCTAAGCGAAATTCATTCAAATAGAACTGAACATGAACTGTGGTGCATGTTCCAGTAACGTCATGCGACGTTGAGAGATCCTTTTCACAGTATAACATTTTTTTTCACTAAAACGCAGGAGCTTCCCACAGCAAAATCTCAAAGGGGTCCCGGGTTCCATTCCTGGCTGTGGGGGTGAGGATTTTTCTCCGACCAAGATAAATCCTCATCTTCCCCAGTGTCTGGAAGTACGGATGATAGTGCGAATGTGTGCGTAATCTAATGATTAAAACCCAACGAATACGAGTTAACACCTTCGATATGTTCTTAAGGAGAACGGTCGCCGACTTGACCATTGCAGTTAAAGGCGAGGTATAAATGTGTACGTGATCTAATGATTAAAACCCAACGAATACGAGTTAACACCTTCGATATGTTCCAAAGAAGAACGGCCGCCAATATGACCATTGCAGTTAAAGGCGAGGTATAAATGTGTACGTGCTCTAATGATTAAAACCCAACGAATACGAGTTAACACCTTCGATATGTTCCAAAGAAGAACGGCCGCCGATGTGACCATTGTAGTTAAAGGCGGGGTATAAATGTGTACGTGATCTAATGATTAAAACCCAACGAATACGAGTTAACACCTTCGATATGTTCCAAAGAAGAACGGCCGCCGATATGACCATTGCAGTTAAAGGCGGGGTATAAATGTGCACGTGCTCTAATGATTAAAACCCAACGAATACGAGTTAACACCTTCGATATGTTCCAAAGAAGAACGGCCGCCGATATGACCATTGCAGTTAAAGGCGAGGTATAAATGTGTACGTGATCTAATGATTAAAACCCAACGAATACGAGTTAACACCTTCGATATGTTCCAAAGAAGAACGGCCGCCGATATGACCATTGCAGTTAAAGGCGGGGTATAAATGTGCACGTGCTCTAATGATTAAAACCCAACGAATACGAGTTAACACCTTCGATATGTTCCAAAGAAGAACGGCCGCCGATATGACCATTGCAGTTAAAGGCGAGGTATAAATGTGTACGTGATCTAATGATTAAAACCCAACGAATACGAGTTAACACCTTCGATATGTTCCAAAGAAGAACGGCCGCCGATATGACCATTGCAGTTAAAGGCGATGTATAAATGTGTGCGTGATCTAATGATTAAAACCCAACGAATACAAGTTAACACCTTCGATATGTTCCAAAGGAGAACGGCCGCCGATATGACCATTGCACTTAAAGGCGAGGTATAAATGTGTGCGTGCTCTAGTGGTTAAAACCCAACGAATACGAGTTAACACCTTCGATATGTTCCAAACGAGAACGGCCGCCGCTATGACCAAGTTAAAAGCGAGGTATAAATGTGTACGTGATCTAATGATTAAAACCTAACGAATACGGGTTAACACCTTCGATATGTTCCAAACGAGAACGGCCGTCGATATGACCATTCCAGTTAAAGGCGGCGTATAAATGGAACAAAAAAAATCTCAAGATAAAAATTCGACCAAACAATACGTTTATGATTAAATTTTTATTTTTATTGCTTATTTTTGGTGCTTATTTTTTCACTTTTCGTGGTTATTTGTGCTTGATTATTTCATCATTTAATTGTGCTTACAAATCCTGGTCTATTAATTATATTCCGATATATGCGACTAAAATTTTTTCAAGAAGACCTTCCTATCTGAAACCGCCGTTTACGTGAAAAATGTTTCCTATTTTTTTTAGCAGAATATTTATTTACTCTGGGGCTTCATTGGAAAAGCTGGCATTAAAATAACTTCATTTGCTAGTTGAGTTTAAGCTTCATGAAAAATGTCAGGCTCATTCTTGAGGAATATGTTTCTAAATACAAAAACCAGGATTTTCGAAAAATGGAATGCCAATGTATTACTACAAGGGCTGTTCAGTGAAGAATGATCATAATTTTTAAGGACATAATTTTTCGCACTAAAATTCAATCTTATTATATTCTGTTAGCCTAATGTGGAACAAACACGCCATAGTAATTTCATTGTTGGCACTCCTGGTTTCGGCCTATGAGAACCAGGTAAGGTTAGACATTTCACTATCGCCTACCACTGCACTGCACATGCAGTTAAAGTTGATGTTAGAGGAAGATCCGGAGTTTCTTTCAAACGTAATCACTGCTGATGAAACTTGGCTACATCATTTTGATCCTGAGAGCAAACAACAGAGCTCAGTGTGGAAATCTCCTTCATCACCAAACCCCAAAAAAGCAAAAGTGGTTGCGTCTGCTGGGAAAGTTATGGTCATCTCATTCTTTGATATTCATGGAATGGTTTATCAGCATGTTGTACCTGCACACACATCAGTAACTGGACAATACTACAGGGATGTGCTGAAAACATTGCAAGTCCATACCAGGCGCAAAAGACCACATTTCCGTGAAGCAGGCTGGATGCTGCACCACGATAATGCTGGGCCGCATATTGCCAATGTTGTTGCTGAATATCTTGCAAAAATCAACGTGAAGTGCATCCGTCACCCTCCCTATAGTCCGGATTTAGCCCCATGTAACTTTTTTCTATTCCCTAACTTTAAGAAACGCCTTCGTGGGAGGCATTATCCATCATCAGAAGCAGTGGTGAAGGTTGCGGAGGCGATTTTGAAGGATATCTCAAAAACTGGTTTCCAGCTTGTCTTTGAAGACTGGCAGAAACGCTTGGACAAGTGCTTCGCATTCAGGGGAGACTATTTTGAGAAGGACTGTCAAAATTATGAGGATGAGTAAAGGTACGCTGTCAAAAAAAAAAAATAATAATAAAAATAATAATAATAATAATATTAATAATATTAATAATAATAATAATAATAATAATAATAATAATAATAATAATAATAATAATAATAATAATAATAATAATAATAATAATAATAATAATAATAATAATAATAATAATAATAATAATAATAATAATAATAATAATAATAATAATAATAATAATAATAATAATAATAATAATAATAATAATAATAATAATAATAATAATAATAATAATAATAATAATAATAATAATAATAATAATAATAATAATAATAATAATAATAATAATAATAATAATAATAATAATAATAATAATAATAATTTTGACATTCTTTATTGAACAGCCCTCGTATATCTGCAAAATTTAAAGTAATTCTTACAGTGTAATAAAATCCATAAAGGCCATTCACTGAACATGTATAATAGGTCTGTATAATTGCAGTGCGATATATTTATACTTCCTGTCGAATATGATTTTATGCAGTAATGGTAAATGTAAGCGATTAATGATTGTTTAAAGCACGTATTGTACTGACCTCTCTCAGCCTTTCCCTGGATCTATCACCCCATTCTAGGTTATGAATTTTATCAGATAAATTCCTAACATTTCGTGGATTTACATACGATAAATACAACTGGGACATATTTAATTTAGATTATGCTCCCAAAATGAGAGTAAAAGCATTACCTCCGTAACTGCGACCTCTCTTTGTCAGATTAATATTTCTGATCCGCGTATTACAGAAACTCGAGCCTTAATTAAGTTTTTTAAATTGCGTTTATTTGTTTTATTATTTCTATTTGTTCACTTTATAAGCGTACTTTTTATTTGCACTGCTGCACTGTCGATATTAAAGCTTACTACTTGAACTTGGATCTGAAGTTAATTAATTTTTGTTTCATGGTTTTAATAGGACCCGGATTCTGATGACATACTGTATCATAGGCATTGCTAGAATTATCAAAACGCGTATTTAATACATCGTTTGTTGTTTTCTATTTGGAGGCTGTTTTTTTTTTCAATTTTACTTCATTATTTTGCCATTTTTTGCCACTTAAATATTTATTTATAGGTTTCTTGTTTTAGTAGATAAGGAATTTTAATATTAATTGCTTTTCATAAATAAATATCTAAAATATATTTAATATCTACAGATATTGCAGCTAAAACATATGGTAATATGTCATAAGATGTATGACAAGGTTCTAGAATTTCTCCATTGCTCTTCATAAGAAAGAACTTTCATGTGGATATGGAACTTTGAATAGAATCCTTAGAATATAATGTATATTTCACATGACGACTGGACTACCCTACTGAAAGGATTCGGCATGAAGAATCAAATCAGGTCTATTGTACGAGGGTGTTCTGAAAAGATTCCGACCTCAACATGAAGGTGGCAGCACACGTAAATTAAAGCTAGAGAATTTCGTTGTTCACCTGTTGACAGTTACTCACCAAAGTTTCAGCCATTTTGGACGCTCAGTTGTTATGTAACAGTCCTTTGAGTGAGTTAATACGAGTGTTTTTATGAAAATGGACAAAATCGAGTATCGAGCTGTCATTAAATATTTGTTTTTGAAAGGCAATACCCTACGCAAATCAAAGATGGGTTGGATTCTGTATATGGGGACTCTGCACCATCATTTACCACAGTGACATTTTGGGCAGCTGAATTTAAACGTGGCCGTAAGAGGTTGGGAGACCATGAACATTCGGGACCTGCAAAAACTGCAACTACCGACGAAAGCATCGCCAAAGTTCAATAAATTGTGCTAGACGACCACCGAATTAACGCGAGAGAGATAGCAGAGGCTATGAGCATGTCGAAAGAACGTGTTTGTACATATGAAATCAACATTTAGACATGAGAAAGCTGTCCGCGCGTTGGGTGCTGCGTTTGCTCACGTTAGAGCAAAAACGTGTTAGAATGAACACTTTCAATGCTTTGTTGGTGCAGTTTAGGTGCAATAGATCCGAGTTTTGGTGCCGATTAATTACTGTAGATGAAAGCTGGATACACCAGTATACGCCCGAAACATAAATACAGCCCAAACAGTGGACTGCAACGGGGAAACCGACTCCAAAAAAGCAAAAACTGTTTTTTTTTTCGGCTGGGAAAGTGATGGCGACTGTTTTCTGGGATGGTCATGGAGTTATTTTAATCGAATATCTTCAAAAACGAAAAAAAAAAAAACCATTACAGGAGCATACTGCGCATCATTACTTGACAAGATGAAGGCAGAACTTGCGGAAAAATGGTCACATTTGCAGAAGAACAAAATCCTGTTTCACCTAGACAGCGCACCGTCTCACACCTCAGTGGTTGCAATGGCGAAAATCCACGAATTACGGTTTGAACTGCTTGACCATCCGCCTACTCACCAGATCTAGCCCCAAGCGACTTGTTTTTGTTCCCTCATCTGAAAATTGCGCTCGGAGGACAGAGATTTTCGTCAAATGAAGAGGCAATCACCTTCGTGAACAATTATTTTGCAGAGAAAAACAGTGAGTCGATTTGGATGAGTTACAGAGAGGAAGCATCGCTGGGAGAAGTGTGTAGAGTAAAAGAGACTATGTTGCGAGGAGAAAAAAAAAACACCTGAAAAAATGGCTTGTATCTTCAGATCACCTATGTACCTATGCCCCCAAATTGTGCACTGTCCGGTAGGAAGAATGAAGCGGGAGGAGATAAAATAATTACATTTAGGGAGCATATCCAATACACAAGCTGTAATGCAGCACATTTCTTAGGGGAAAATCACTTGGCCGTCCCAAGAAGAAATACGAGAGAGGGGAAAATGACAAAGTGGCATCGTAACAGGTTTAACACTTGAAAAGATGAAGAGA
Source organism: Mantis religiosa (assembly GCA_030765055.1). NCBI lineage: Eukaryota > Metazoa > Arthropoda > Insecta > Mantodea > Mantidae > Mantis > Mantis religiosa. The sequence goes on along the minus strand of CM060951.1, from coordinate 201,969,130 downwards.
AGAAAGACATACGGATAACTTATCAACAGAACTTTATTCAACAAAGACATATGAATAACTTCGTAATAGTTATCTATAATTGCATTATTGGGGTAAAACCATGTGTCTGTTTAAAGATTTGTCTGGAAAAGTATTTGTGATTGGATGGTGGCTATTATGAAGGAAACAGATATAATTGCAGTTATGAATGCAGGCCCCTCGTCCGATATGACTTAACGTTGGAGGACGTAAATTTACAAGGAAAAAAAATGCAGGTCCCAACGTAGGGATGAGGCAGATCAGTTTTGCCCTTTTTATTGTGGTATCGTGTACATACAATCAGATTTCTATTGCCTTAACATTGTGTTATTCGCATAGATTGTTTTAATCTTAGCACAAATTAATTAACATTAGACTTTATCATATCTTCAGAAATAATATTTTGTTAGTCTTTTTAGATTCTTCAAAAAAATGTGGAGTAAATGTATATTTTAATTTCTACATTGTCTCGTACTTATTCTTGGACATAGCTTGGAAAGATTTCAAGTAATTTCTCAGACCTTTTTTAATTCTTTGAAAAGCATAGCCTGGTTATTAACGTTACTCAATGATAAATGTTTGTTGTGTTTGCAGGCAGATGTCGGGACTGCAGACGGGGCCGTTGGTGCCCACTTCGCCTCCGCCGTCGCACAACACGACCCGCAGTCCGGGCGGTGTGGCCGGGGTGTCTACGCGCTGCCGCTACCCTGACTATGACTACGATGTCGCCACAGCCGTCATCTGCGGCATGTACCTCGTCTTCGGCGTCGTGTACAGCCTTTTTGGTAAGCGAGGGTTCCAGACCATCACAAAGCAACAGGAGGGTGAATAAAATATGACAGGAGGGTGTCGCTTAATTGCGATGAGCACTCTATGGAGAAGTGCTGCCACTTCTCTCTTAAGTGACAATTTTGCTTTAGTTTGTTTGCTGTAGTCCAGAATTTACCCCCTTTTTATGTTCGAAGCACCCTTCAGATGAAGATAGTAACTGGGGCAGCCTTGCGGCTAGCTGCGTTTTGCTTTCTGCAACAGCAAGGTATCAAATGGACAAAGTAGTGCATACCTACCAAAAATCTGGTTTTGAGGTCCTCTGAATTACAACAAAAATACAATTTTCAAAGTGTGAAGCATTTCCAAAAATTTTCGTGGTGCTTAAGTTACCTAATTATAGAGTGTTTTTACTACTACTTATAGTAAAGGGTAAAAGGTACATATAGAGAGGGGCTGTGCAGTCTGCACAGATATAATGTCCCCAAGTAGGAAGGAAGTGAGGGAACCACAGAAGGCAAAAGGCCACAGATAGACTGATCACAGAGACGCGCGGAGGTTCATCTCATCGCTACGATCCATTTGCGCAGCCGCCAATACCATGGTTTCGGGTCCCCATAGACGCCATCCTCTTTCCTGATGAGGATAGCGACCTTAACGCTGTCCCAAGACCGAGAACAGTGCATGCGTCCGTGCCATTAGTCACGAACCTGGAAACCACAGCTGAAAATATAAGGAAATGGAATGAAGAGAATATGTGGTTCGGAAATAGTGATATGAAAGTAAGCACTGAAGTATACGTCTGAGTCACAAGGTGAAACCATGAAAAAACCACAAGTCTGAGTGTGCGGTCGACGGATACTGAACCTTCCACTTGAAATGCTCCAAAGCGCCACCTCACTCGGTTACCGGTATTAAGTAGCATTCCAGCCAAAAACTTGATACCAAAAGTTCAGTGGAAATAACACATTTTGGGGCTAGCTGTATAGGGGTTTTTGAAAGGAAAAACAGTCCTTATATGGTTTGTGTGTGTATGAGAGAGATACCTCAACATTAGTATCCCAGTACTGTTGGTACAACTGCGTGTGTTTTGTAAGAGGTCTAAGTAACCGAGCGAGATCGCTGAGGTTTCATCTGTGGCCCGCTTTCGGTAAGTCACGGTTCGCTTCCCGTGGCCGGCCTATGGTTTTACCAGGTCGCCAGGCTAATGCTGGACAGGTTAAATTACATCCCCCGATTATCCTGTCCTTTCATTTCATCTCTATTATCATTTCATATCCCCCGTAGGGGGATCCGTCCCCTTCAGCTGCTGTGGTGCGAGCGCTTCGAACCCTTAGCACTCGTACCTCTGACGTTACTAGAGGAACCTCGGGCCGGACTGCCGAGCCCCTCCGTAGGGTGGGTTGTTCGGATTGGGTTGGACTCGAGGAGGCAGTGGTTCCCAATACCCGTGGGAGATCGGGTACGTCTCCGGACGGGGTTGAGGAAAGCCATATTGTCACAAGTGACTGTTTTAATTAATAAAAATAATAGTTTATGTGACTTCAGTAGTACATGTGACGTCACTCCCCCATTCCACCTGTTGGATAATAAGTTTGTGTATGCGGGTTTCTCGCTCTCTCTTTGACCATCCTTCGGCTTGAGCGGATGGATTTGTCCGCAGCTTCTTGAGGCAAGCAAATGGCCGCTGTGGCCATCTATGTATTATGTTTGATTGCAGTAAATATTCTTATTAAGTGAGTTGTAGTTCTTTTGTAACCTTATAGAAAACCTCAATCTCTCACAAGCATGCATTTCCTACTCTGAGCAGTTCCCCCCGTGTACGATCTGACCATGTGCTCCTTTAGCCTTTAACATCCATGGTTAGGTCGTCACAATATATTCCCGCGTACTAGCCTGCATAGCTAGTAGAAGGTGTGCTAGATCACCAGGCGGCCCTACCGTGGTTGTTCGGTAGCCTTCTGCCTTTGGGATTGGTGCGCGTAAGTGGCGTATCCACTTCCACCTGTCTTGTGTTTTCGGACCAGATATGTCAGGGCTAAGGCGGGACTAGGCCATGTTGCACTCAGGCAGTTGTACCCCATTTTCAGGTCCAACATGCCGGCACACCTCAAACTACGTCTGTACCGTGCTATCATTCCACCCATGATTCTGTATGGGTGCGAGGTCTGGGGATTGGCGGCTCCGACCACAATCCGCAGACTGCAAATCGTGCAGAATCGGGCGTTAAGGATGATCTATGGTACTGGGCGTAGATTCCCTACGCACATCTTACATGAATATTCCCAAATCCCTTACATAGAGGACATGGTAAGAGAGAGATCTCGAACCCTCCATCAAAAACTTTCTACCCACTCCAACCAGCTGGTCAACACCCTGGGTCAGTATGACCACAGAGCTCCTCGCAGGAGGAGGAGGTACAAACTCCCCAAGGACGCCATGGGCTATTAGCCAGATGGGGTTCTCTCCATCACACTGAATAACACCAGAACCAGAAATGGGTTTAGACAATTTCCCCACATAGCTTCCTATCCCCTCTGATCGTGCTGTCTTCATTCCGCCCTTCTTTAAGCGGAGAGTCGGGTGAGGACGGCCTTGGGAATATATACCCCAGGCGGCAGCCTGAGCGGCTTAACCCAACAGATCAGAGAAACCTATGCCCCGACAAAAACGCTTGAGACAAAAGACAAAGACTACTACACTACCCAGATAAAGCCGCAGAAAGCGGCTAGGTGCTGGGCGAAACCATTCCGTCCAGGTAAACTTGGACGACTCGATTCTTCTGCTGGTCTGCTGCTGCGGACCAGATGGCGGAGGGAGGGGGGCTTGTTAGCTTCTAGGTCTTGCCCTATGGAAAGAGCCTTGGAGGCGCCGGGCGCCCTTCGGGGACAGCTTGGTAGATTGGTGTGAGAGGGAGGTCAGTGACAGCTGCCCCACGTAGATCCCTAGTACTATTATCATTTCATACCATCTCTCATCTGGTGGTCTCTTTCAGGGTAGAACTGTCGGCGTGTATCTCGGCGCTGCATGGCAGGTGATATGCTCCTGGTAAACACCTTTTTCGGTAGGACCATCTCGGGGGTTTCAGCACCACGGTGGGTGGGAAGCAGATCGTACTGGCCTGCCTGGAGCTTCCATCTGGTCAATAATGGGGACTCTGCACTGTCGTGACTCCTTGGGTCGGCCACCCTTTGCTCTACTGGCCTCATCCTTCCTCCCGGGGATGCCCCACTTGTGGCATAGGTACAATAGATCAAGTCTGGTCGACGTACCGAATCTCGTCCATAAGATTCTATCCTATTCCAAGAGGCCTACGTCTTGTTGATAGGTTGAAATCCTAGCCGTAACCGTCCTAACAAAACGCTAGGTTTGTTGATGTCGAACACATATTCGTGAGATAGGAACACAGGCAGCATGGATGATTCCCATACAAACATTTCGTACTAAACAAATAGACTACTTGACAGCCCCCTCTCTCATCTCAAACTCCGCTTGCCTTCTTGAAGTAGTCAGCGAATTATGGCGAAACCAGTTCTGCTATCTTTATTTGGATTAACAGAAATCCTGTGTGGAGAAAGTTAAGTGAGTGTATAGTGCACTGTAAATAATGCACCCGCTTCTCTATTCACTGTGCTATCGCGATGGGATGCTATATTTAGAGGCTTTTAGTGATTATTTGAGATTATAACATGCTTTTGTGTCCTGTGAAAGGTGCACGAAGTATAGCCTGAAGATACTTGCGAATCTTCATCCACTTGCGAGAAATAATTAATCATCTCTGCTACTCCTCCGAGTGTAGAAGAAAGGAAAGCTCATGCGTCTGCCCTCTGCATAAACCTCCCCCCACCCTCTTTCTCCCTCAGGTGTGCCCCCTGCACAGGCTCCAGCAGTGAAGTACCCGCATCTCTGTAGTGTAACGGTCATGCAAGGTAATCGATAGCTTACGGAGTCATGGGAAATTCACATGAGGCCGTAACTTTGGTTTATCCCCTCAGGTAACACTCCTTTGTGACGTCGCAGATTTACTGCAGCCAAGAAAAATGCTGCAAAGATGTGTTTTTGAGCTAAAATCTCACTTAGTCTGCAAAAGTTTTCAAAAACAATCATATATTCTTAACCCATAACCGAAGTTATTAATGTGAAAGTTATTCCTCCATAAACTTTACGTTGTGTATTCTCGTTGCAGAAAAAAAAAATCTAGGTTTTCCTGATACATTGTTACGTAACCTAATGTTATAAGTTTACGAATGAAGGAATGTAAGAAATATTGTGTTTTCGAGCATAAAAATTGAACTAAAAGCATTTCATTTGCTAAATCTACACAGTACTAAATGCAACAGAATATTTTGCAAAAGCATGATGATGGATGATTAATTACTCTCACTTTTGGTGACGATCTGGTAGAATTCTTGTAGAAGCCTCAGCGCTCTGAAGCAATGAGTTTATCTCTGGTCGCAGTATCGGAGTGAAGGTATTTTATTCCGTAACTGTTGGAAAATAACAAAAATTCTTCTCCTTTAAATATAGTGGGATTTATTCCATGAAAACATTAATAAATTCTGTTACAATTTTAAATGACGTAGATTCTCCCATTTCATTGTTGTTGCATCGATGAACTTAAGTTTCTGGCACACGGCACTAGTGCAAAACAAATGCATTTATAACTAAAACGTTTTTCTGCTGTCGCTACTCTTCCAGGTAACATTATGCAAATTTTAAGCAATGCGCGGTCTAGCCTCAGTATGGAGTAAGAGCTTTCTCTCAGTGTCTGCGTGAATATATCTGGGAGTAAGTTTAGTTTAAGCGCAGAGGCTCTACTCCCATTAGTCCTGGACCCATAGGACCAAGGACCCGGGCCTCCTTCTACCCGGGAGCGATGGATAACTCCGGGGCTCTTTCCATAGGGCAATATCTGATTTCTTAAAAAGCCCCCCCCCCCCCGCTGAGCACCACGTCAAGACAGGATGGAACTGGATACGCCACTTACGCGCGTCAACCCCGCAGGGAAGACTACCGAAAACCTCGGTGGGGCCGCCTGGTGATCTAGCGCACCTTCTAGTAGCTCTGCAGTCTAGTACCCGCGGCTTATGAGGCAACCCTCCACCCCATCCGGGCGGCCGTAGCCTGGCCGGAGGTACCCAATTCCCTGTGGGTGTCGGGAACACACTGCCCGCTCGATTGCAACCTAATCCGAACAAGTCCCCGACGGGAGGGGCTCGGCAGTTCGGCTTGAGGTTCCTCTAGTAACGTCAGAGGTACCACGAGTTCTAAGGGTCCGCAACGCCCGTACCACGGCAGCTGAAGGGGACGGATCCCCTACCCTACGGGAATATCTATATTCCTCCACAGGAGAGAAAGTCTCCGAGGGACGAGACGCAGGGGGTTGTGAAGGTACCCACACCCTCCCTGGGAAGGTTTATGACACCCCATGTCAGTACAGTTACAGACCATTCAAAAATATTCTGACGCTTCTACTTTTGTGAATTAATATTCTCGGTTTTAATGTACAGGGTGAATAGGACGCATGTTTTTTTAACGGTCTGCTCCCTGTATAGCAAGCGTTCTCTGCCACACACATTCGCTATCCTTGTCCCACAGCACATTCCTTACAGGGATTTTCTTTGCGTTGCTATACTATAGGAGTAAGGATGACACTAATGACACTGGAATCCTAGTTTAGGACTCGTTTAATGACTGCTTCTCTTTTTTTAATCAAGTGAATCACGGAGTCGCCGATCAAGGGAAACCAATCTATATTACTGTCCGGAGTTAGCGTATGTGAAGCGCATATTATGCGATAACACTTAATTCGTGATTTACGCAGGAACAGGGACGTTCCTTCTCGGGTCACGTCTGTCCTCCTGGACAGTCAGTCCGGATGTGTGTGAATTCTTTCAAGAAAATTGTGGTGTTCATACCATAATTCCCTTACCCAGTCGGTCTTTTGTTAAAGTCTGTTTAGTTAACTGTGTGCACGTCGGCCGCTGCCTTTGACGAACCCTCATAATCGTTTTACAACCCCGACGCTCCTCCCAGATCTTTCTGCAAGGTTGCCACCTTTCTCGATACGTCATGGGTATCCTACGAGGTTTGGTCTAAATAAATCATCTTATGCCCATTACTGCAAAACTTCCTTAGTTTTGACAAATATATATATAGCCGAGCTACAATGCTACTGGATTCCATAATAACCCTTATCTTATTCAAAGTGCGGTATTTGAAGCCCAGCTCCTTTAGAAGGCGGCGCAAAGTGCAGTGCCCATAAGGAAAATCACAAATTTCTTGCAAATGTGCAACCAATTCGTCTAAGGTGGGCGCTCTCCCTTTTGCATGGAATCTATAAATTTCTCGACGAATTAAAACGCATGTGAAATTATCTACTTTAGAGAAACGTTTCCTTTTGTTTTCACACTTCATCGGCGTCGTTGGTATTCCTTTCGTCACAATATTTCTTACTGTATTTCTGTGAATACCCAGAATGTATCAGGTTCATTGCACGACCACTTACCAAGATTATTTGTCAGCACATATTTATATGTGTTCAAAACAAGCGCTTGAATTTGCTTAGAAACAGTTCCCGTTATAACTTTGTTTTTTGAGGCTTTTCCAGTATTACAACACGGTCCAGTTATTCACACTATTGTCTTCACTTTGATTATTTTCACTTGACTGAAATTTATCTACTACTTCATTTGCATTTACCACTGCATTTCCCTCCCACTTTCTCTACATCGTGATACACAACGAATTTCTGCACGTAATGAAACAGAGCAACTAGAAGTTGGAACTTTGGCAACTGAGACTCCACGTGGAGTAGACATGCGACTGTCACTTCGAGAAAATCAGGGTTGCTATCGGTCCTCAACGACAGTTTTCCATTTTTGAAGAGTGGAGATAGATTTATGACGGTCATTAGTGGGCGGGAGAGTAGTTTCCTTTGAGCGGCAAACTACACTCCCGTTCACTAGACAGACTTTACATGTGGACCTTTTGTATCCTTTGTTTCGGTCAGTAGCTACTAAGAAAGGCACTTCTATTCAAGTGTTTGTCAGATGGACCGCTTGCGATGATAGCTTTCCCTCCAGTGAACTGCTAACACAACAAAAAACCTGTTTTACATTTAACAAATACTATACCCCATGTTCATAATTTACTGAATCCCTAATTTCGGTATCACTGCAAAGTTACAGAGCGACACTAAAAACACGTCTTACTCTCAGGACCGTTGTTTGCAAAATGACGATAAGCTATCTGATTATTCTGGGTTCTCTGCACACGATGTTTCTAGCAAATTGGACTTTTAATTCTACGAACCCACAAAGTCACAATATGAACTTTCTTGAAAAAAAAGATTATTATTATTATTATTTGTAACTGTTTTGTTGGGAGAGCAGCGTGGCAAAAATGTTGACACCAACAAAAGTACATCCTGTATTTACCCCTGCGCTTCAAATCTATCCATGAAACATTTTTTTGCTTTGGTACTAGGAAACCATAAAATAATTTATCGCATTTCGTACGCTTATTGTTTGAGGACATATTAATTTGAACACATACTTTATAAAACACATTAAAGGTGATCACGCGATTGAAAAACGGAAGGATATCCTGTTGATTTCATGCCGATCATGTAAAATGACACGGAATTGCGTTTGTGTGAAATACATTTCTTTGGCGGCATGTTTTGTAACGAAAGTAAGATTTTACGGTTTTTATAAAGAATAATTTTCTGAAAGCACAGGATGTTCCTTTCAGTTGTTTCACAAAAACAAGTGAAGTGTTGTGCGAACAAATCTGCAACAAATGTGACACGTGAGGAAACGGAACTGACCCTAATAAAACGTACGATAACCTACGTTATCTTAATGGCAAATGTATTTTAGAGAAATGAACCACAGGCAAGTTCAAATCTTCAAGCCTTACGATCGTCTTTTGTCTTCCTGTGTATGTATATAGCGGGATCGCCGCGCGCATGCGCATTATAATACTGCTTTAAACTACTGTGCCTAGATCAGATAAGGCTGCATCCATGTATATATTAAAACATTATTAGAGCATTATTTAGCACATAATAAATGAAAATAAATTTAATTTAGGTTTATAAAAAGATTCTACAAATATGTGTTACGATTACAATGTAATTCTTTCTAAAGCAATTGGAAATATTACCAGCTACCTCATAATTTGGGATATTTAGTTGTTGGGCTCTTTCCATTTAGACTATATTAATCTTCTATTTCTACATTATCTCTTTACCCTTCTTAAACATTTTTCTTTTACCCTTTCCGCAAACTCTACTTAATCTTGTTTTCATGTTTTCAGCGAAATATAAATTGGTTCCCAGGCGCGGTTTGCAGGCAAAGAGATAGCTAGTGTGTTATCGATCATCTGTGGTGTCTGTATAGATTTGTAAATTACACGATATCCATTTCTGGAAAAAGCTAGTTAGGATATAAACATAGGTAGATTTTTGGTCGATATAACCATGGTAAAATACATTCTGCTAGCTTTTCTCCCCGGGTGTTTTGCAATGCAAAATGCTCCATGTATTACAATTTGTATTTAGTTAGCCTTAAATTTTCATAACAGCTTCACAAATTACGGACTTAGAAATCTCGTTTATCTCGACAGTCTGGTATGGAAGTTTTGGATAGAATACAACACTGCACTTAGTGTAAATATTGCCATCGGCGATCTCACAAGTCTGCCGTGAAAAAGTTCACGCACAAAGTCAGCTACTGGTGATGTCAGAAAGCGAGCCGTATTATTACGCAAAGGAACTTCTGCGACTACAATTCCAGAGGCTTCCAATTCCAGAAAGATCTATTGCGCTCTGCAGATATATAATAGCTTATGCAAGCCCAACAGTAGCGAGCCAGTAATGAATTGGCCAAAGTCAGTAAGCAGTACACTGTGAGAACAGTATGGTGCTTCGAGCTGAGTGTGGTATGTTCTATGCTCCATGATCAGGTGTCGGCAGGACTTGGAACGGGCAGAAGCAGTTTACGGGTCACTAAGAACTGCTCCAGGTGATGGATCGCCGAGCAGTTTACGAGTGAATATCGGAATTGTGTTCGGAATTGGGGTACAGCTCCGTGTCAGCGATGGACTTGTGTGTAGGTCAGAAAAATTACAGAGCATAAGGGTGCATGCTTCATAGACTTAAAGGAACATGTTAGAGACGATTCAAAGTGTTGTATTTGTGTAAAAGAGAGGCTGACTGTATGCTAGCCCTGAGCTACCGATTTAGTGACAAATAAATAAATAAATGTTAAGGCGAACTTTGTCTTTTGTCGCAATACGTAGCAAAGAAAGTATAAAGTCAAAGAAATCAGGACAACACTAGTTTTTTAGATTTTCACAGAATTCATTGCTTTAAAAATGCCTGTCTTCGAGAATCCAAAGGAAGCATTATGTTAACACAGTACTGGAAGAAGTTTCAAGTTTTCAACCATGATATCTTGAGAGGCGAAGAACTGCAGGATTACTTCTCTGATTTTATTGGTCAAAAGTACTCATATATACCGATTTGGAAAGAAGCTGGGCCTATCCAGTTGATATATTTCCAACGTCAAATATTTGGTAAACTCTCTGCACATATCCCTCGGTGAAGTGTTTAATCGGCCTTAGTTGTAAATAAACTACACGAAGACTCAACATTCTCATACCTGATTACCGTTTCCTGACCGGAAGACCGTGAAAAGATACGGAGGAAATCGGCGTTAATTCCACGTTCCATTGACCCACAAATAATTGGTGCCATTTCACATCATTCCGTGCACCGTGAATGATATCAGCGTGTGAGAAACTTTTGAGACAACATTATGAACAACCGTAAGTCTCACGTATGCTCTGTACAGCTCAGCTGTTAAATTCATTTAACGAGGCATTGAATCTTGGCCTTTAGATAGCTTTCTAAACATTAACGAGTTTATTCACACGACTTTCTCTACCCGCTGCCCTTGGTTTTTACATGTCTTCTACAATAATTGCGACATAAGCGCGTCATTGGAGTTTGAAAATTCCGATGTCGAATATTTTCTATTTTTTAGATTATTTAATGCTCGTAACATATATCTGCATAGTACTCTTTCAACGTTAGTGAATAATAGAAATAATACTTAAACGAAAGTAAAATAAATAATAAGTAACACCTGTTGAACATGGTGGTTTCAATGCCAAGGTCACTAACATGAAGTTGGTGGTTGAACATACACTCTTAGGTCATCTATGGAGCCTGCTCTCATTTGAGTGTCATTTCACCAAATTCATTCATCGTCCGATATGAGTTAACGTTGGAGAACGTAAAAAAAAAAAAAAAAAAAAAAAAAAAAAAAAAAAAAAAAAAAAAAAATCTTTTTAGATTTAAATGAGTGCAACTATCAAATATTCTGTCTACCATAATAAGTGCATGAGAAGTTAATGGATTTAATATAGTTCATGGAGGTATGTGCAATAAAATATACAAAACACGCAGCTAGGTCAAGTTTCACGGGATGCATGAAATTTAAAGTTCTTCGATGATAGCCTGGTGGAAAGTGGATAAAAAACACTATTTTTACAAAAAAAAAATTGTAGGTGGCTATCCAGTTGGTGTTAATACAGGTTAGAACTTCATAGGTACATTATTACACGTTTTCCTTCAGGTATGGAGACAGGAAAATAATTAACAGACAGATGTCGCAATATGTTGCCTTGAAATTCCATATTTTTCCCTTGATATTGTGAGAAAGCACCGAATAGAGACAACATTTCAAAATTCAGAAAATGCAAAACTTTTGAAATATTTAAAACAGGAAAAGGATATGTCGAAAGACCTGAAGCCATGAAAATATTATTTGAAATAAATCGTCTATTCTAGATGCTAGATTGTTTGTGGAGTAAATTTTTGTCTATTGTGGTTTAACAGTTGTACAAAATTTTAGAAAATCCCTTCTGTAACATGTTTTATCCAGAAAATGTAAGGTGTTATTTGTTATGTAAAAAAACCTGTTTTAAATACTTCTATGTCATTAAAGATAATAGCGTTACCCAATTTTGAGAAATAAAAGATATCAGAGTGTAGTTTGAGATGGGGTATTATTTTCTTTTCTTGAAACTGTATCTCTCTTCTTTGAAAATACTGATCTTATGGGTGCCTACCATAGCGAGTGGGATGGCTGTGGATTCGGGAGGTCCTGAGTTTGATGAAGGTCGACCGAGCGGTTTCGTCTGTAGCCTGCATTCGGGAGGTCCGGGTTCGATTGCCATGGCTGGCCTCCTGACCCATGTTTTTTCAGGTGTTTTCCCGGATCGCCAGCCGAATCTTTGATGAAGGTCGTGGCCGATCTTCTTAACCCGTGTGTTTTTTTTTTTGGAGGTTTCCCTGGTCGCTAGGCGAATGCTGGGAAGAGAGATTACCGGTCAGGATGAGTTACCTAGATAAGGTTTTTTTCCGGGGTTTTCCCTTATCCTTCAAGGCGAATGTCGGGTAACTCTAAGCTCCATGGACCCTGGACTCATTTGAGCATCATTTCAACCAATTCATTCACCGTCCGATATAACTTAACGTTGGGGCGGACGTAAATTACAAAAATAAAAAAAAAAACATAAAAATACCCCGAATTTCTTGTCTCTGAATTTTACCTGACTTCTCATTTCACCTTTCATCCTGGTTTGCTGTTTCAGAATTTAAAGTATCGGGGGCGGTGGTTCGAGTGCATTGCAGTTACATTGCTGTCTGTAAATCCTCAACCTCCCCTGAGGAAATGTGTAAGACCGCGGGGGGGGGGGGGGGCATCCTTAGTATCGTCTCATCTGTCTCCTCGCTTCCTTGGGGCACACTGTCACGGGCAGAGGCACAAAATATTTCATTAGTCGAGGTGCTAATTCCGCATTCCGAACTTGGTCACAGCGTTTTAAGGATATCTTCGACTAACTTTTCAAAATTTTAAACTGATAATCTAGGTTTTTGAAACTTATTACTTAGTTTTATCTATTACAATGCAAATGCTATAGTCCAGTCGCTTTTTCCTGTAATATTCCAAAAGTTAGAAGGATAAATTTGTTTCTTAACTTTGCTTTTTTTTTTTATTTTTAAATTTACGTCCTCCAACATTGTCGAATCCGACTATGAATGAATTAGATGAAATGATGCTCATATGAGCTCAGGTACATAGAGCCAGACATTCACCTTTCAGGATAAAGAAAACCCCCGGAAAAACCTAATCCAAATAACTCACTCTGATCAAGATTCGAACGTGGTACCACTTAAACGTAAGGCAGACACGCTACCATCCACGCTACAGAAGGGGACGTCTCTTAATTTTGTTACAGCACAAGTCCTTTTCGGGTAAACGAAAATGAAATGTTCGCCTGATAATCCTGGGTTCACTAAAATTGCCCTAGGTTTTTGTACGCATCATGCAGTATGGAATTTATTTCTTTTTGTTTATGTTTTATGGATATGCATCCCTTGCTTAAAAATTTGAAATGTTGTGTTTGAGAATTCAAATATTACTTTAAATACATCTCGCGGTAAAACCTAGGGAACATATTCATTGCACCTCTTTGAACTTATGTCGCAAATTGCATTTCTTTATCTCAAAAGTGTTCCGCGAGGAGCACTTTATGATAAGAAAATTTCTGAAACTATAAATGAGAAAACAGTGCACAGCTCGCATTAAAATCCACCAGGTTGATGTGTTGGAAACTTAGATTTCTTTTTCCTTTTCTTTGCAGCTACTTTTTCTGTCTTCTTGTTCTTTAGTTGTTGCTTTTCTTCTGCAGAACTTCGCTTCGTACTTTGCATGATGCAAGTCAAATGTTCCCTTTAACTTTTCCTTGCTGAGTCTACTTTGTTTCAAATGTGATGCAACTCCTGTTAAATGCTACCATTAAATTTCTCTATAGCCATAAGGTTTTAATATGTTTAATGTAATAATTGTTTTAGAAGGTGATTCAGTAATATTGTAAACAGTTACGTTGGTCACATACACATCCATAAACGTACCTTTTTCTTTGAAAAGAGCAGATTTAAGTCATGATTTTTTGGTGAAATTTTGCCAGGGAATTATTCCTTGGAACGTAGTAATTCCTTTACCAATCTCATTTAAACGGTAGGTACATTATTTTTTAAAACATGGTGGCCTTGTTTCCCAACTCTGTCCAGGTCGGCAGAGCTATACCGTTTGGTATTACAAAGTTGTAAAAGTTTAAATTAGGTAAACCTTAAATTTCGAAGTTTAGAACCAAGTGGTTCTAAAACTGTGGTGCGCGATTCTTGGGAGATACACATACAAACGAATATTTACTTAAAGTTACATTTATTTTTTATTGTGACGCATCTTTCCCTTCATATTCCTCTACATCTACATCGATCGATTATCCACGTCTGTTGCTGCCCTTAGTAAATTAGTAATTTCCAGCTCATTCTTATCTACCGCATGAATTAAATCTTAAGTAAATTTCAACACATAAAAAGGAATTAAGTATCCAGATAATATTAAATTCAAGTATTCAATGTCTGCAATAATAAATGTAAAATTTTGTGGATTTAATTTAGTTATACCTATGCATACATGCAATAAAATAGGCAAAACACGTAGATAGTATGACAAAGGACGAAAAATATTCACTTTAAATTGATTTATTTTTCAGTGCTATCTTACAATCACCCTTTCTTTACAAATCCAACACTTCGAAACGTCTCTTTACCTTATGCTGCTATAGTCTTTCTGACCTACACCCGCCTCGGTAGCGTAGATGGTAGCATGTTACCTGGATAAGGTTTTTTCCGGGGTTTTCCCTTATCCTGAAAGACGAATATTGGGTAACTCTAAGCTCCTTGACCCTGGGCTCATTTGAGCGTCATTTCACCCATTCCATTCATCGTATGATATGACGTAACGTTGGAGGACGTAAATAAAAAAAAAAATACCTACACATAAATGCAACTCCGACATTCTCACGTAAACTGCTTGGCTGCCGGTTCTACAGCTCAGCAATCCCTCACCCGAAGCCGCTACTATTGACCCGTGAACTGCCCGTTCTGCCGACTCCTTATCACGGAGCTTGGAGCATACCACACTCAGCTTGAAGCATCTTACTGCTCTCACACTACTCTTTCTACAACTCACTGACTCTCATTCCTGCCAACTTACTACTGACGACCTTGCATCGGCTTTTATATATCTGTCAGACGCGGTAGATCTTTCTGGAATTGGAAGCCTCTGAAATTGCAGTTGCGGAAGGTCATTTTGCGTAGTTATAATACGACTCGCTTCCTGGAGCTGAGTTACCTCGAGCACGTGCTACTTTCTGTCGGCAGACTTTTTCGATCGCCGATGTGACAATGTGTTAATTATCTGGACTGAATGCGGAAAATCCAACCAGTTATATATGTACCGGATGAGTAAAAAGTATGCAACAATGTCTGTAATCCCGCTGTTGCAATTCTATGAAGTGATATTTTTTTAGAAAAGCTGTAAGATATCAACATGTCGTTATATTAATATGATTACAAATAAAGGACGTGAGTTTTTTCTACGGTAATAAAAATTTTGAAAAAATTCAATGGACCTGGAAGTGTTGCAATAGGATTTTCTAATGGGAAGATGGTGGAAGTGGTGGAACCGAAGTTCTCGTAGATTTACTCGAAATTCCTCGGCTGCTCAGGGATTAATATTATTCTCTTCAGGACGTGGTGGCAGATGAGGAAACAAGATGGTGTGTAAATAAAATAACAATAATTCTCATTTTCTTCTCAAAATTGTTATTAATTTTGTTTATAACATTCTTTTTTTTTCGTAAGTTACGTCCTCCAACGTTAAGTCATATCGGACGATGAATGAAACGGGTGAAGTGATGCTCAAATGAGTCCTTGATTCATGGAGCTTAGAGTTACCCGGCATTCGTCTATCAAGATAAGGGAAAACCCTGAAAAAACCTTATCCGTAACTCACCCTAACCGAGATTCGAATTCGGGATCTCTTGAACGTGAGGCACACACGCAACCATCTACGCTACCAAGGCGGGCTAAAACATTTAAACATACTCTTTAAAACACTGAACAAACTGAACTCTTTTATTATCGTTGATCTTACTTAGTTTTAAAACTTTATAAATTGATTTTGCAAAACTTCATGCAGCACCACAGCGTTTCTGCAAAAAACTCTGATAGGTACTATTAAGTACGTCCGTACTATTCTAAATCTAAATGCAGAAGAAAGTCACTTTCTCTAGTCTTGGTTTTTATATCTTCTGCGTTACTATGGAAAGCATCATTCAGTTGTTGATCGATAGAACAACTAAATATTAAATAACATTTTTATAATTATTCCCTTAAATAACCTTTCAAAACTATTAAACATTAAAATCAATTTTAGACATAATATAAAATAACTGCTTCAGTGTTAAAAATAAGGCAAAGTCTGGAAGGCCAAAACGAGTTACAGTTGGTGATGAAGCTCTTGATATTTTATTATCACTGGAAGAAAACCCTATTCATCTACTCGCCAGTAGATTATGAAAGGCAGGCGGTGAATTACCTAAATCATGAATTTCCAGGAAGATGGATTGGCATTAGAGGAAGTATTTATTGACCACCAAGATCTCCTGACCTGAACCCTTTAGACATTTTCTTGTGGGGATATTTGAAGTGGAGGGTTTACAAGGACTGACCAAGAAATCTTGAACAGTTAAAGCGAAGAATTGAACAAGAAATGCAGCTGATCAGGCGAACAGTATTGCTGGAAATATTAACTAATTTCAAAGACAGACTTTAGCATTGTTTTGCAGTAAATGGAGACCTTTTTGAGAATCTTTTGAAGTGAGTTCATCATGTGTTACCACTAGGGTTGCTAGATTTCCAGGGGGGGGGGGACGCAGTGACTAATTTTTAACATTTTTTAAACTAAGAAAGATAAATTGGCAAACACATATTATGCTGAATACATAAACATTAAATTATGCATATTATTAACCTTCCAAGTGCTACATGCTACATTTAATTGTACTTCACTAAGTTCTTGGCATGTTTTAATAACTCCACATCACATTTTGCAGAAGTATAAAATTCTGAACAGGATTTATTCTCATAGTTCACTGTCATCTGGAGCTCTGCCTTGTTTCACTGCATGATGCACTAAACCAAGTTCACACGCTGTGATATTGTCATATTCTTGTTTATTGTTCAAATTAACAAAATAATTTGAAAGTTTATTTCCAACTCCAGCATTACATTTTTCTTTGTTTTGATGCCCCTTAAAACGTTCATGTTGCCTCAAATCACTTGTCCACCATGTGAAATGCTGAAATCTTTCCTGCACGTAGTACAAAATGCCTGATTCTCGTCCGATACCGGTTTTACCCACGGAAATATATCTTCCCATTTCTTGAGATATGTTTGATGATGTTTTGCCTTCGATTTCTTCCGTGGAGGAGTCTTTGATGGATCTTATTCACCCTCAAACATTTTCCAACTATCGTTGTACACCATCACCAACAGTTTAGGCTTAGCTTGCAATAACCACGCTTAAAATAGATTTACAACATAGAGAAGAACGGTAACGGAAGTGGAACTGAAAACAACTGAAAGACAAAGTCAGAGAGACATTAAATTCGGTTATTATTATCGCTGGCAGAAACTTGCTGCTACATGACGGCACACACATGTACCTACGTTGAGTTAGAAGTCACTTCTATTGCCAGCATTCGCGAAATGAAACAACAAAGTGCCATTTTCCAAAGATTACATAAACTTCATGAGCATATTTAAGTCATTATATATAATTCAATAAGTCGCAGTAAGCAAATAAAAACGTAGAATTGCGTACTACGGGTGAATAATAAACGGAGGAACAAAATTTGGGGGAAAAACGGAGGGTTCCAGGAAAAACGAGCATCTGGCAACCCTAGTTACAACACAGCACCACTAATTGTGTTATGAATGTGGTTTCTTGGTTTAAATTTCATGTGCTCTAATACATCCTAATAAATTTAAATTACAGTTCAAAAAAGCCTGTACGTTCCGAGACTTGAGGACTAATCATAGTAATATGAAGACATGTTGATATCTTTTAGCTTTTCTAAAAAATATAACATCCCAAACAACAAAGTTACAAGCATTGTTGCATACTTTTTACTCGGTATATTAATAAGTTAATACACATTTAAGTTAATTGTAACTAATTAATAATTAATTTTATCAGATATTACTGCAAGAAGTGTCATAGCGTGTTTCACTGTTGCCACTTTTGTTTGCGTTATCCAGTTTCTCTTCCAGTGATGGATCCATTTGAGGAAGGTTTAGGTTGCTGAAGTTGATTCACATCAACAGATTGAGGTTCTGGTTATATCCAGTGTCAAAAAATGACATGTCCTGCATTAACTCTTCGCTTTGCAAACATACAGTGACTGTCATAATTTTTCGGACAAGGTGGTATGTACATATAACATGCTTGTTTTTAAAGAAAAAGTGGGTAAACAATTCAAAATTACTAAACTCTTAATTCGATGAACATCATAGGTACCACAGTAATGCAGTTGTGACTTGTAAATTATTTTAAAAATGCACAATATCTGTTAATTAGTTGAGATACGAAAATTTGCTCGTGAATATTTTTTGGACAAGGGATGGTAGGCTGCTCAAGGCATGCTTTGCACTTGTTATGTGTGTTTGGGGAGGTCCCCGTCAGTGCCTTACTCTCGCACAAAGCAGACGCAAACATTCAGGAGTGAAATGGGGCGCAGAGGAAAGTACAGCACATTTGGGCAATGGCAATTAGTAATATTCCATCACGAAAAGAGGAAAAAATGTCGACAGATAGCAGATTTGTTGAACATGAAGAAAAGTACCGTTAACGACATTATCTACCCATATAAATATCAATATAACATTGAAAATTTGCCATAGACAGGTCGCCCGAAGGCCCTTAATAGGAGAGAAGAGAGGGCAGTAATAGGCAAAGTGAAAAATGATGCACGTCTTACTACTATTGCTGCTGAGGCTGCGAGTGCGTTTGGAAAGTAGATCAGTGCAAGCACAATCCAGAGGATGTTATACAGAGAACATTATCATAGACGAACTGCAAGAAAAAAACCCAATGTCAACAAAATTAATAGAATCAAGCGGCAAAGATTTGCTAGGGAGTACCTCAGCAATGATATAGACTAATGGAAAACAGTAATTTTCTGCGACGAGTCAAAATTCGACATTTCTGCTCATCAGGCCGAATTATAGTTTGGAGATAACCCAACAAAGAATTTGAAGAAAGAAATACGCAGGAGACAGTAAAACATGGAGCGGGACATGTTTTGGTTTGGGGCTGAATGTCGGCTGAACAGGTAGGTGAGGCAGTTTTTAGAGATAGACACATGGATCACCGCCAGTATCTTCCGATTTTATAAAATAAACTGAAGGAGAGTGCAGAAAATATGGGGATAGGAGACTGTTTTAAATGTTATCAGAACAATGACCCAAAACATACGGTCCATAATGTAGGGCTATGGTTGTTGTACAACTGTCTTAAGGTTGTGAATCTTCCCCCACAGAGTCCCGACATCAGTCCAATTGAGATTATATGGGATTTACTCGAACAGAAGCTGATGTGAGGAGGCGACTGCAAGAGGAATGGAAGGAATTGCCCTGTTCTACTACTAACAAACTGGTGGAGAGCATTCCTAGAAGGCTGACTGAAGTGCTGCGCAGGAAGGGAAGAATCACCAAGTATTAGATAATATTCCTACATGGCCTCCTTACTTTCTATTTGTATTGTACTTATATTGTTTGTCCGAATATTTTCGAATAGGAAATTTTGTATTCCTATAATTACATTCATAAATTTTATATTTTGTGCTTCATGAAGTGAGATGAAACTTTATTTTTGTTATCTGTATGTGTAACTGTACAATTTGGAGTGAGCAAAATGGAATATGTTTGTTGTTAAACATTTATCAGCTACACTTGTCCGAAAAATTCTGACACTGTCCATAAATGCAAAACTTACTGACTGCCCACAAAGCTAAAATAAAAACAGAAAACGTTCATATATTTATCTCGGTTACCTCTTATCCTACTAAGAGGTTTGCCTTTTATTAGCTAATAGTTACTGCCCAGTTACAGTGGGGAGGCTCTGGTCAGGAATACAGTGCGTGTTCGTCATGATTTGATAAAAAAAAAGTGTAGATGTTTACTGCACAACCAGCTTCTTAAGCCCGTGCCGTTTTTCTTTCCTTTTTCGTAGCTATAATGAAAATTACTGACTGCGGTAATTGAACAATAATTTTGCATTACATCAGCTTCCGATGGAGGAAGGCCATCTATAGACGACGGCGACGTTTGGGGTTGCGGCAAGGTCGTGTGCGAAGCGTAACTAAACATGAATAATAGTCACATTACACTTACACTCTCTCATCATAAAGAATACTGGTAGGTAACATCGTATGCTTGATGGTTTTGCCCTTGACAACTTACACTACACCATATGTGTCAAAAATATCTGTCGTATTTTCATATCAGATTTTAGTAAACATTTTGAGAAATTGGATATTAGATTAAGGGAAAGTTATTCTCTTGTGCTGCACTCACACGACTTTCTCTTCAACAAATATTGTTACGAAAGGTTATTCATCTATACACAGTAATGTAGGTAAACTTTGTAGAAATGACTGTGTTACATGTTTCATTGAAAATGTAATGGGAAAATGAGAATACAGAGATTTTAGTGAACAGTGAAATATTTTAAGAGCTATTCGTTATGTAATGGTTTTAAAACTTTCTTCTCCTATAACCAGAAGAAACAAAAATGAATAACGACTTCCTATTTGGGAAAGACTTAAGTATTGCAAAATTCAAACAAGAAATTAATAAAAGAAGAGGAAATTAAAACACGAAAAGCCCGCCTTGGTAGCGTAGATGGTAGCATGTCTGCCTCACGTTCAAGAGGTCCCAAGTTCGAATCTCGGTCAGGGCGAGTTACCTGGATGAGGTTTTTTCCGGGGTTTTCCCTTATCCTGTAAGACGGTTGTCAGGTGACTCTAAGCTCCATGGACTCCGGACTCATTTGAGCATCATTTCAATGTCTTATTTAAAATCATTTCATTCATCGTCCGATATGACTTCATGTTGGAGGACGTAAATTACAGAAAAAAAAAAGAAAAAAAACCGAAATTAAAACAAATGTGTGATATGAATTGTTCGCTTTAACGAGATCTAAATTTTTTGTGCAGTAAGATTTTGTCTATCCCTTTACGATTTGCCAGTTATGCAAAAGTCATCTAGAATGAAGATGACATTTTCCCAGACAATTCAAAATATGCACTCCATTTTTTATAAAAAAATATCTTAAACACATGGTATTTTTATCAAAAATCGTTAGTAAAGTAAAATTTTCGAAAAATGTTCTACTTAGAGATAGCTAGGAGTAAGGAATTTTTCTTATTCTTTTATTTTTTAAATTTTTGTTGCATCTTTGGAAGACACTGAACTTAAATATCAATCCTTATTGACATTGAGTTATTACTTTTGTTATTGAGTTATGCGTTTACTTATGAACGTGTATACATACACTTTTTTCCCCTAAAAAGTCTTTCTTAATGCATAAAAAACAGAAGCTAACAACGGTGAAGCTTTAAAACTCTTAAATTTACAAGAAGAAGCTATAAAATTCACATTAGAAACTGAAATTAATGGTTGTCATCCGTTTCTTCAACTAAAGATAACAAGAAATGACAAAACTGAACTTGTATTTATAGGAAATCAGCTCATATTAATAACACTAGTCTACAAATTTGAACTTTGTGAAACTAATCTCTTGAATTCTATGGAAATTGTATCAAGTTTTCTAAAAGGATAAGTGAAGTTTGTGACAAATAATTGTATTTTATGTAGTATTCTTTTCATTAACTCTCAAAACGTGTATTTTCGATGAAATCTTGGTATCAAATTTTCAGTAGAATGCAACGCCTTTTTTACTTATTGTAAGTGCGTAATGAAGATAGTAAAAAAGTATTGTAAAAGTTCTCTTTTTTTATAATGCGAATTGTATACTTACAACATTATAAAATTTGAATTTTGGTTATTTGCAGATTTTCTGTTGCATGAAGTTCTTAATTGCTCTGAAATTTTGCATGCAGATTCCAAAAAGTCACACACTAAAACTAATGTATGAGGGCTGTTCAATAAAGAATGATCATAATTTTTACGGTCATAATTTTTCGCACTAAAATTCAATCTTATTATATTATGTTAGCCTAATGTGAAAGAAACACGTCGTAGTAGTTTCATTGTTGGTACTCCTGGTCCCCGCCTGTGAGAACCAGGCAAGTTCAGACATGTTCAGTATCACCTACCACTGCAATGGAGGTAACATGCAGTTACAGTTGATGTTAGAGGATGATCCGGAGTTTCGTTCAAACGTAATCACTGCTGATGAACCTTGGCTACATCATTTTGATCCTGAGAGCAAACAGCAAAGCTCAGTGTGGAAAGCTCCTTCATCACCAACCCCACAAAAAGCAAAAGTGGTTGCTTCTGCTGGGAAAGTTATGGTAATTTCATTCTTTGATATTCATGGAATGGTTTATCAGCATGTTGTACCTGCACACACATCAGTAACTGGACAATACTACAGGGATGTCCTGAAAACATTGCAAGTCTATATCAGGCACAAAAGACCAGATTTTCGTGAAACAGACTGGATGCTGCACGACGATAATGCGCAGCCAATGTTGTTGCTGAATATCTTGCAAAAATCCACGTGAAGTGCATCCCTCACCCTCCCTAAAGTCCGGATTTAGCCCCATGTGACTTTTTTCTATTCCCTAACTTGAAGAAATTCCCTCGTGGGAGGCATTATCCATCATCAGAAGCAGTGGTGAAGGCTGCGGAGGCGATTTTGAAGGATCTCTCAAAAATGGTTCCAGCATGTCTTTGAAGACTGGCAGAAACGCTAGGACAAGTGCATCGCATTCAGGGGAGACTATTTTGAGGAGGACCATCAAAATTATGAGGACGAGTAAAGGTACATCGTGAAAAAAAAATGTTATAATGCTTTATTGAACAGCCCTCGTATAATACTTTTATATTGTTTCGACGCTTATAAATACCACACACGAAAATATTTTTATTATTATTATTATTATTATTATTATTATTATTATTATTATTATTATTATTATTATTATTATTATTATTATTATTATTATTATTATTATTATTATTATTATTATTATTATTATTATTATTATTATTATTATTATTATTATTATTATTATTATTATTATTATTATTTATTATTATTATTATTTATTATTCAGACGCTCATTTTTCAGTAAGATAGAAGTTTTTGAGATTGTGGATTATGTAGAACAGGGGTTGCCAAACTTTTCATGATGGGGCCCACATTAGAATAAACTGCGGACAATCACAGGTTTGAAATGGGATCCATATTTCTCAGGGCACAGGAGCACAGATCATATTATTTTTAAACACCATTTTATTAAAATAAATCTACACTTGCTTATTAATAAACAACTTTTTATCCTCCTAATATGTAAGACCGACAGCTCTCTCCCCCTCGCCCGGGTTTAGGTGTCTGCTAGGAGTATACGGACATTCGATCAGAGAGATAGCTCAGGAATGGCCGATTAGCTCGTAGCCTGGTGACAGAGTGAGGGAGATGAAAGTGAAATGGATGAAAGGAAAGGTGCTGATGGAACAGTTGGTGGAATGAATGGCGAGGGAAACTAGAGAACCCACATACGTCCTGATCGCCTTGGTGAGCGGCGAGGATCTAACCACCTAGCCTTGGACCGTCCTTACATATTAACTGATGTAATTAAACACTTAAGTGATCAATCTTTCATTTATATTCTCATGACATTGTAAGTCACATCTATTATATGGAGCATTTTTACACAGTAGCGCTTCATATTTAATGGAAAGAATAAAATTTACTTGGATATGCTATAAATGCAGACATTTGTGTTTCTAATTTTCTGTTGTCTATCATCAAACAGACTCCAAATGTTCATCCTATATTTTGATTTGACATATTTCGTTCTCTACCTTGTAAATAATAGGTAAAGGAGGTATTGCTTTCCACCCAAAACCATGATTTCACCGGAAATACCCGTTTCAATCCTCTTGCTGGCGCAAGTCGATTAGATTGACGGTAACAAAAAATACGCAACATTTTACTCCTGGGGCAGTGCACAAAAATCTGCAGCGATTTCTCGGATGAAGAGTACTTGCTGCTTTCTTCTGAATGAGAAGACTTCTAGTAAACCAACATGCATGAACTGTTTAGTGCCATATGACTGACCTTACATCAAGTCATTTTGTTAATTATGTATGTATTCCGATTCCGCATAGTATCTATGAATAGATCAAATATATGCATAAGAAAATCTTCTAATGTTGATTTAAGACTATATATATGTAAGTGTGTGTGTATGTGTGTGTATGTGTGTGTGTGTGTGTGTGTGTGTGTGTGTGTGTGTGTGTGTGTGTGTGTGTGTGTGTGTGTGTGTGTGTGTGGGTGGGTGGGTGTGTGAGTGTAATTTCCGTCCTGTAACTTTTAAGTCATATCGGATGATGAATGAAATGGGCCCAGGGTCCATGAAGCTTAGATTTACCCGACATTCGTCTTTAAGGATAAGGGAAAACCCAGGAAAAAGCCTTATCCAGGTAACTCACCCTGACCGAGATTCGAACTCAGGACCTCTTGAACGTGAGGCAGACACGCTACCATCTACGCTACCGAGGCGGGCTTAAGACAATATTGTAAAATGATCGAAAACTTCAGGAAACCACTTCGCCTAATAGTTTTGTTATACTACATTTCATCAGATACAGAAATCTTAGTTGTAAACAAATAAATTGAACGACTAATACGCCGTAATGACACAAAGAAATTGTTTCACTATTCTGGATTTTTTTTTTTTTTTTTTTTTTTTTTTTTTTTTGCTTGAAAATGTTCCTTTAAATATAATTTTTTTAACAATTTATTCTCCATGTATGGAACTTTTCTAACAGGTAAACTTGTAAGTAAATGAAATTTGAATGAAGAGCATTTCTAGCAAAGACAAGACAGGCCGTTCGCTATTGGACATTAATTTGGACATGTGTCTTAACTCTTAGAAGAGCTCTGAGAGCGACAGCCGTATTATACAATTGGAGCTGCACGTTCGAAGTATTTCTGACGTAAAAACTAATTTTTGAATGTTTAGATTTTATTTGAGATATTGATACGCACCAAGTAACTAGAAACAGAGTAGAGAATGTTGAAACTTATTCAGAGGAGTTGGGAAGTAATGATCACATAAATCGTGCAGTGCCAAAGGTGATAGTCAAGGACGGATGTGTTTTGTTTTCATGGACATTGCAACCGTGAATGAACTGGAGGGCGCCACTATTTTGTTGACGGTGCATAACGTCGTCAAAGCTAGAGATCAAAGGGGAGTGAAGTAGCACTTCCGCAGTGATGGGCAGAATCGAATGCTTTTAAGAATCGAATACACTGTATTCGAATTCTTTGAAAAATCTACACTTTCATTCGGATGCAAGTTCTCGGATGACGTCGCATGCTGCGAATCGATTTCATTTGCTTGTTTTCGAAATCAAGGTCTCGGATACTACAAACGAGAGCATTTGCTGGAATTCGAATGCAAGTTCTCGTATGATGTCACATGCTGCGAATCGATTTCATTTCGTTGTGTTCGAAAGCAACATCTCGATGCTACAAATGAGAACATATGCGTGTATTCGATGCAAATGCTCCAGTCGCTAGAGCGGATATAACTGGCGTTCCGCTGCGTAGAGCGTTGTGGGTTCGATTTCCGCCTTGGGTGGTATGGTATTTATTTATACTGTGTATATGTGTAAAAATACAGAAAAGCAACATAAAAATAAAAACAACGAAAATAAGGAAAATGAAATATTATATATTTAGAAAGCTCGAGAACATTTACTTGTTTTCAAAAACAAGTTCTTGGATACTACAAATGAGAACATTTGCGTATATTCGATGCAAGTGCTCGGAGTCGCTAGAACGGATGTCTCTGGCGTTCCTCTGCGTAGAGGGTCGCGAGTTTGAGTCCCTCCTTGGGTTTGGTGTTTATGTGTATTGTGTACATGTGTAAAATTACATAAAAACAACATAAAAATAAAAACTACGAAAATAAGGAAAATTATATAAAATAATAATAATAATAATAATAATAATAATAATAATAATAATAATAATAATAATAATAATAATAATAATAATAATAATAATAATAATAATAATAATAATAATAATAATAATAATAATAATAATAATAATAATAATAATAATAATAATAATAATAATAATAATAATAATAATAATAATAATAATAATAATAATAATAATAATAATAATAATAATAATAATAATAATAATAATAATAATAATAATAATAATAATAATAATAATAATAATAATAATAATAATAATAATAATAATAATAATAATAATAATAATAATAATAATAATAATAATAATAATAATAATAATAATAATAATAATAATAATAATAATAATAATAATAATAATAATAATAATAATAATAATAATAATAATAATAATAATAATAATAACAATAAAATAGACAACATAGTATTTTTAAAATAGGCATGTAATATATAACTGCGAAAAACGTGGAAGTAAATAATGTGTAAGTAATTCAACTGTAGTTGGTTGTTAGAACTTCTTCAGAAGTTGGGAAGCGATCGCCGATTACATAAATCGTAACGTAGAGTGATTGGCTCGTGCACTGGCTCAGATGATGGTCAAGGCCGGCCGGTGTTTGTTTACATGGGCATTGCAGCGCCGCAGACATGTCCCCCTCGCAACAGGCAGCCTGCCTACAGTTTGTATTATCGATTAGAATCTGCAACTCGTCTGCCAGACCTGACAAAGGATGTATCGGTACCCCTCGTTAAAAAGCGAGCGGAAGGAGATTGCAAGCGAAGCACTTGGGGCGTTCACCTTGCACGTTATATGCACGGCTGCTTCCTTTCCTACGCAAAATCTTTTGTTTCCTCGAGGGAAAGGGCGTAAAACAATGTCATTTCCTGTTAAATGTGGGCAGGAACCCCAGGTTTTTATTGCAGAGTTAAGGATTCAACTGTTGCTTTGGGTGTGGGAAGATTTGGGGAGCAATGAGGGTGGAGACAAAGAATCATTTCCATTCTGAGAATGATTAAAGTCTTTTAAATGACTGCGCTAATTTAACAACAGCTAACAGGTCTTTTCGGGCTTCTTGTAGATGGTACAGAACTATGTAAACATGGAATAGCTGATCGGCACCCGAAGGTCCTCTTACGTTTAGGAAAACAATTTCGTTCTGATTTGAGGTTATGTTTCGAATGGCTGTTTTAAACTGAGTGCAGTGGGAATGACTAACAGAAATAACCTGTTTAGATTGTAGTTAAACTTGAGAATAGCATAACTTTGTGATATTTCTGCAGTTTTCAATAAAGAGTACGGTGTCTAAGAGCAAAAACAAGATTATTGTGATTTGGGAACCTGAATATCTCTTTTTGATCTCCACCAGCGTACATGTTTCAAATGTTTTTTCAGCATACATCGATTCTTCATAAATTCTACTTTTGACTAAGCTATTTACTATTTTTATACTGACATTTTATTACGTACATTGTGCTCTGGTAGCGTAGATTAAACATATTGTAAACATTTTAGTTAATTGATGGGAATTAATAATTTCTTCACACTAGCCGTACGTATATAGGCTAAGGTTTTTGATAGAGTCAACATGGAAATTTCAATGCTATGGCCGGGATTTGAACCACGTATCTCCTGGTTTCCGCCCAGTCGCTCTAATTCATTGAGCTACCATGGCCAACTTGCCGTCATTACACCAAATTCTCCATTTGACTCGTATATTTCCCTGGTAGACCACTAAGGGCTCTCGCATTCGAGGTACACCTTTTGTGCTGACTTAATATCGTAAGTACTTGAGTCCCAGGCTTCATCATTTAACTCTTATTATTGTAGTTAATTGATGGAAATTAATCATTTCTTCACACTAGCCATATATAGGCTAAGGTTTTTGATAGTCATGAAAAATTCAATGCCATGGCTGGGATTTGGAGATCCGTGGTTCAAATCCTGGCCATGGCATTGAATTTTTAATTTTGACTCTATCTGTCAAAAAGCTTATTCTATATACGGCTAGTGTGAAGAAATGATTAATTTCCATCAATTAACTGTAATAATAAAAGTTAAATGATGATGCCTGGGACTCAAGTACTTACGATATTAAGTCGCCACAAAAGGTGTAACTCGAATGCGAGAGCCCCTAGTGGTCTACCGGGGAAATATACCAGTCTAAAGGAGAATTTAGTGTCATGATGGCAAGTTGGCCATGGTAGCTCAATGGGTTAGAACGACTGGACGGAAACCAGGAGATCTGTGGTTCAAATCCCGGGCATGGCATTGAATTTTTCATGTTGACTCTATATTGTAAACATACCTCACGTGTATGAATTCCCATGATGAATAAATATGAGTATGTATTCATCTTGATACATTCACTTGTAAATACCAAATATTCTTCAATAATTGTTAATGCCTATCCCCTTTCTTAACACTAGCCATGTTAAGGATTTTTGGGCATTTGAATCGGATTGAAAAATCCATGACTGTGGAACATGAACCATGGATATTAGCTGTCTGTGTCAATGCTCTTACAGCTTGAGATACCATGGCATGGTACTAGTTCGCACATTAATACAGGTATGGGTATCTTGGCATGATGGCTCATTCGTTTTGAGTATCCATAGATAATCGGAGAGCTGAGTTCCATAGTTCGAGTCTTAGAAGTAACACTGAATTTTTCAAATATGATTTAATTTTATCCATTTTTAAGATAATTCATTTGTATTAAAAATTATTTTTCTGTTCAAGCCAAAGAGTCAAATTGTAAACATGACTTAGATATATTATTTATGCAACTTAGGTAGAGATGACTGCTAAAAAGTAACTTCTTTATTTCTCTACCACTTACCTGTATTAGGTAGAAGAATTATTGCATTACATCCAAATATTTGATGCTGAGACCTCACCTAAAACACATAATCTAAGTTTCCTTAATAAAGATCAGTCTTTTATGTACAAGAGAGAGATGTGAATATGTATGTGTGTACACAATACTCAATAAATGCTAAACGTCTTAGTTTAATTCAGTATCTTTCAGGGGAAAATTTGCATTAACTTTTTATTTTGTTGAATGCAGTTCTGCTAAATCTGAATAAATCTCATGTTTTCAAATATTGATACAATTTTCCCAGATATGCAATTATTTTAATGAATGTAATATTTAAAAAAAATGTACATGATATTAAAAGTCAAAACAGCCGTAAGGTCACTTTTAATAAAGTGGTTTAGAAACTGAGACTCAACTTAGAGGAAGAAAAAGACCAATGCATTAAATTGTTTAACTCCTAAATGTTGGCTGTTAGATGAAGGAAAATGTGGTAGTTCTGCCCTTCACTAGTAGACTTTTTTTAAAATTTACATCCTACAATGTTAAGTCATATCAAATGATCAAAGAAATGGATGAAATGATGCTAATGAACCCAGGGCACACAGAGCTTAGAGTTACCCAACATTCATCTTTTAGGATAAGGGAAAGGTCCGGAAAAAAACTTTATCCAGGAAACTCACCCTGACCAAGATTCAAACTCGAGACTTCTTGAACGTGAGTCAGACATACTGCCATCTATGCTACTGTGACAGGCATAGTAGACTGTATAAAGAAAATAATGTGAATGTAAAATCTTACATTCTTAACTGTTTTAATTGGATCACAAATCATTAGTTATTTTTGTAAGAGCTTTTTTTTTCTAATGGCTGTATAATTGCCTGGGCTTTTGCTTTAGCTGGATAGACATTGCAAGTCTAACTTTAAGACACAGTATTTCTGGTTAAGTATCACTGTGAACATAATGCTGAAGCTTATAGTTGATTTTAAGGAATTAATATTGACATTCAACATATCCTATCTTAGCAGGAGAGTGCCATAAGTATGTACTCATTTGTAGAGTTTCAAAATGTTCTAGTTTATAATATGTGTTTTACAGGCTACCGATGCTTCAAAGCGGTGATGTTTCTGACGGGGTTCATTTTTGGCTCCATTATCGTCTATCTCATCTGTCTGCAAGAGAAGCTGCTACCAGCATACGGCAATGCAGGAGTGGCACTTGGGGCAGGCCTTTTATTTGGTCTCATCACCATGCTGGTCCAATATGTGGGCCTCTTCATGACAGGTTTTCACACAGGCCTGTTTGTGGGTGTTGTAGCACTGGCTGCAGCAGACCACTTTCGCTGGCATCCAGCTAATGTCTGGACTAGCGCACAGCTTCTTTTGGGGCTTGGAGTTCTCGCCGCAATCCTTAATCTCTACTGGAAGAAAGGTAACCATGCAATTGGGCTAACGATGTCAGGCTCAATAGTTTTTATGTAAATTAGTGATATAGTTTAATGGAATATTCATCTTGAATGTACTGCATGCATTATAGAATAATGAAATTGCTAACATTCATCTATAATTAAAATAGTACCATTTAAGTAACTAAAAATCAACAATAGCCTACAAACTAAAACATAAAACATTGAAAGAATACGTAAAATATTAAGCTATTAACAGTGAAGCAACAAATATATACAAATATAATAATATGTAACTTAAAACTTCACTTATATTATAAGAAATGATGACACTTTTCTTATAAATTGTTCGGGATCGCGATTTCATGGAAATTCTTCGACATCGTCAGCCGGAACCACAAACAAAACTGTCATCATCGTTACAAATGCTAGATGTTAATATGTTGTTATTACTACCAAAATCTGAAAATGAAACAAATTTAAAAGCAGAATCGACTGCCGGTATTCAAAATTCATTACGTGATGTTTGTTTTTTAAAATAAATATCTTTTCACAAACCATTAAATCTATCATACCAGTGTTTCTCAAACTCTTCTGTGTCAAGGACTCCCTTATCATCTAAGAACTTGTTCGCGAACCCCCATAATTTGGCAACTCAATTTATATAAACAAGTCGACTTTTGGTTGATAAAGTTAAATGCTGAAGCCTGGGACTTAAGTACTTACAATAGTTAGTCGCCACAAACGGTGTATCTCGGATGCGAGAGCCCCTAGTGGTCTACCGGGGAATTATATGAGTCAAATGGAGAATTTAATGTCAGGACGGCATGTTGACCATGGTAGTTCAAAGGGTAAGAGCGACTGGACGGAAACCAGGAGATCTGTGTTTCAGATCCCGACCATGGCATTGAATTTTTCATGTTGACTCTATCTGTCAAAAACCTTAGCCTACATATAGCTAGTGTGGAGAAATGATTAATTTCCATCAATTTACTAAAATAATTTTGGTTGAATGTTATAATTGGAATTTAAATAATTACTATATGTATAATTTAAGATATTTTTTGTATATTTAGTTTTAAATTTAATTAATAAATTAAAAAAATTAAAGTTAAACTAAATAAAATAAACTTATGTATAAAATGCATTTTAAATTAAATATATTTTTAAATTGTCTATTAAAATTAATTTTTTTTTCACTTTGACGTAAATTGTACACAAGTTTGCCCAACTAGATTTTTATTTAGCTTTAGCCTTACATCAGTAAAAATTTGAAATACCACACTCTTTGATTTACCCAAGGATTAATAACATTACGCACATGTTATAAAAATTAATTTATTTTCCATGTAAAGAAACTATTTTTATACATATAAAAAAGGTATTCGTAATGTTCTGAATTCACCATTTCACCATTTCAACAAAGTTAATATTGGGTTACTAAAAAAATCATTTTACGTGGCAAAAGCTTGAAACTTTGCTCTTTGGAATGTATTAATGTGAACAATGCAACTATTTTTTTATTGAACAAGTTCATTTAAGCTGGGCTTAATGTTGGTGATTTTTACTCTTAAGTCCGTTGGCAGGTACATTGGCAAGTCTGTTTCTCTTCAATGGCCTGAAAATGTCTGCTCGGACATATAGGTGGTTGGAAAGGGCGCAATATTCATCCTTTGGTAGCAAGTTCAACAACCTTCTGTTGCTGCTATTATAACGCTGTACTACACGCTCCCAACTGTTACGTTGATTGCACCTCTCAGCTGTACGACATCGTTACGACATAGCTGTATAAAAAAATGTTAAGTAAAACAAATGTAATTCGGCACCAAGCAGATAAGTGACTCAGTAAATACAATTCTACGTTTTCTATAGTTTTAATTCAGCATTATAACTTGAATTAAGGGACCCCATCGTGGACCTCTTGACATGCCCTCGTGGAACCCCTGGGGGTCCGCATACCATACTTTGAGAAACACTGTATCAGACCATTTAATGCATTGAAAGAAGTTTGAAGGAAGTGTTTACCAGGCTGACTAGCAGATGGCTTACTTGTGCACCTGATCGCTTATTACTTTTTATAATTGTCTGGACAAGGTGCTGAGCTGTTCTCACCATATTGACTACTATCACAACGTCATACAGCAATCTGTGAGATAAGAGAAAGGCATGCACCTTGTATCATTGCATTTTAACACTAACAGTGTGTGTTAAATGCTTTCGGTGGATTTTGTTGCTGAATATTCAAAATGTGGTTGATCTGAAAGATATGTTTTATTAAGCATATTTAATAAAGCTTTTTAATCACATCCATTCTGTTATTTAGTTAAAATAAGAGACTTACTCCTAATTTGTAAAATCTGAAGACAAAGAACTTTGCAAGTAAATTTTACTCTTAAGTTTGATAGAAAGTTTGTTTGAATATGTCAAGATGGTATGTCATGTCACAGAAACTCAAGATGGGATAACCCCGAGATGTCAGACCACACACAAAATGCAAAAACATGAGGGCATCCTGTGAACCAGTAGGACAGGCAGACTGCTATGTAGTCATTGGATGGGGTGACACAAACACTACACACATTAGGACAGTTGGCCAGCTTTTTCATTCAGTTCCTGAGGAAGGTCATGGAGTTTGGAATGGCTGGAAGCTCGACATTTTTAACATTGCTATGATAGGAGATAATTTATTAATTTGTTTCAAATTTGTAATGCAAGCTGTTTCATAAATGCGAGGCGCTTTCAATCAGAAGCACGGTGTAAATTTCTCACTGAAAGTTCCTTTGCTAATCAAAAAGAAATCAGAATAAGCAATATTTCATATAGCAGTCAAATGCCCAGGTGTTAAATGCTAATATTTAATTTCATTCATAAAAGTTAAAGAAATTTTGCTCATAAACATGGCTAAAAATTTGATAGATTATATGAAAAAGTAAGTAATCCCTGGTGCAACAGCCTTAAGAGGGCCAAGGCCTACCAACCTGGCTGCCGGCCTCACACCCACTTACGCAAGGCAGAGGTGGGCAATCATCCAACCGATACGGGGAGGAGATCTGGTCAGCATCTCTGCATCCCCCAGCCAGAACATTGGTTTTCGTGACCAGGGCCGCTTACCTAGCGTAAGCTACTCACTTTCCTCATAATGCTGAGTGGGCACCGGTCCTATACCCGGGACTTAAAATCTGTACCCCATGGGTGGGATCGAACCCGCACCGCTTTCCGTGGCCAGGGACCAAGGCATGCTGTCCTACCCACTACACCCCGGCACAGGACTGATAGATTATGTGTATTTATGGAAAAATTTTCATAAAACTTTGTTTGATAACATTGTTTATTAAAAAAGTTAAATACATACATTTAAATGTGGATGTACTTTTAAGCTAAGTGCGCAGGACAACCAGAAATGGAAAGAAACAAGTCTTTTTCACACTTGGTCATGTCCATGTATTTCTCTAAGTCCAGTGTCTGTTAACTATTGTTTTATACAAGTGTAAAGAGCCTTTATTCCTCCAAACCTGTTCCTATACCGATACGAGCAGGCGAGGTTGTTAAGACTTGTTAACAGGAGTTGTAGTTAAAATCTCTTTAGGACCACCTATCTGATTGAGATTTTTTCCAGGTTTTCCTTATTGCTCATCGCTGTCAAATGTCAGGGAATACCCCAAACATAAACGTGGAAAGTTTCCTTCCCAAATTTTTATTTTCAATTCATCATTTTATTTCATACATCAATTAGTGTTCATTGCCGGTGTAGCTGTATGCAGTAAGAATGGTCATTAAATACTAATACCGAAAACATGCCCAGGTATCTTGCTTCTGTTTGTCACTTTTCTCCAAAATCCAATATTTTCATTCAACTGCCAAAAATTCCCATTCCAGTCACTTTTAGTAATTTTCCTCCCAAACAAATTCTGCCTTTCTGTTACATCTCTTTATAACTGTATTATATTTTAGTACATTCCTGTCTTCTAGTTTTAAGCATCTTTATTCTATTTCAAAATTCTCTATACCTTTCCTCCCTAACCTTGCTAGTTCTATTTCTATCAGCATTTTTGATAAATTCTTTTCCATAAAGTATTTTGTGTACCACTTAAATGTTTAAAAATTTAAAATAGTAAATATTTAACTTTTACTCTTATATCTTTAAGCATTATAAAAGTATTTATAGTCATTTATGTCACACTATGTCACTTAAATTTTAATTTTTGAGGAATTAATTTTGGAAGCTGTTGCTTCCATTTTCATCCTCGAAGGTCAGAAACTAGTCCCTGAAAAATTAAAATGTAAGTGATGTAGTGTGACAAAACCGATTTAAATCATTAAGTATATTACAAAGCTTTAAATATGATAATTACATTCTAAATGATTGAACTCTTATTTCTCTTGCAAGCATCTAATAAAACAAATGAACTGCTACAGGTCTGACTGTACTGGGGACGAGTGTGTATGGAGGAGCCATTATGGCAGGCTCGCTAGACTACTTTGTTGAGAAGTTCCTTATGGTGAAGTGGGTCTGGGACCGTGTGGCACTGCGTCCTAGTCCTGCGCCATGCTGGTTTGGGTGGTTGATCCTCTCCATCTGGCCTATAATGGTAATAGTTGGGATGACCACCCAGTGGGCTATCACAGGACGTGGCATACATCACCATGAGTGTAAGAATTCACTTATAGCAACATGATTTAGGTTAATTTATTTCTTTAACACATTGCAATTTTTGCAATATATAAACTGTTGATTTGTTCTAAGACTGTTTAAATGATTTTAATTGCAGCTTTAATCATTTTAGTTTTATAACAAAATATAAATTAGCAGAATTTATATTTAAATAACAATAAAAGGGTAATGAAAACTATTCCATTTATATATTAAATATTTGTTATTTAGCAGTAAAGTTTAAAAATATTGAGCAGTGCTTTAAAATGTGCTTGCAAGGATGCAATTATATTGGATAAAGTAACATGTCATTACAGAAATGTAATGTATCAGTACGCAGTGATTAAAAGGTTGTATACAACAGTAGCCTGCATATATTAATATTATTGTCCTCTGTATTTTGACAAAGAATAGCATGTCAAGAAATGTGCATTACTATAAATGTTACTAAACTTTATTGTAGCTGAATTGCTACACTACTGGTTTGCGACTTGTAAACCGTCTGGTACTTTTTCCTTTCTGTCTTTCTTGAATATCTGCACCCTTGATTGTTTCATAACATTGGAAGTAACATAGAGTATAAACTGTGATACAGATAAACAACTTTAAAATTAGTTTAAAAAATTCTCGGGTTTATAACAG
Source organism: Mantis religiosa (assembly GCA_030765055.1). Lineage (NCBI taxonomy): Eukaryota > Metazoa > Arthropoda > Insecta > Mantodea > Mantidae > Mantis > Mantis religiosa. The sequence continues at coordinate 201,933,634 of CM060951.1, read as the reverse complement.
TGGTCCTCTGGGCTCCTTTTTCCCAGACATTTTCAGTGACAGTAGCATGGTTCTGGTGAAGTTCCAATGGTGACTACTCCTGTAGCCTTACTGAGTGGATATATTTGTAGCAGCAGTGGACAGGATGATCTGCAGGGATTGGTTCAGGCAGACAGTGAGCTGGACCTGAGTTAATGGGCCACGGCCTACAAACTCAGAAATTTCTTAATTAATATCAACAGCAACCTTGATGAATAGTTAAAATTATCCAAAATTGTGCATATTTATGTAAAAGCAGGATTGTGTTAAAAGCAATTAAACGAGCTTTCTGCCATCTTGACTCCGTGGCCTTCTTCAGGAAACAGAAGAAGGCCATGGAGTCAAGATGACCAAAAGCTCTAACGATTTTATCAATTTAACATGGCTGGTAATTGAAGAAGCCTTAATTAGTAAATTATACTGTTTGAAAGTAATGAGTCAGTAATTCAAAAACAAACATCATTTAAATTATCCTTACTTGTTATTATAGTTATATAACTTGTTATAGGGTTATTTGACTCTAACTGCTGTTGATGGGGATAAACCGTTCTCCGAAACATGTCCAAGTAAGGATAATTTAAGTGATGTTTGTGTTTGAATTACCGATTCATTACTTTCAAATGTTAAATACATCACTGTTTCTAACCTTTTGCTTCAAATAAAATTATACTGTTTTTAATTTTTAATCAATATTAGATGTGACACTGTGTCAAACACTTTTGTTAAATCTAGAAGGGATATGCTGGTTGGGAGTTTATTCTCAAAGCATTCATAGACATGATCTGTCATATTTTCAATTGCTTTTATGGTAGAGAGCCACTTAGTAATGAGCTATTTTCAACGTATGTAGAGAGTTGCTTTGTATATAGAACTATTATTTTGGAAAAATAATAGCGATATGTGTCTATAATTATCTTGGTCATTTTTTTATTTTAAAGATAGGAATTATATTCACAAGTTTTAAGCAGTCTGGATATATTCCTTGTTCTAGTATAGCATTAGTAAGCACTGTTAATGGATAAGTTGTTTCTTTGGCTGTGTGTTTGATGACATTTGAAAATTCATAATAGTCTTCTGCTTTAGAATTATTAAGTTGTCTAATGGAAGTACGATATTTTCTGAAGTTATGAAGGCCCAATGAAATTGTGCTTGTATAGGGTTTCTTACGATATTGAATAGCATTTCTGCTTGTGAGCTAGTTACCTTTGGATACATGTGGTATGTATCCATATCCTTTTTATGGTTACTTATTTCAGTTGTTATTATATCTCAGGCAGTCTTACATTTGTTACTTGAATTTTGTATGATATAATCTTTAGCTCTACACTTAGCAGTTTTGAGTTCTTGTTTAAAATGATATTTTTTTTTTTTTTTTTTTAAGTTTTATGTATGCTTCTTTAACATTAATACATTTATTTGTATTAGATATTTATTTTATGAGAAATAGTTAACAATAAAGTATTTCTTCTGTTCATAAAAGAACTGCTAAAACAATTTAATATGGAAAAAAAAAAAATATAAGGAAATAAATGACATTGTCGTGCCTGAAAGCTTAAAATCCTTGGTACTACAAGAGAAAATATCTGTCTTCTAATTAACTAAATAGTACTGAGCAGGATGACTCAGGCGGTTTTGTCTGTGACCTGCATTTGGGAGGCCCGGGTTTGACCCCACAGGAGACCTAACTGATGCATGGGTTCTTTCGGCTGCGCTGTGGCTCAGTGATTAGACTGCTTGGCTCTCACCAAGGTGGCCTGGCTTCGATCCCAGGTGACCACAAAGTGAAATTTGTGGTGGACAACACGGCGCTGGGGCGGGTTTTCTTCGGGACCTCCGGTTTCCCTCGCCATCTCATTCCACCGGTGCCCCATCTTCATCTCATGTATCATCAGTGTCGCCGCCTGCGGTGCTGTATGTAGTAAAAGTGGGTATTAAACACTACACAGTCAACAGTCATGGGTTTTTTCGGAGTTTTCCCGGGTCGCCAGGCAAATGCTGGGTAGGTTAATTACATCCCCCAAATTTCCTGTTCCTCCATTTCATCTCAATTATCATTTCACTTTGTCTCTCATCTGGTAGTCCCTTTCAAGGTACAAGTATCGGCAGGTGTCTCGGCACTATCATAACTCCTTAGGTTGGCTGCCCTCTGTCTCCTCTCTCTTCATCCTTCCTCCCAGGGATGTCCCACTAGGGGCTTAGGTACAATAAACCACAGTTTCTGAAGTAATTCTAATCCTAACTAAATGATAAACAACTAAATCACATATGTAAAAAACAGAAGCTAACAACAGTGAAGCAACAAATGCTACATAAAATATAATTATTTGTCACAAACTTCACTGATCTTTGGAGAATAAAATTTCTACAGAATTCAAGAGACTAGTTGCGCAAATCTTTAACAAAAAATAATCTTTAGAAAATAAAACTGATCAAAAGCAAGACAATAGAACTTGGTATTTTTAAATATAATGTTGTCTCTCAATTGATGGGAGCATTCTTTGCGAATAGTCATTTATTGTTTGAGGGCTATTTAGTTCTGTAATATTGTTTGTTCAATTAAGATATGATCTGAATACCATTCTTTAAATTAACCATAGGCATCTTATTTAAACATCCTTAGAATATATTGAATCAACATGAAAAATTCAATGCCATGACCGGGATTTGAACCACAGATCTCCTGGTTCCATCCAGTCGCTCTAACCCATTGAGCTACTATGGCCAACGTGCCGTCCTGACATTAAATTCTCCATTTGACTCATATGTCAGGACGGCACATTGGCCATGGTAGCTCAGTGGGTTAGAGCAACCTGACGGAAACCAGGAGATCTGTTGTTCAAATCCCGGCCATGGCATTGAATTTTTCATGTTGACTCAATCTATCAAAAACCTTAGCCTATATGTGGCTAGTATGAGGAAATTATTAATTTTCATCAATTAACTAAAATAATCCTTAGAATACTTCAGAAATCCTATCTAAATCACTGTGCAACTTTCAATTGTGTTGTAAAGTTTAAAATACAAATAAAATGAAACAATATTATTTCTTTAGTTAATTGATGGAAATTAATCATTTCTCCACACTAGCCATATAAGGTTTTTGATAGATAGTCAACATGAAAAATTCAATGCCATGGCCGGAATTTGAATCACGGATCTCGTGGTCTCCGTTGAATCGCCCTTACCCTTTGAGCTACCATGGCCAACGTGCCGTCCTGACATTAAATTCTCCATTTGACTCATATATTTCCCCAGTAGACCACTAAGGGCTCTCACATCCGAGATACACTGTTTGTGACAACTTACTATCGTAAGTGCTTGAGTCCCAGGCTTCATCATTTAACTATTATTATTTCAGTTAATTGATGGAAATTAATCATTTCTCCACACTAACAGTATATAGGCTAAGGTTTTTGATAGATAGAGTCAACATGAAAAATTCAATGCCATAGCCGGGATGACACGTTAACCATGGTAGCTCAAAGGGTAAGAGCGACTGGATGGAGACCAGGAGATCCGTAGTTCAAATCCCGGCCATGGCATTGAATTTTTCATGTTCACTCTATGTTATTTCTTTCCTGAAACTTTGCATGTATGAACTCCTAAATTTTGATGGCATGTGATGCTAAATGTTCAATGTGGTGTATCTTAAAATGGTTCTCCAAAATAAGGGTGATAAAACACTTTTTGTGTAGGCACCAAGCATTTTTATTATTTTCCCTGCTGTTGTAGCATACAAGGTTCCCAGATGTCCTGGTTTTACCAGGAGAGTCCTGGATTTTAGCCTTTTTTGTTCAATTGTCGCGGTGTCCCGTAAAGTTTTACCCGGGATGCTAAATGTTCCAGTTTTTTAGGGGTTTATTAGTACTGAATATTTTTGAGCTTAAATACACGAAATATCTCTAATTTTATTGCAATTGCATTTCTTGGCATGGAGAAATGTGTTTTTTCACATAATTAGGTAAATATCAAAAGGGAAATATTTCGCTATTTGATTGTTATGTTGGTACCGAAGTGTATGTTTACTAACGGCGGAAGTTGCATTCTAGTTTCTACAGATGATGTGGATTGGCTTGTATCTCACTATATGTGTGTGCTTCCGCACATGTGAACACTTGGATACTAAAGTTATTATTCAGTTTAATTTGTTTCTAGTGCAACTGTGAATTAAATTAAAGTACCTATGCAAATGTTTATATTAAGTGATTCTCTTAAACAGCAATTTCATTTTATAAGGAAAGTAGTATTGATAGTACTGGATCAGGATCTGAAGTGGAGTGTAATTTCTGCCACAGTATGGTTAGCATTAGCCATGGAGGGAAATCTGATATCATGGATGATGTTCAATACAATAAGGTTAATGGTACTGTGCTAATATCTGATTAATTTATTATTTACCACATTTGTATATGTAACAGGTCTTTCCATTTTCCAGTAAGATAATGTTAATGTGTCCCAGTTTTTTCATTTCAGAATCTGAAATCCCTAAGCATACATCATATACTTTTGTTCCAGTTTTTCCTTTCCTTTTTTGATCTTGTGTGTAGTGTGCATGTACATGTTTTAACTTGCAATCTCAGCTGAAAAGTTAGAGTAAATAAAGCCAGGAAGAAAAGAGTTAAACTGCCATTCGAAGTAGTTAAATCCAAAGAAAAAATGAAAAACATGCATGCCCTATATAAAAGCACTCTCTCAGACCATTATAAAAGTAAATACAAAGATGCCAAACAGGAGTATATAAACAGTCTTCTAAATGCAAGGAAAGCCACTTATAGAGAACAAATAAATCAGTCAAATAACCCTAGCAGAACAACTTGGAACCTAATTAATGAGTGTAGGGAAAACAAAAAGCTGCATCAAAACATAAGCCTAAACATAGATGGGAAATTAATACAAGACCCAACAATCATATGTCAGAAATTTAATAAATTTTTTATAAACGTAGCTTCACATAATAGACTGTCCCCTAATGTATATGCAAACAATGACATCAGCATCAAATCATCAATATTCCTTGAACCAACAACAGAAAATGAAATCACCAACATAATAAACAAACTACCTAAAAAAGCAAGTAGTGGATGGGATGATATTAGTCCAATTATCTTAAAACAATGTAAAACAGCTATTTCTAAACCTTTAACACACCTGATTAACTACTCCATTGAAGTTGGTCAATTTCCTGAAATTTTGAAACTAGGATTAGTCAAACCAATATTTAAAAAAGGGGATGAACAGGATGTCAGTAACTACAGGCCAATCACCTTAACATCAGAAATAGCTAAGCTTTTTGAAAGAATTTTATTAGAAAGATTAATTAAGTATTTAAATAAACATAATGTACTACAAGATTTTCAACATGGGTTTAGAAAAGGTTGTTCCACAGTCTCTGCAGTCATACAGTATATACATGAAATAACAAGTAAGTTAGAATCTAATGATAAGGTAAGCTCACTATTTTTCGACCTGACTAAAGCATTTGACTGTGTTGATCATAGCATCTTATTACACAAACTAAGAAATTATGGGATAAGGGGACTACCTCTAGAATTGTTTTCCAGTTACCTAACTGGCCGGAAGCAATATACAGAAGTAAATCATAAAACGGGAAAAAATGTAAACAAAATTCAATCAAAAATAGAAACAGTAAAATATGGAGTACCTCAGGGAACAGTACTAGGGCCTCTGCTTTTCATTATATATGTTAATGATATTATTTGTCCACAAAATACAGCTATAATAACTTACGCAGATGACACAACTGCCATATGCTGGAACAAGACGTTGGAAGCTCTAAACAAAAATTTAAATCACACTGCTAATACCCTAATCAAATACTTCGAATCTGTAAATTTAAAATGTAACATGCTAAAAACTAAAGTAATGTGGCCCAATACATCAAGAAAAACTACCTCCAATACAGAATTGCAAATAAACACCACCACCATTGAAGAAGTAAAATCATATAGATTTCTTGGAATAATTGTTGATAAACAGTTAACATGGGCTAAACATATAGATTATATATGTAATAAAATTAGTAAATCTATATACTTGCTTAGGTATTTTCAAAGTTACAAAGACACTAGGCTTCTGCAGATGATTTATTTTGGATGTATATATCCTTACTTTAACTATGGGATCGAAATATGGGGTACAGCTGCAAAATGTCACATGGACATGTTACTAATACTACAGAAGAAATGTATTAGATTGATTTATAGCCTAAAAGGAAGGGAATCATGCAGAGAAACATTTAAAACTGAAAATATGTTCACAGCCTATTCTCTGTATATATACAGAACTATATTATTCATAACCGATAGACTTACATTAGTACGAAACAACCAAATTCACGACTATAGTACAAGAAATGGTGATAACTATCACATGTATAATATTAACAGGTGTGTCACTGAAAAGGACATTAATATCAGAGGGATCAAACTGTATAATAAACTACCTAGTGAGATAAAAATTTTGACGAATAGCTCAAAACCAAAATTTAAAAGTAAATTAAAACAATATTTGTTAAATAAATGTATATACAGCCTAGATGAATTGTAAATTATATATGTAAGAATTTGGTACTAGCATACAAATGTCATATGTTAAATAATTTGTATATTGTTAAATAATTTGTATAGAAATGACGTGTCCAAAATCAATGTACATCTGATAAACTGGATCAATAAACTATCAATCAATCAATCAATCAATCAATCAAGGTCAACCTGTAATATTGAACTCTGGTTCTCGTAAACTTTGCAGTAGCTCATCACTTCATAAGTCCATGTAGTTCACCTTCATCTAGTGAAATACAATGAAATAATCAAGTATGCTTATGCATAGTTTCTTATAACCTTTAGACGTGTGTCACATTACAAGCATAGGAAATCAAACTGTCACCACAAAATTGATACCTTCCATTTGCTTGTGATACTCAAGGTCACACTTTGGTTTCTTTACCTTCTCTCAAGATGTCTGACCTTACCTTCTTCTAACTTCATTGTTACTATAGTGTCAGCAGCTTTGTGTTTCACGGTTAAGAAATAAACATCTATGTTATGCTTTCATTTCACATGCAACACATTTATTGTAGGCCAGTGTTCATATCTGTATCATGTCACTTTATTGTGAGATATCTCAGGCAACGTAATACGCTGCTTATTTGTTCTTATGGTACCAATAGCATCAGTTATTCTGTTCTTTAGTCTCTTAAATAGATACAAGGATCCTTTGAATGTCACCTGTAAGTTAAAAATGAACATTTATTTGTTTTTATGGGTTAGTGCATGCTTGCAATTCATGTTCATTGTACATTTTAAACACTGTTACCAATTATGCAAGTACAGCATAATAATAATACTTTATTATCACCTTATGTTCATACAGAAACAGGCAAATCGCCAGTTTACACATTTACAGTGCAACAAGCTTTTCATATTTACATATTTACAGTTCTTTAAGCTTCTTGGTCACTGTTATAATTATACTAAGCTTATTAAACTAATAATTTATAATACAATATACATAATATGATGCAAATTGGTTAACATTGCTGGAAGCACTGGTACTGATTATGAGTAATAATTACAATAGGCAGGTCTTGGGTAGCCAGCTGTAGCCAAAGTTTACAGAGAATGAAACAACTGATATTAGTATGATGTAACAGGATTGCCTAAATAAACAAGATGTATTTTATACAGTGGAGAGACTCTCTAAGCAACTCTTTTAAATGGATTTTCTTCTCATGTCTATTTAGGCTAGTTTCTGGGAACTTTCTTGACTCAGCTGTACAGCTGACAATGGCAAAGATGTCCTCAGAAACTAAATGTTAATAAATAAAGTTTAAGCATGCTCAAGTCGTTCTCGGGAAGCAAGCCAGGTGAAAAGACGATTAGAAATCAACGTTTCGGGAGTGTGCATCTCTCCCTTCATCAGGATATTTATTAAAAGTTATAACCACAAATGAATCACTGGATATAACACAAATATAATCAAAGACAAAACACTATCAAAATTTGCATTACTGAACAAAAGACTGTTTTCAGTAAATTAAATGCCAGGTCAGGAGATGGCGTGAGTATAGAAAATTAATTGGGTCAAAGAAATGTGAGCTGAGTCGACAATAGCTGATGATGTTAGGAAGATCCTAACGAAACGCGTTCTAGGTAAATACTAGCAATAAGTGGAGCATTGAGTACTAGTTCGACTCAAAATTATATTAATTTTGTGCATCATTGTATCATAGTCCTTACACATGGCAATAGACCAAGTTTGGACCTCTGCAAAATCCCCTCCAGGGCATAGTCCAGTCCAGTCCACATCCTCTTATAAATTCATCATCTTATTGTGTTTTATGACTTCAAGATAGAAGTTTCCCATGATCTGACAGTTGTTGTTTATATATTGTGTGATGAAGAGTAAAATACTGATAGACTCTGTGTATAGTCTGAGTGCTGTTCTTTCCTTTAATAAGTGTTTATTATGGTATCACTTAGAATTTCAGCATGTATGGCAGAGAGAAGCAGTACTACTACATATGTTTTCAAGAATTCTTATGTAATAGAATTCCCAATTATTTTGCACTTAATTGTTGTGCATTTACTGCTCCAAACATTTTACACATTCTAAATTTCATGTCATTGGAAAATTTGTATGCTTTGCTGGAGGAAGGAAAGTTTTACAGATTTTGCTATCAGGAAGTTGTGAAATTGTACTTTTAGCTTAAATTCAGTGTTTTGAACAGTAAAACATTAATATCCTAAAACTGTGAGAGCTAACTCTGATAGTTTTTTACTTGTACACTTATGTTTTGTAATTAGACTACCTTTAACTTTATTAAGATTAAACTCTATTATAAAAGCTGGAATTCTATGGGCTAAAAAATGAACATTTAAGATGGTTTGTATCATATCTAAATGAAAGAAAACAGAGTGTTGAAGTAGCTGTCAGTGATATTGGTTATGAAAAACAAACTTCGAACTGGAAAATAGTAACTCATGGAGTACCCCAAGGTTCCGATTTAGGGCCTTTATTATTTCTTATCTATATAAATGACCTCTCACTTTATATAAAGGACATCGCAAGTACAGTTCTTTTCGCTGATGACACTAGTGTCCTGGTGACCAGTACAAATTTAAAGGAGTGTATAATTAAAATGAATTATGTTTTGAACTGTATGTCATGCTGGTTTAAAGCAAACAAATTATCTGTGAATCTAGACAAAACAAAAGTGGTCAAATTTATAACCTATCGTACATCACATGCTGAAATAGAAATCGGGATTTATGATATGTTATTAGAAGAAATTGGCAGCATAAAATTTCTGGGCCTTCAAGTGGACAGATGTTTAGATTGGAAAGCTCACATAAATTATATCTTACCTAAACTTAGCTCTGCCTGTTATGCTATCCGAGAGCTGGTTAATGTGAGTTCTATTGACACACTTAAATTAGTATATTATGCATACTTTAACTCTATTATGGAATATGGAATATTATTTTGGGGCAACTCAGTAGAAAGTAAAAAAATATTTCTTATACAAAAGAGGGTTATAAGAATCATTACTAACACCCACACCAGATGCTCCTCTAAAGATCTTTTTACACGATTCAAGATATTAACGCTTCCTTGCATGTATATATTCTCGATCCTAAAATTCTTTGTATGCAATCGTGCCTTATTTGCAACAAATAATGTAATTCACAAAATAAACAGTAGACAAAAGTGTAATATCCATTATCCCAGTGCTAAACTTTCTTGCTTCCAGAAAGGTGTGCATTATGAAACTATCAAAATATTTGGCACACTTCCTAATGTTCTTAAAGAAAAAGTTGATAATTTCGGTGCTTTTAAAAAAGCTGTTAGAGAGTACCTTTGCTCAAAATCTTTTTATTCTGTACAAGATTATCTGAATGACAAATTATCCTGATAATGCTTCTGTAGCTCTATAAGTAGTATCTAACTGTTCCAATGACAAACCATTACTTATAAATATTTGATGCAAGCTGAAAGTTTATTTTTAATCTATATGTATTTAATAAATAACAAGAATGGTATCCATTGCAAAAAGGTTGAGACATACTGGCATAAGCCAAGTGAAAGCTGGTTTAAAAAGTGTTTCATTTTGTATCATATATATAATTATCCCTGCTTTGTTTTCCGTATTTTTGTTCATATTGCCTGTGTACTATAATATGTATCTTATGTTAACATTTGTACATATATATGCTATTAAACTTTATACCTCTGGACATGTTCAATGTTCACAGTCTTTTCTGGCTACAAGTGAACCTACTGAATGCAAATCAATCTAATCTAATCTAATCTAGTTAAATGAGCAATCATGAATGCTTGAAGCTGTAAATATAATGTTACATATTTCTTTGTGATGATAGATTAACATCTATTTGTATTCTGAACAGGTTTTTAGGACATGTTCCATTAAAACTATTATAAGTAATGTATTGTGGATTTAACTGACTCAATTTTTATTCATTTGTAATTGAATATTGTATGCAGCAAAACAAGCACCACTGAAATTATTGATCATTTGTTGTCCAAGTTACCGTAGTAGTGATGTGTGTATTTATTTACACATTGTGAATTCAGTTTTGAGTTGATTTATGCACTGATGGTTCTCACAATAGAGAAGAGGTTTATTGTGAAACATTAGTTTTGGTCATATGGAATAGCATCTGAAGAGTGGACCATGTTTGGTTTATCTAAAGAACACTTTCAAGAGATTTTTAAGTAGGGAGGCACCAAATATCTAATAGCTGTTGTTGACAAATTCTGTCATTTGGGATGAGCCAAATGTCAGTGAAAGGACTATTCACCCAAGATCTGTCACCCAAACAAGAACCAGGGACTACTTTTCCAACAGGTGTTAGGAGCTGCCAAAGAGTGGTCGAAAAGTTATCACTGAAACTTGTTTTGAATGATAGACATGCTCAACAGATTGTTTAAAGACCTGGATGGTTTTGCTCCAGTATGTAACAGAAAGGAGGCAGCCTGGGTTCAATCCCAGGCTTTGTGGTGGGTGACATTAGTGGTGAGTATTCTCCAGGATCTCCGGTTCCCCTGCCATCATTCCACCAATTGCTCCATCATCTTTCTTTTCATTCATTTTGCCTCATTCTGTCATCTATGTACTTCTCTCGCTCTGATACTATGCATCGAGCTAATCACCAGTCCTGGGCTCTATCTGATCCAAGTTTCGATTCCTCAACCCGACGCTTAAAGGCATAAGGGAAGGAGAAACAAATGATCTCTAACACCACAGTAGTGGTAAAACTAGGAAGGTTAACAAAAAAGATGTAACAGAAAGAAATTAGTGAGCCTAACTGCAGTATTATAGTTGAGTGTTAAGATATAAATTTAATTGAGTTTTTATTGTTGGATGCGGTTTAACTGCTATTATTCTCAGTGTTCCATTCTGTGTTGGGCATGAAAGACTACTTAATTTCGTTCATATGCCTGAATATCAGCCTTGAGGTTATGTGTGCCATAATTCTACATGGGACTGCACCACCACCTTTATTTCCCTTCTGAAGAGTCATACTAAGATTTTGTTGTCCAAAAAACCATTGTCTGTGGCCAGATTTGAACCCATGATGTTAAGAACCAGGGGCCAGCCTGTTAACCGGAGACTAAGGAGACAATATTGAGGTATAAGATTGCAGATTTCTTCTGCAACAAATGGTTTTTCAAGTTAAAGCTGTAGGTACCTTGATGGCAACATAAGCAAAAACTTGTTTCTTAGGGCTTCAATGGTCTATTGTCATTTTATTACCTGAACTACACTAGAAGATAACGTCGTTTTTTGTGTTCTTAGAGCAACATTTGTTCAACTGTTCAATAATCTTCTGAAACATGAATAATGTGGTACAGTAATGGTATGTTTCAAACACATTCTGTACCAATACTATTTGCTAATCTTTCAGTGTTTATTTTGCTGCATGCTGTATATCACTGTACACACTTTCCAGGTCTGAAGTATAGATAAAAATAAAAGTATTTATTTCAGTGGTTCCGAGCAAGAAAGCGAGGCATCTCAGTGCTCAACAGCAACGGATGAGGACGAGAGAGCAGAGAGCTGAGATGCGTCAGAAGAAATATCGATATCTGTACCAGGTTCGGACAGCTCATGGAGATGTGATATCACAAAGCTATGTGCAGGCGCTGCAGCGGAAGGCTCAATGTGGTGATAGTAACAACACCTTACAGTCCGACTCAACACATCTTACAATCCTTCCCCCAGATCAGCAGCAATTGGCTGCACTCACTGAGTCAGAAGATGACTCACGTTCCGGCACCGACATCATCCACTTGGACCGTTCAGCAACAGCAGCACCATACCGATAGTAAACACTTCATAGTTAGAATATTATCACTTTCCCACAATCTCTTGTCTATCTTCTTATAGACAAATGAGAGAACTGTTTCTTGACTCAAAACGCTACATTACCAACTTGAAGTATTTCAGTGCAGATACTCTGTCTCATGAAGAAATAAAATAAAATACTGTTTTATAACAAAATTGTGAGACACTCGGAACATGGCAGGAGCCAAAGTGTAGATCTTTGCCATCTGTAGCCTTACCATTCCTGTATGCCAGCAAATTATAGTTGCTTGATATAATTTGTATAGTCTCTTTGAATACAGTTACTACAATAGCTTCACAAATTTCAGAAGAAGAAATCAATTAAAATTAGTTGTATTTTGGTGAGTTGTTTAAATTTACGGTTATTAGCATAGCTTAAAATAAATAAACAAAATTTTAAATATTTGTTGCTAATGTTTTTTAACTTAAATGAAAAGCATGTATTCTCAAAAGTAAGCTATTTTAGCTCCTTTAACATAATGTACACCAATCACTACTTATTTTATAAGGGCCCATCCTGTCCTTTACCACAGACTTAATAGCACTGCAGTGAGGATTTGAAACAAGGTAACCTATAAAAATGCCTATTTTTTCCTTTCTTTTTCCCATCCAGATTCCTCAAAACATGTGTATCCTTTGAAATCTTAATATCAAAGTTGTGGATGAGTAAGTACAATAAGTCCTCTGCTTACTATAAAATGTCAGGACTCAGGTATGCTTTGAACTTGAAACTTAAGGATGACAATTGAACATAAGCTGAGCAATCAACACTGGCATTTAGCCTATATGTAAATTTGTCTTTTATTTTTAATTAATATTTTATGTTTAGTCTTGCAATGGCTGTTTCAGTCATGCACTGCATATTTGATACTGTCCAATAACTTTTAAAATGCCTGGACACTGTCCATGCATGGCTATTTATCTTATAAAATACTTTCAAGGATGCAATTTTTTGTCAACTCATGTCAACAATGTCAACTCATCATTGAAGCCCAAATGACCTTGCTGTCGACGGGCCCTAAAACACCACACACTCACTCACTCATTGAAGCATTATACTATTCAGTATGTAGTGATTAATAGACTATATCATCCATTCCTTTGATGTTGAAATTATGGTCATGATGAGTATCCTTAGCTTCCAGTGAAGGCTGCATCATGTTGGTTGTACTTGCCGACATTTCACTCATTATATTGTGAGCTTCTTCTGGGCATGTGTCTGATCTTTGCATTGTTATTTTGGCTTATATCTCTGTGGTTCTCTGGTTGCTCTTTTCTTTAGTTTAGCTTTTCTAATTTTCTGGTGTTGAAGAAAATTTAGAAAAGCTAAACTAAAGAAAATCATTAAGGAAGCAACCACATTTACTAAAGAAAAAGAAAGCAACAGCATATTCAGTTCATTCACACATCACCCAAAATCATTTAATAAGTTTAAAAAGATCTTCAAGGAACAAAATATAATCTTGGCACCTGCTAATGGACACTCAATTTTAAAATTGCTAAATTCAAAAACAAAAGATGAAATTCCATCATTTAACAGATCCGGAATATACCAAATAAATTGTGAGAATTGTGAAAAATGCTACATAGGTCAAACTAAAAGAAATATAAAAACCAGAGTCTAAGAGCACTTTATAAACATCAGATTGAAACAAGAAGATAAGTCAACAGTAGCATTTTATTTTTGGAATGAAAATCATGACATTGATCCAAGTCCAAAATTATTAAGGAGCGATAAACCAAAATAGACAACATAGGAGAACATATTCATATGGAAAAATAAGTATCACACTGAAATCCCACCAGTAGATAATTTGACAAAAAAGTTCATAGTTCCACCACCAGAGAGAGAGCAGACAACAACAGATGCCAGTTGGAAAGAGATTGAAAATGGAGACGGTTGCCTTTGAAAGTAGTCTCTCAATAATATAAAAAAAGTAAGTGACGGGTATCAATAAACCAACTACAAATAGTTTCTGCAATTAGTTTAATACATACCTGTTTTGTAAGCACTTCTGTCAGTAGCTATTTTGAAATGCTCCACAGCTGCTGCGATCAGTTGCAGTACAACATAACTAACAGAATGGTAGCGGAAAAGTTCAATAATTAGTAGTACACCAACATAATCTGACTCGGACAGTCAAGTGACTGTATGTGTAGGACATATAGTTAGTTACTAACACTCCCCACATGGCAACCTTGGCCTTCGGGGTAACCTCACCCCACCAAGTGATGACCGGACCCATTTCTCAGGTGGAGGCACCCAGAGGGCGGTGTCCATTACCTCCGATGATAGGGTGATAGTGAAGATGGCGGTGAGGTGAGAGGACCTACAGTTTTTACCGTGGACTCCGAACCACGTTGGGCATAGGGGATACTTCACGTATGCTAGACAGAGGTGAAGGCGTGGATAGGGCCGACTTAAAATCGCCAACCCCAGAGCCGGGAATCGAACTCGGGACCCTTAGAACGGGAGCCGCGAACGAAACCACTGCGCTACCCCGGCGCCCCTGTGTAGGACATATTTGATGCCATATTTTGTTTAGGATTTCTGAGGATAGTTTGATGAGCAGTTAAAATTACACACTGTGACAGGTTTAATATTACTACTTATTTTGATAAATATGTACAGAGAAGAGCAGACTAAGATAAAACTGCTACATAATGTTTGAGTACTACAAACAGGCAGCATCTACACTTTATTGTTTGTACTTTGTTGTGTTGGCTTTTCAAGCAGGTCACTCACCTTGATAATCAGGCATTATCGTTCATGAAGGGAAGAGAAAACTAGCTACTTTGGGTATGTTACAGCTCATCCCTTTGCATAAAACAGTTGTGATTTGGTCTCCAAATTAATGTGGAAGGAACCACATTTTGTTTTCCATATATGCATAAACGAATTGCAAGAGATTATTCTGGCAGATCAGCAAGTTTTTTGTACAGAAAACTAGGTGTTGAAAAGTGTACTAAAATCACAGTATACCTTGATTAAAGTTCAAATTCAAATTTATTCATCCTTTGAAATCAAATCTGTACATAGTACCTTGATATAGGATGTAGTACCTTGATGCTGATGCGATTACAGCATTCTTATGGTCAGTTAGTAGTGGAATGATTTTAGCCAATCAAACAGCTGTGGTTATATGTTGTTTGAAGGATAAATACATATTTTCACGTGAAATGTTCTTTAAAATGGAATATGGGGAGGTTATGTAGTGCTCTAAGTTGTATTAACAGTAAGAAAAATGGCTCATTTATCTTTCTTCCGATTTCCAAAACATTGAATAAGATAGGTTCTTAAGACTTCTACCAGTTGTGCTCAAGCTGGCTGCCTATGCAGGCTTTTTATTTAGGTTTTGTCTGTCTTTAGAATGAATAATGGCCAGCTTTAGTGTTTAAGGACTCTAGCTCTTTTACAGTTTATTTCATTCATTATCACCTCATGTGATATTTATGGTTGAAGGACATTACATTAAAGAAGAAAAAGAACAGAAAAGGAAATCAATTTACTCTCACTAGTAACCACAGCTGAAAGTCAGAAATAACACTTTTCTTTGTAATTAAATGAAAGCAAACCATAGTTTGATAGGGATGAGTATCATCCCTGTACCGCAGATTAATTACACATCTCCAATATTATAATTATTGATCCAGAAATCTGACATTTTTAGAATTGATCGGGCTTTAGACCCTGATGATTTAAAGTTTCTATTTTGTAAACTGAGTTCTGAAAAAGAAGGGTCTTTGGAGAATAAGTGCAAGGTATTTGCACAATACTTGCCTAATCTGCCCTTGTCAATTCAGGAGCGCAGCTGGTGGGATGCCAGTTGTGCAAGTCTGCTGGAGTCTTCCTTGATCTGGGGAGGCGGCCTCTACCTTTGAACCGGTCTCGTGACTGTTTCAGGGCCACAGTAGGTGAGATGACAATTGTCCTGAACATCCAGGGAGTTTCTATCTAATAAAGTGTAGGGACCCCACCCTCTGTACTGTAGTGACACTTAGGGGTCGGCCGCTTTCTGTCTCGTCTCACCTCATCCTCCCTCCCAGGGGTGCTAATGGGGTATAGGTACAAAAGACCAGTCTGATCGAGGTGCCGAATCCAATCCAATCTGTCCTTGGCACAATGTTAAAAGCTGCATTTACTATAAAATTCATAACATATCTTATTGATTATTAAATAAATGCTACTGTTTTCCAAATTGTATGAAGTCACATATCCTAATAAAAAATAATAATAATAAAAAAAAAACAGGAGAGGCTGATTATAAATATGAGAGGATTCATAGGGTGAATCCACCCTTAGTTTGTGTATTAGAGAATGTACCACTATCTGAGAAATTTAATAAAGTAATCTGTTGCCAAATAATTATATTACCCAATTTTTTTTTTTTGCATTTCTGGAACTACAGGTTATTTTGAAGAAAATAGATATCTTCTTAACATTAGGGTTGCTGGAGTTAAAAATGGTCTTTCGCTCAATTTCCATATTTGGTTGAATGCTGGCTTTCACCACCCAAGATCAGAGATTTGATTCCAGCTCAGGATCAATCTTATATCTGTAGATTTACAGGCAAGTAAAAAAGGGAGACAAAATCCTGTCACCCTAATAATACTGACTGCATTGACAAATTGTAGACATTGTTATCAGAAGTTATCACTTTGAAAGTAGCACAATAACATTAAGAGATAAACAGTTAAGGCAGTTGGAAAGGGTGGAAGTACAAAATGGCAATTTCAGAATAATGCAGAGCGCATTATTTACATGCAAACTCTTTAAAAACCAGAGAAATTACAGCTATTATGTAATTATTATTTAATAATTTAATTTAAAACAAAAACATGTGAATACCAAAACAATGAAGTTGTAGATTAAAACTAACCTTCCACTTTATTAAATTTTAGATGAGTCGTATTTTTTACACATCTGCTTCACTTTCGTACCTATTTTGAGGACATGTTTCGCAAATCATTGTTTGCATCTAACGTGAACAGGTGCAGTTGGGTTGAGTTGTTTAACAAAAGAGACGGAAGAAAGAGGGTTCTTAGCAGGGATTCTAAGTGAATAACATTTGACTCCATTTGAAAAGGCATTGTTCGGACCCTTAATAATGGCATGACCGAGACTAATAATCACAATGGACAAAAAAATCACAAAAGGAATTTTGGTGTGAATAAAGACACGGCTTCGAGAGGAGAAAGTCACACAGCTGCAGTGCCTCAGTGAGGCACTGGCACAATGGAGCTGGCGGTCCAGTAAGAAAGATATCTGGTTGGGTTTTCGGCAAAGGCAGACCAGAACCGGAAGAGAAAAGGTATCTGTCGGTTTCTACGTAATAACGAATTAAGTTCAGAAACTATTTGTAGTTGATTTATTAATACTCGTCACTTACTTGTTTATATTTATGAGAGACTAGTTTCAAAGGCATTTGCCTCCTCTGTCTCCGACAGAGATTGAAAATGGAGGCGAATGCCTTTGAAACTAGTCTCTCATAAATATAATATCATAAATATAATTTATTAATTTATATAATTTATTAATACTCGTCACTTACTTGTTTACATTTATGAGAGGCTAGTTTCAAAGGCATTTGCCTCCTCTGTCTCTGACAGAGATTGAAAATGGAGGCGAATGCCTTTGAAACTAGTCTCATAAATATAAACAAGTAAGTGACGAGTATTAATAAACCAACTACAAATAGTTTCTGAGATTAATTTTGACGTCACTGTTACTATATTCCTCCAAACACATATAATGAATTAAGTGTTATCGCTTAATATGCATTTGACATATGGTAACTCTGAATAGTGATATATTGGTAACCCTTGGTCGGCAACTTCGAGTTTGATGTGATGATAAAAAGAAGCAGTCATTAAACCAGTCTGAAACTTGCATTCCAGTGTCATTAGAACCATCCTTACTCTCACACGTATCCATGCATACCCTTTGACAGAACTCTTTGCTCTACCCTGAGTATAGGCCACACTTCTTCCAAATTTAGTGAGATATTGATAATTGGAGATATTGGAGCGGTAACATGCATCAACCTAAAATGTAAGGTATTTTAATCAAAACCATTTGAGCTGTTTTTGAAAAGATAATGAAATATTTTCTTTGTAAACAGCTAGTTTGGCATGAGATGAGATTTTTGAAAATGTTTATATTGCATCCTTGGAAGTTACTGAACTTAAGTAGAAAGTATGGTATTTATTTACCCACAGATACCCATACTGGTGGCTGAAGCCATTAACATGGCAATTCATGTATGGGAAGTCCTTTGTTCAAATTTTGTTAGAATCATCCTCTCCTATGCAACGTCTTTCCAGGTTTTAAATACTGGGGAGAAATATTAATGTTATCCTTGGAATTATTTGTTACCGAGATTCATTTTCCCAAATTTTCATTGCATATCTTATGGATGTCCTCCACCTGTGATGTCACATGTGATAAGAATGCACATTAAACACTACCATAAACAATGTTTGCTAAAAATGTCTATTTTGGATTCAGGAGAACTCAAAATATATTTTTGGTGGAATCTGGATATAAAGATTTTGGATGAGCTCAATACTTTTTCTATTTACTATAAGTAAGTGCTACAGACATTAAAATATATGAGGAGTAGTTATAAAGTTTTAATTATCACCTTGAAAAAATAAAACCGCGACAATGAAACTTGGTAATGGTATTAGTACTTCTCTGCATATTCACCCTTCACTGCTATTCATTTTGCCCAACGTTGGATGACTTGATGGAGCCCTTAGTTGTAGAGGTCAGTATTTTGACTTCAGAAAACATTCCTCTCCTAAATCACCTCATTCTCATTCTGGAAATGCCTGCCATGCAGTGATTTCATCTGAGGAAAGAGAAGGAAGTCAATAAGTGTCATATCAGGGGAATATGGAAGGTGAGGCAAAATTTGGTAGCCTAAAGAAGCAGAATGTGTGACTGTCCTGTGCTGAATGAGCTGCAGCATTGTCGTGAAGCAGAAGGATCCCCTTGGACAGCTTCCCATGATGCTTTGTCCTTAAAGCCCTCCGTAAACTTGTCAGGAGATTTCAGTAATATGCTCTTGTAATGGTTTGCCCCTTCTGAGCATAATCTGTCAGCACCTCACCATGAAATTCCTGGTTCTTCACAGAGAGATGGTCTGCCGCTTCACTCTTCGTCATCCAGACTTTTTTGACACATTGGAAACGTCTGCGCCACCTGATCACTGTGTCATATTACGGTGCATTGTTGCTGTATACACTTCCACCAACTCAGCATGGATTGTTGCAGCATTGTTCCCCTTCAAATACAGAAAATGAATTACCACATGATACTCCACTTTGTAAATGAGCTACACCATGTTTTGTTTTGATCCTCTAGCAGCATGCTATGATGATGTGTAGCGTGGGAGTTTCAATGTGTACCAGGTCTTCAGACATGAACTTACAAACAAAAAATTAATTACTTAACTTTATGTTTTTGAGGTGATAAGTAAAACATTAGGACTACCCATTGTACATGGACCTATATGACAGAGTCTTTTGTAAATGTTGAATTATGCTCTGTTTTGGAAACACACCATGATGGATTGCTTTTGACATTAAAGATTTCCAGTAGTGATCATTATTAGTCACACTTATTTATAAAATATATTTTCTTGTGTAGAGTACAACTTCAATTATCTGAACTACAACTCTTTGGTTTCTTTGAGGAGGCGGGGGGAGGGGGAGACTGTGTGACTAAAATTATTTTAAAAGCTGAAGCTTTCTTGGTGTTGTGCATACTCCAGATGTTCTTGGACTTCAAGCCACTTGAGGTGATGGATGATAAGTCTTCAACAATTCAGAAGCATGCATCTCTATCACTCTCAGGATACTGCATGATTTAGTAGGGCAGGATGGCCAATATTTGTAAATATGAGGGTGAGTGAAATGAAAACCTTAAATATCTTTTTAAATATTATTTATTGTGCAGAAGTGGTACAAAGCTGTATCACTTTTCAACATAATCTCCCCCACGCTCAATGCAAGTCCTCCAATGCTTACAAAGAGCATAAATGCCTTCAGAAAACAAATTCTTTTGGTAGTCTGCACAACCACTCATGCACAGCGTGGCATACCTCTGACCCATGACTAATCTGTAAACATGCTGCAATGTCATTCAGTGAAACTCGGCGGTTTTCCTTCACTATGTCTTCAACTGCTGCAATGTTCTGTGGAGTCACAACTCGTGCCTGACCTGGACGTGGAGCATCTTCCACTGAAGTTACACCATTTGCGAACTTCCTACTCCATTCGTGGACTTGCTGCTGTGACAAACATGCATCACCGTACTGAACCTTCATTCGTCAATGAATTTCAATAGGTTTCACACTGTCATTACGCAAAAACCGAATAAGATAATGCTGTTCTTCCCTAGTACAAGTCGCAAGTGGGGCGGCCATCTTTATACTGATACTGCAATGGTATGTGTGCAACTGCACTATGCTGCCACCTACAGGCCATTCTGCACGTTGTTTGTAGCACACTTACCAACTTACAGGATAACAGTGCTAAATTTTGATTTGTTATTACAAATTTAACGTTTCCATTTGACTCACCCTTGTATGTTGTGGTGACTAGGACATTCCTGTTATTATAGTATGTAGTTGTAAAGAAGTGTATATTAATTATCATTCTTACATTTAGGTAAATAATTTAAAGCAACAAAAGGAGTGGAGGGAAAATCCATTTTCAATAGTCCCACTGTTGAAGGGCACAATGGGGAGTGTGGAGCTTACCTTGACACTACCCACTAAAAAAGCTTTACTGCATAATGACAAGGATTAAAGGGAGGAATGGTGGGGTTTTGCGCAACCCAGCATAGTATCCACGTTAGTATGTGAAAGCTGCTAGCTGGTGCCCATTTGGCATGAGTAGGTGAACAAATGCTACCAGGCTTCAGCCATGGAATCTGACTGCAGCCTAGGGTATATGGGTGACATTAGGAAAGGACAGGTTAGGGATAAGCATGTAAGGAATGTTACCTCCTACACTACAAAGCGAGCCTTAAACTTGACTGCTTATCTGATGTGCTGCTATTGCAGTGACTGCAGCCTAGGGGATATGGGTGACATTAGAAAAGGACAGGTTAGGGATAAGCATGTAAGGAATATTACCTCCTTATCTTACACAGCGAGCCTTAAGTTTGACTGCTTATCCTATGTGCTGCTATTGCAGTGACTGCAGCCTAGGGGATATGGGTGACATTAGAAAAGGACAGGTTAAGGATAAGCATGTAAGGAATGTTACCTCCTTATTGGCGAGCTATAAGTATGTCCGCATATCTGATGTGCTGCTGTTGTGGTTGTTGATTCCGTGTTGCTGCTGTCGTCTGTGTGCAGGCACTGACCTCAGCAAGACCGTCAAGGTTTTGTTGTGTTGCCTGGTGTACCGTGAGTGGTGTACTAGTCAACCAAGATATGAATACACTTACAGGAGGGCATGTCTGTTTTGTTGACAATGCATAACACTATCAAGGCTAGGCATCAGAGAGGAATAAAGAGCAAGGTGACAGTAAGAGAGTACATTTCCACAATGAAAACAGTACTGCATTTGCAGACCTTAACTCACTGGTAAGTGTAACTCACCATTGCAGATGTTTTCTGTACCTGACTTAACTTCTGATATCCCTCCCATTCCATTCAAACACATTCATATCGTGGCCAAGTAGTACAATATTGTACAAATTGCAAAAAACATCATTTTTGCATTAATTTTACAGTAATTATATTTTTTTAAAGAAATGACTTGCTTCATAATTTATCTATTTATCCAAACTAGGTCTAATCTCGATTAATTAGATAATTGGAGTTCTACTGTATTATGTATGTCATGTTTCAGAAAGGAATTCTAAAGTGATTTCCTGAAAATGTTACCAGAAGTAAAGAAAAACTGCTTTGGTTTTCATCTCTGTATGAGCTATGCACATTGAGTTTTGTCAGAGCTAAAAGAAGATTGTACAGATTTGTTAAAGTTAACATTCAAAACACTATCCTTTTCTATTAAATCTTTGGAGTTTTATAAAAGCTATTTCTGCAATGTGTGTTGTTATTATAATAATGTACAAGTTTTATTGCGCAAAATCAAGTAGCATATCAGGCACATAGAAACAACTGTGAAGCAATTGTCTTATTATTGGTTTTCTGTTACAATATGGTAAGCATTCTTCAGACTGTATTACATCTATTTTTTAGAAATCTTTTATATTTACTATTATTTTTGGGGCTGATGCTATTTATAATTGCTGTAAACAATAATTTATAGATGGTTATAAGCACAAGCATGCACATGAAGAACATAAAGTTGGATGATCTCTGTAAAGCAGTCTGAAGAAAAATGTGTTAGGTAACAAGGCACTTTTATTTTCATTAAATAACTGAATAATATGATCTACTTGTGGGAAAGTGATTGGTATTAGATGTGAGGAAAATACATGCATCACACATTAATCAGTATTTAGAAAGTCTTTCTTTTAAGTGAACTAACTCTTTGAATTTACTTTATAAGCCAGTGGATAGTGTCAAAATGCCTAAATAGAAAAGACTAAAGTCTAGTGTTTAAAGACTGTACAGTGAAGTATTTCAATACTGTTTTCCTGTCGTGTGTACAGATAAGGCAGAGTTAATTCTTGGACAATAATTTAGTCTCTATTTTTACTTGTTTTAAATATAACTCTCTAAAAGACATTTGCAGGTAAACTTGAAAGCAAAATGAGTGGTACATTTGAGCAACATAAAGTAATGCAATACGAGCCATGATAAAGTTTAAATTAATTGATATAAAAAGAATTGCTTTTATAATTATAAGTTGTTTTCTGATGGCACCCAATGATGCATTGAGGTATAGTAAAAGCCCATGTAATAAAAAGTATTGAGTACCTATATAAATTAAAGTACACTGTCGCAAAAAGTTGTAATATAAAAGAAAAATTGTTTCTTGCTCAAACATTTCAAATAAAAGTATTTATGTGACAAATACTTTCTAGATATACAGGTATACAAAATTAATATACTTATATTCACCAATTATATAAACATTTTTAAGGTATAATAATGTCTGGTAGGAAATAACTTAGTAGTGATAATGATTTTAAGCAAACCTTGTGTAAATTCTAACCTTGTCATTACCAACAGCCTGTATTTCAGGCTTTGCAAATCTACCATGCAATACAATAGGACCATGATTCTTCAAGCCTTGATTTTAAAGTATCCTAGGAAAATTTCATAAATCATTTTTGAAGATAAAATTAAATATACTTTTTATAATGGCTTGATTGTAGAATGTGAAAGTTTGTACTGGACACTGCACATATATATTTAGACTTAGTCCATATATGTTAAATAATAACATAGATAAGCAAGCAAATGTATACAAAACCTGTTTAAGTCTATTTATGAACAGTTTTCTAATGATTTCAAACAAATTATTGTATATACTGTAATACATCCAGGATGGAAATCAGGTGAAATAGCAATCATAAACACACAGGTCTAGATGTGTTTGTTGGCACATTGTACAATACCAAGAGTAGCTCTTGTAATTTATTTCATTTATGTGGAGGTAAAATCAGGATATGGATATTTTAGAAAATATATAACAACATAGTGACTGATTGAGGATATGCATTTTACTGCATGCATGTGGAATATGTAAAATGAAGATTATGAGAGTAGAACAAAGAAAATTGATGGGAGTTGAAAACCTGCCAAGAAAATAGGAAATTAGTGAAATGAACATGCAGAGCAAAATTTGAGCATTAAGAATTCATTTTCATTGTGAATGAAAGAAATTGATGACAAGAATAATGCAAACTTGTAATTTTTTTTCAACAATATATGGTTGATACATTTCTCATCGGCAAGAACACTGCATGTCATTTAAAAACACTTGGTGACAACAGGGAAACAGTTTTAAACCCAGCACTATCATTCAGTTTCAGTTTCTTTAAAATGGTTTCTGCACATTTTAATAAACAGACATCGGATCCCGTACATCTTAGTAATCAATGTATGCACACAGGTACTATACAAGTTCAGGCGCAACATCAACAAACATCTGTGTCAACAAGTATACCGAAGCGCTGTGTGTATACACTCCAGTACAGATACAAAGTGTAAGCTACAATACAACATGCCATCCTTCTCATTGCTTTCGATGCGAGAATTACAGTGAACAGCCATGTTCATTCGTAAATTGTCAAATGTGAATTTTCTGCGCCTCTCGCTGAAACAGTATAAAAATATTGGGAGAAAGTTCGTTCAGCATCATGAGTTAATGGTGCATATGAGTGGTACAAATAATTTTCATATGTTTGTCCGAGACTTAGTTTATTTACTTTATTGCACAGCACTGAAAATCCAGTATTTTTGTGTTGAATACTGGACAGTTCATTTTTGTTTGTTTGGTAGGTGGTGCATTCTGTATATTGTTAATTTTTGCAGACACCACCTTGACTGCTTTTAGAGAGCTTGAAATTACATTCATCAAGCTGTTTAATGGTTGTTGATAATACCCAAAACTTTTATGTATAAAATGGAGATTGTCCAATAATTGTTGTGAAATTAATGCTATTAACACAATATGTCAAACACCTTGCACTCCCTGGAAGGCAGATCTTCCTGCCTGGTGAGCAGTAGTTGTAATGAAACTACAGCTACGCATTGCGAGCCGGACTATCCGTGCGTGTTGTCCTCAGGACTAATGGCAGCAGTTGTATACTGCGAGACTCGTAAACTATATATCCCTTAAAAGGTGTACGGGCTCCGATGTCTGGTAATAAATGATTATTTTAATTGCCAAACAATTTCTCGGCTACACTCATCAGTATTTGCTGTTGTCTCTGTTTCGAACAACTCCTTTTTTTTCTATCTCAACTGACTTCTCTCAGTGATGTCTCTGTCCCATCTAAACTTCCACTGGGTACTAACTTATAGTACTTATAGTCTTCAGAACGTAGACAGAATGTCATTTAGAGTGGCAGCTTCTGTCTTTATTTCTTACCACAAAGAAGCTTCCACAGCTGCACACATAAAAGGTTTGTTGCCACTGTTGCATTAAAGACCTGTTGCATGTTCCTTTATTGCATATGTCATTGGATCTAAAAGTCTTTGATGTGTGCACTATTTCTTCTAAAGGACTGATCGGCAAGTGCAATGATCTAGGCAGTAAAACAAAGGGGCCAGCATGTGCTCATCTAGGCTTCGCATGTAGACAATTTTGTGCATGTGGTCACACTTCCAACATCCATGTGACTAAACAGAGAGGCTTGCAATCTTTACATGGCTCAGCCAGCTGACTTCCTCATGTATTTAGTCTCACTGCAGCACACTGAAGATAAAATTTACACCTCTTCCATCATCTTTAACTTGTCTTTTCAATGAGATATATAAGCAAGCAGTGCTGTTTTACAAAGACATGTTCGTTACTTTGGATACACTTTAAACATTTGTGCAAATGAGTGAGGTTCTACAAACTTAACAAACATTCAATACATTTGTTTGCAAGTTCACAAACATTCAGTGCATTTATTTGAAAACATTTTTATTGGAGAATTGCATTCGATGTGGACTAGGCCTAAAGTGGAAACCAGTGTACCTGTATCATTTTCAGGAAGGTCTGTGAATCATGTATTTTTGAAACTAGTCTTTACAGGTTCTGCAAGTCCTTCTCCTGTTCCCTCCAGTAGATAGATGCTTTGTCACATACGTTTATAATGTATTGGAGATTGTAAACAGGCGACTTGTCAATACATAAATATATACAAATGATACTAGTAGTGATATCATTAACTACAAGACTTATCACCAGATATTACAAAATATGAGTAACAGAAAAATAAATACAAAATTGAATCGAGAATATATTGACACATTGCTTCACTCACACTGTTTATTCACAGGACATGTTTCAAGAGCTCTTGCTCCTATCCTCAGCTGATACTCGATTAGTGAAAGTTGTAGTGGTTTCTTCTTTCTCCGTATTGAAGAAACCACTACAACTTTCACTAATCGAGTATCAGCTGAGGATAGGAGCAAGAGCTCTTGAAACATGTCCTGCGAATAAAAAGTGTGAGTGAAGCAATGTGTCAATATATTCTCGATTCAATTTTGTATTAATTTGTGCTTCACTGTCCCTACGCTTCTTTCAAGTTTATACTTTAACAGAAAAATACCTTAAAAATCAAAAATCAAATCAAAACTCAAATACCAACACATCATTCATATATTTTGTGACTAAATAATTGGCTTTGTCAAGTTGATGTTTTTTTTTTTAAAGAGTTTAACATTATTTATTACATTTATTTTAACAGGCAGTTTGTTGCAGGCTTTTATGCCAGCATATATTGAAGTTTTCTCATATTGTGCTAGCCTGTGCAAAAGTGTTTTTAAATTACTTTTAGTTCTTGTTACATGCCTATTTTGAGATTTGAGATTATACATGCTTTAAACCTTTTATGTATTTATTTCATATAGGAATTGTGATGGTAAGGTTACAATTCTCAAATATTTAAACAATTTTCTGCACAATTCTTTTGGTCCATTTTTGTGCCTCACTGTTTGGACTTTTTTTTTAACTTTTAAAAATTGTTTTTCACCAAGCAGTTTCCTTGTAAAATGATTCTGTACAACTTTTCTTGTTTCGAGATTTATTATTTTTGCAATACACTTCATATGAAAGTATGAAATATGTATATATTTCACCTTATTGTTATACAATAAGATCTATATTTTTGAAGTTCTTGTAATTCTGAGCTAGTGCTAGTTAGCATGACCCTATTGTATTACTTAAAAATTTAAGAGTTATAAGTTAGAAAAACTGACCATATGGTTGGTTGCGTAGAACTAATGAGTCGCCTAACTGCAAACATTTAGCGATCACTGTCTGAACTCTTTTCTTTTGAATGTTGAACATCCAGTCAAGTGCTTGCCTGTTCTGTGACATTATATACATTGTGATCTTAAAGTTCCTTCCACAGTGGTGAAAAAAATATGGGAATATGGTGGTAATTCTATGCATTTGTGACTAGAGTGAATTTAGAGAAAGAAATTGATAGAGAAAACAAATAAAAATCATAATTCACTGAACTGTAGAAAATCTTCTCCCTACTGTTAAAGACACAGATTCATGTACATAGTTAATGTCATTGTTTAACTCTTTGATTAAAGTTTATTTTATCACTGAAGCGTAATTCATTATTGCCAGTTTCAGTTCATCTTTTTCAGATAACACTACCCAGCATGAGTTTTGCAGCAAATCAGAAGTGATTATAACTAATTAAGATCTTCTGATTTCAGAAATGTCACTGGTTTTCCTGTATCACATCTAGTTTTCACAGTAATTGTCATTTACTGCCTTAAAATATGTCACTACGGCTCTGTGCTTTGCAATAACAGGCAATCAGCTGTTGTTAGTGTAGGTGTGCTTTGCTTTGTTGTTCTTCTGTGTGTTTGTCAATCCAACACCATTCTATTGAACTCTCCAGTACCACTCTATTTTTAGAATTGTTACCCATGAATTGCATTATTGAAATGCAGAGTTCTAGTAGTTCGTGGTAGGCAAAATTCTTAAAGCTGCCTAGTCCAGTGGCAGTCAGTCACACCATGAGTATGGTGAACATATGACCTGTTAATATAATTTTGAGTCAAACTAATACTCAATGCTCCACTCATTGCTAGTATTTACCTAGAACACATTTCGTTAGGATCTTCCTAACATCATCAGCTGTTGTCAACTAATGGATATTGCTTTGGTGAACTCATTGAAGGCGATAGGTGCATCTCTGTCAGTATCTTGATGAACTTGAAGTTTGGGTTTTCTTCAAAGTTAGTGTCGAAATTAAACAATTTTCTTTCATATTTCATTATGAAGATTTTTTCCCATGTGGTTAATGCAGCTGGATCTTGGACACTTTTTAATAAGTGGATTTCTCGTTCTATATCATAATTTTCCTTCCAAAAGTGGTACACTACCGCTGATTTATCTATTTCTTTGTTCTTGATGTTCCTAAAATGCTCTTTAAGCCTAATGTTCAAGTTCCTTTTAGTTTTTCCAATGTAAAAGTTGTCACAGCCTTTGCAGTTTATTTGGTACACATCTGATTTTTTGTCTTGTGTATCTCCTTTGTATTATGTGATTTCAAAAGGTGTTGTACACTAAATTTGTTCTTTGGGGCCAAAGTAATATTGTACTCTTTGAAGACTATACAATGACTTTTTGGAAAAGGTGTGTAGCTCTGGGATGATATGTAAATTTTCTGGATGAAGTTTCATTGCTGATTTTCATGTTCATTCACTGATGTTCACCAAACCAACATCTATTAGTCGATAACAGCTGATGATGTTAGGAAGATCCTAACAAAATGCGTTCTAGGTAAATACTAGCAATAAATGGAGCATTGAGTATTAAACAAAGTATAAACTTGAAAGAAGCGTAGGGACAGTGAAACACAAATTAATACAAAATTGAATCGAGAATATATTGACACGTTGCTTCACTCACACTGTTTATTCACAGGACATGTTTCAAGAGCTCTTGCTCCTATCCTCAGCTGATACTCGACTAGTGCAAGTTGTAGTGGTTTCTTCTTTCTCCGTATTGTCAATTTTGAAACTCCACCACCGGACATCTTTTTACAAGTACATCACGCCATCTATTGACAATACGGAGAAAGAAGAAACCACTACAACTTGCACTAGTCGAGTATCAGCTGAGGATAGGAGCAAGAGCTCTTGAAACATGTCCTGTGAATAAACAGTGTGAGTGAAGCAATGTGTCAATATATTCTCGATTCAATTTTGTATTCATTGAGTATTAGTTTGACTCAAAATTATATTAATTTTGTGCTTCATTGTATCATAGTCCTTACACATTGGAATATGACCTGTTGTATTTATTTTGCTCTGCTGTGAAAATGCTGTGTGTGTCAGGAATTAGAAGAAGATGTGTGAATAAGCCAGACAATCTATATCTACATGACACAAGGGAGAAGTGATGGTACTAGGGGTAAAAAAGTTACAAATGCTGCCTTAGTTGACCCACAGAAAGTAATTTTGCCACCAGTACATGTCAAACTGGGAATAATTATGCAGTTTCTTGGTTTGGACATAAACAGCCCCTGTTTTCAGTATATTGCAAGTAAGTTTCCACATTTATCAGATGCAAAAGTCATGGAAGGCATTTTTGATGGGCCACAAATTGGAAAGCTGCTAAAAGACCCTAACTTTAAACAGACAATGAATGCCATGGAACTTGCTGCATGGATTTCAATGACATAATGCCATGGTGAAATTCCTAGGAAAGAGTGAACAGCTTAAAACAATAGTAAAAAATGATGTTGGATCACATGAAGGAGTTGGGGTGTACAGTGAGCCTGAAACTGCACTTCCTTCATTCTCATCTCGATCACCTTCCTAAAACCTTGCGGCTGTTAGTGAAGAGATAGGAGAGAGGCTTAACCAAAACATTAAGGAGGCAGAAAGAAGATACCAGGGGAGGTGGGATGTACCAATGATGGCCAGCTACTGTTAGTGTTTGGAAAGAGATGGCAAACATGCAGCGGCCAGACGCTGGGCAGCCAAGCCTCATTCAAAGGGGACATCTAGGGTTGTTTGCATAAAAGTAACTGCAATTTTTTCCTGTAATAACAACTTCTGCTGTCGTTTAACATATACATTGCCTTCTTCATTAATTCTTGGGTCACATTTAATTGCTAGAACACAGAAATCACGAACTTGTGCATTTCAGCAATATGTGAACCAAGAGATTTTGGTTCGACCTTAGGTATTGGCATTTATATCAATGAAACTTGTGTTTATTTCATCCCCTCTCACAAGAAAATAGTGGAATAGACATGTCGTCGGCTGTTTATAAAATATCACTATATTTTTCCAATGATATTTCCAAACTTATCTTAATTTGTTTAGTACTTTTTAACTCTATATCTCTTATTTTGGAGTACCTATTGCAAGGAAACCTGACGTGATACATAAAAATGAATAACAGATTCATGATCAGCGACTCAAAATTACTTAGGATCACATGTGACATCCCTTGCTGCAAGATAAAAGTTTCAAAATGCTGGATAGTGTTATCTTCGAATTATTGTCGACTTGAAAAACCCCAAAAGAAATAATTATGGTCTGCCATTTCTTGCAATTTTTAACAGAATCAACCACACAACATTTTTGTATTTATTAAATCACAAAATATCTTAAATCTATATATTTACTATGTTTCCTAGAAATAATTTTCATTAAAAAAATCAATGTCTTTTCAGCTTAAACGAAAGCACAGTTGCACATTGACAGAAACTATTTGATACTGATCGGTAATCCTTGTTGCAACAAGAATTGTGTTTTGAACATGGAATGTAATTGCTGTGTCTTTGACAGTATACTAACAACTATTCTGGGAGTGTGCTGCAGGCTACTGACCATGTAGGGACTAAAAGTTCATATTACAGAAGGAAAACAATGATTGTATGTGTGTATATGTACTAAATATTTCTCTGTGTTAGTTTGAATATAGCTTGGCAAATTTACAGGCAGCGCATATCTCATATTTTTGCTGTTGAAGAAACATTAGCGTATACACTGAAGATGAATGGTGAAATACAAATTAAAAAGGGTGCAGGCAAACAAATCAAATTTTGTACTCTGAACCTAAACATTAGCTTTAAAATACATAAAAAAAAGATATTTTTCATTTTTTCGAGTGAAATTCATCAGCAGCACACACTTCAATTATGTTGTACTTATGTAGCATTTCACTGCCATTTGTAAGAGAAAAATACAAATTATGCTCCTAATTGCAACATGACTTTCTATTTACAAATTATGAGTAAGAGTCATATATGAGTCAGTTGGAGAATTTAATGTCAGGACGGTATGTTGGCCATGGTAACTCAATGGGTTAGAGCGACTGGACGGAAACCAGGAGATCCGTGGTTCAAACCCTGGCCATGGCATTGAGTTTTTCAGTTTGACTCTATCTAAAAGCCTTAGCCTATACATGGCTAGTTTGAAGAAATGATTAACTTCCATTGATTAACTTAAAAGAGTTTAACGATGAAGCCAGGGACTCAAGTACTTAAAATAGTAAGTCGACACAGTGTATCTCAAATAAGAGAACCCCTAGTGGTTTACCAGGAAAATATATATGAGTCAACTAGAGAATTTAATGTCAGGATGGCACACTGACCATGGTAGCTCAATGGTAAGAGCGACTAGATTGGAACCAGGAGATCGGTGGTTGAAATCCTGGCCATGGCATTGAATTTTTCAGTTTGACTCTATGTATTATTTTCATAAAATTTGTTAATGCTGCTTATATAAATAATAAATAATGAAAGTGTTTGCATTTAAAGGATGATTTGGCATAGAGAGGGTTATACCGAGAGATCCAAAAGCATCTTAACTGGCTGCGTGGTATTTTGCCTGTCTGTGCTCTCAGTGCTTGTTGCCATCTGTCGCTATCATAGAAAGTGCGGATGAAGCCACGCAACATTTTGAAAACTGTTTTTAAAGGCTTTACTTATCCATTATTAAAGGAGATGCTGAAACAGGATACTACCATTGTCCATACATTTTTGGGACCTCTTTAGTTATGCAATATTGTTTCTTTAACAACTCTGTGTAGTATATAATGCAGTAATACATACAGTGATGGCTGCAATATGAAAAAGGATGAGTTTGCTGTTAATTTAGATGGTATTCAAATTTTCAACTAGTCCAGTTTGATACTTACAGTATTTCTCTGGTTTACTTATTTGCCGATCTGTTAAAATTTCACTCTTGTCTGCCAAAAGTGTGTAATCGTTGATGTTTAAAGAAATTTCACATTAGTAAGTTCAGGTTTTCATGCCAGAATACGAACTGTAAGTAGAAACCAATCCCAAGGCTGATGATCCATGATCTACCTAAAGGTTCCCATCATGGATCATGGCTCATAAACTTGAAATTGATTTCTAGTTATAATTATTTTATTATCTTTCATTCTTTCTTTCATGTTTTCCCTTATTTTTATCTAAAATACATTCATCACTCTTTTATAAAATTAAATTAAAAAATTAAATGATTTTTTGGTGTGTGTTGATTATAATTTTACAATTGCTAAAACCATAGGGGATACAGTGAAGTGTTACAGGTATTTTAGATATGGTATAGATGTAATTCTGGCTGTGAGTACCAAAGATAAACTTAGCATTGTTTTGAAAATCCTTTTTAAGTTTCATTTGCATTTCTTTTGTTTGTTGCTCGTAATTACCACTCATTGTGCACAAGATATGGGAATCACTCTGAAAGCTTTGAGAATGGACAGGTTTTGATATGTCAGGAGAGGGTTTTTCAAGCTTCGCAGTAAAATTTAAAGCAAAATGTGCTGAGTGTACTACTTCAACAGTGTACATTATCAGCATCTCCATATATGTACATACATGAGAATGTTGCCATGCTGGACTGTATACCTTTTTATTTATTTGCCACTTTTAATATTACAAAGCTGAAGACCAAGATCTATTTTACAAATTATACATATGGAAATAATAATTACAAATATAAATACAAAATATTGATACTTCTCAAGCAAAAGCATTTGATCTGAGGTTTTAAAGTTGAATCAGGGTGAGAATATCTGTTGTATTAAATTATGTATTAAAATGAGTTTGTTCAAATTTGTATAGAAATCAATGATGAACTAATATGTGATATGGTTTTGCCAGACTGGGCCTTCGCGGTTTAAAATGGAAGCAAGAGCTTCCAAAATTGATCCTTCAAAAAATCAAAATGTGAGTGATGTGTGAAATACCGACTCCAAAAAGTTTTATCAATCATTACTGTAATTCCTTTCATGGAAGCGTTGAAAACAGTGTTGTTGTAATAAATTAAATTTAACGGGAGTCAATTAATGACACTAAACAACACTTACTTTTAAATTTCCCGGAACATGTTTCAGAGACTATTTGCCTTTGTCAACTGGTATATTGACTGGTTCTCAGTGGTGTAGCTGGCAATATTTTGTCATGGGTCTCCTCTGGTGGTGGTTCGAAGAACTTGCTGAACAAATCTTTCTGGGGGATGTCGAAATTGAATACCTTGTTCCTATTTTTTGAAATGAAGATTTGTTCCCATGTGGACAGTTCTGGTTTTCATGATGTATGTTTTAGTAGTTTTGGTTCTGGATTTATGTTGTGGTTCTTTTCCCAAAAATGTGTGGCAACTGCTAATTTTTCTAATTGTTTGTATTTTATGTTCCTAAAGTGTTCCTTTGCTCTTGTTTCTAAACCTCTAAATTTAGAAAGTTTTTAAATTTTGCCATACATTTTTGAAAAAAAAACCACACACACAACATAAATCCAGAACCAAAACTACTAAAACATAAATCAGGAAAACAAGAACTGTCCACATGGGAACAAAACTTCATTTCAAAAAATAGGAACAAGGTACTCAATTTCGACATCCCCCAGAAAGATTTGTTCAGCAAGTTCTCGAACCACCACCAGAGGAGACCTATGACAAAATATTGCCAGCTACACCACTAAGAACCAGTCGATGTCTGGTTGACAATGGAGGCTAGTAGTCTCTGAAACATGTTCCCGGAAATTTAAAAGTAAGTGTTGTTTAGTGTCATTAATCAATTCCCTTTACATTTAATCATACCTATATTTATTCTTAGTTTCACAAATCTTACGTAGTGTAGATTTGCAGAAATAATTTCATTAAATATTTTTTGTTCTGTTGTACAAAGGGAACACAGAAAACTGAAGTAATTGTGAAATTATGCATGTGTGGAGGAATTTAGTTATGTGATGTCAAAATTAATTGAAAAAAAAAAAAAACTATTTTTAGTCAATTTCTTTTTGACTTTTCGTCACTTACATTTTTATGTTATTGAGGGACTGGTTTTAGAAGCTGTCACTTCCATGTTCAACCTCTTTCCAACTAACATTTGTGTTGTCTGCTCTCTTCTCTCTTGTGGTGTAGCTATGAACTTCTTTGTCAAATTATCTACTGGTGGGATTTCAAAGAGCAAATAAACTGACAACATGGGAGAACATATTAATATGGAAAAATAACGACTGAGTAATTATGTTGCATACTTAGCATATGTTGAACTGAAATACCAAATTCTTTATTAGCTTACTTTTTGTTTTGGGTTTTGCTTTTTGAATGTGTGTCTTTGATGAACTTAGAAGTAAGCACCCTTAGGTTGGCCTGCATAGAGCTCTGCTGCACTACAACATTACCTCGGTTCATATTACACTAGAGGCAACCTTATTCCTGGAATGATAAAATTACATTGAAAAATTTAGTATCGCACCAATGATCTGAACCTTGTATTTTTGGTTATCCATGCTGTTCCTCTACCAACTGAATTACTGTAGCAACATGCTAGCATGACATTAAATTCCCAAGGACACTCATATTTTTCCCACACTAGCTTTAGTTTACATAGTTTGAATTACTTGAAGCCGCATTGGTTGAATATCAAGAATATATTTGCACTATCCAAAGAATGTCATACTCAGCACTTGCAAAATGCTTTAAATGAATGAAACCTTGTGTTCAGTATAATGGAGAATACTTTTAAATGATTCAATGCTAGAATCTCAGTTTCCAAATTCTATTGCATTCCTTCTCAAAACTTATCAGAGTGAACCTTGTAGTAAGTTGCTGTGCTCTTGGTAAGAAGAATTTTGATGAAAGAGTTATAATGCCGAATTTAGTGTATTGTAATCAGCATGACTGTTGTTAGCACAAGATATTCAGATGTTCCAAAGATAACTGTAATTGTGGTGGTTAAATGTGTGTATTGGTACTGCTTTTGGATGGTGGTGGTTTCTCACTGAATGTGGACCAAGTGCCTTCCGGATATCGATGTGTTTGACCAAGTATGAACTGCTCATATATGTAATGTGCTTTGAAATGGAACAAGGAAACAGACACTATTATGCACATAGAGTAATACTAAATATATTTAAAAACTGTAACAATAAACTTGTAATGTATATAAAGATATTATATATAGTAAGATTACATAGTCCTCGTCTTGCAGTCTAAACCAATGATGTAGTATCCACAGAAATTTGTGAAAATGACAAAAGTATCAAATACTTGTAAAAGAAGTCAAACAGATGTGAATGTGTAATTTTCATAGTGGTGCTGGGAGAGAAATACAAGGTATTTCCATATCAACCCCCTTTTTTTGTTGTTTCTTTTATAAGTAGTTAAAAAAAAAACAACTGAAAATTTCTTCCAAGAGGTCAGTACTGCTTCTTGTTTGTATAACACTAACCTTATTTTTCTTAAGGTGTAAATAAGGTCTTACATTGAAGTTAGAGCAAGGCTTTTAATCAGGACCGTATTCCTAACAGAAAAAGTGTGGGGACGGACACCGAAAAAATTTTCCAGATGCTGGAGAACCGATCAGTATTCTGAACTTGTAGATTCGCCTTCCTGTATTGGTTGTTCTCAGCATGCGTATGACTTTTTATCCATTCTTTTATGTAATCCTCTGGGTTCCACATAGGTACTGGAGGTCCGTTAATAGTCATAAACATTATGTGAAGGCATTTTGAATGTATATATTTTGTATTTTTGCACTATTTTGAATGTTAAATTAAGAAAGGTAATGAATTAAAGAAAGTATAAATAATATTAGTAAGTGAACTGTGTCCCCCTCCAAAAAATAATGGGCAGGCAGCTTACATCCATGTTGACGCTCCACTATGACCCTGCTTTTAATAGTTCATCATACAGAAAGCATGACTTCATTTTTCTTTTCCTATAAGTAGGTGAAATCATTTGATTGTTCATAAATACCTCAAAGTGGAATCTTTTGTATTGGTCCTGAGTATGTTTTTTATATTATTTTAATTACAGTTTAAATAAAGAAAACAACTTAGAGCAATTGGCAGCATATTGCTGCACATCTACTTTCTGCTTCCCATAAAAGAGGTTTTGAGTTGAAATCTATTTGTGATGAGTGATCTAGAAAGATCATTTTTTGAGGTTTGCTCTTATTTTCAGGAGATACCTCTGAGATCTCTAAATTCTGGAGAGTTTGGCTTATCTGAGCAACATTTTATCCATTTATTTCATTCATCATCCATAAAAATAATTACTCTTAAAGTGAACTTACAATGCTGTACATGTTCTTAAATCATTAAAACAGGAGGGTTCATTGGAAGGGTAAAATTATTTAAGAAAAAAGCAGGGAAGCAGTGTGTGTGTCTATGAGGGACTGCTTTTTTTCAGCGAAACATGAATCAGTTAATATAGATAATTTAATATCATCTGCAAGCTATGGAATTTATAGATTGCCATTTAAGACTCAAAAATTATGAATCATTCATTGAATTTCTGAAATAAGCTAGGAGTGGTATTGGCAGTTAGTTTCTGGTTGTACAGTGCCATTCCAGTCTGACCAGTCACAGGACTGGACGTTTTCAGATGTTACTAAATATTGATAAAAAATTGTACCATGGAAACATTTTTACAATAAAATGTCTGGGCTTGTAGGCCATTCTCTAATAGAGGAAACTTTTTTTTTTTTTTTTTTTTTTTTTTTTTGTAATCCACGCCCTTAACTTTTTTTAAGTATATTGGATGATGAATGGAATGGGTGAAATGATGCTCAAATGGGCCCAGAGTCCATGGAGCTTAGTTACTCGACATTCGTATTTTAGGATAAGGGAAAACCACGGAAAAAACCTTATCCTGGTAATTCGCCCTGACCAAGATTTGAACTCGGGATCTCTTGAACATGAGGCAGACATGTTACCATCTGCGCTACCAAGGCAAGCGAGGAAACTTTACTTGATCTTTTACCATGATTTCTCTTCCCCTTGAATATGCGTTTGAGCTATATTACTGAAGAAAATGAAAGGAATGGTGTTAGATCAAAATAAAAATGTAATATAAAACAGAGCTGCAATGGCATACAGAATAAAATGTCTATGTCAAGAAGTGCTGCATTATTTCCTCTTGCTGAAGAGGACATGCCAAATTGATTTGAACATTAGACAATATCAGTGAGGCCAGTGAATAAGATAAACCATTTCTAACCATGGTTAATGGCATCTGGGTTGTACTGCAAGGATTAGTGAATATCTTCTTCATACCATTTGATAGTTAATATACTGAAGAATTTTATATCACTGGTATTTTATTGAAAATCATTGAAGCCATTTTGTGAAAATCAGAAGTATGTTCACCTTACAGCTTTGAAAAATGTCTAAATTTTAGTTTACAATTTATTCAACTTTTTTTAAATTCATGTTCCCAAATGTGTGTTCTCCATAAAATAATGCATTTGCCCTAAAATGAGAATAGCTGGAGAAACTATTAAGCATTTTGCAGTGTTAGTATACCTGTGGAGTCTCTTGAATATAGTGCCTTGGTGAGGAAATATTATAACAAAGTGTATTTATCAAACTGAATGTGATATTGGACAGATCTTGCTTAAGAATGACCAAGGGATACTGAAAGTCAAGTTTAAAGAGCATAAACAGTTTGACAAATTAGCAATTGCTTACCATTTTTGGATAATCACGGTGTTGAGAAAGGAATGAAGGTTAAGACCTTGGATGATCACACTAGAACTCATTATGTGGGAAAATGTCTTCATTTTCAAAAATTCAAAGAATTTGTTCAACAACCAACGTTATTAAATTGGATGCTTGCTGAAGAAAGAGGAATAAGAGAATTAAATTAATTGGGAGTCGATTAGTGACACAAAACAACACTTACTTTTAAATTTTCCCGGCAATCTTTAATAGTTTAGCACACAGACTGGTCAACATCCCTCTCACAGCAGAAGAATACAAACTAGAATACAACAAAATTATTGAAATAGCACAGAAAAATGACTTTCCCAAATCACTAGTAGACAAAAAAGTGAACTTAGCAAAAAAAGAAGAAACTAC
Source organism: Mantis religiosa (assembly GCA_030765055.1). Lineage (NCBI taxonomy): Eukaryota > Metazoa > Arthropoda > Insecta > Mantodea > Mantidae > Mantis > Mantis religiosa. Next base: position 201,895,274 of record CM060951.1, on the reverse strand, counting down.
TAAAGGAAACCACAACCCTCTCAGCTACAGAAACTAAAATGATCTTCAAAAAATTCACTTACCATCCATGGGCCTTTGATAAATTCATAAAAGTCTTCAAAAAACAAAACATTCAACTAGCACCAGTCAACCATTTCTCCTTAAAAAACCTAATTTGCTCAAACATCAAAGATGCCATTCCATCTAACAAAAAATCTGGTATATATCAAATTGAATGCTGTGACTGTAGTCAAATTTATATTGGAAAAACCAAAAGAAATTTAGAAACAAGAGCAAAGGAACACTTTAGGAACATAAAATACAAACAATTAGAAAAATCAGCAGTTGTCACACATTTTTGGGAAAAAAACCACAACATAAATCCAGAACCAAAACTACTAAAACATACAACAGGAAAAGAAGAACTGTCCACATGGGAACAAATCTTTATTTCAAAAAATAGGAACAAAGTATTCAATTTCGACATCCCCCAGAAAGATTTGTTCAGCAAGTTCCTCGAACCGCCACCAGAGGAGACCGATGACAAAATATTGCCAGCTACACCAATGAGAAAAAGTCGATGTCCGGCTGAAGATAGAGGGAAGGCCTCAGAAAAAAAGTAAGTGTTGTTTTGTGTCACTAATCGACTCCCAATTAATTTAATTCATACAACAACACTGTTTTCAACACTTCCATGAAAGGATTTATAAGAGATAATGTGTATTCACTACGTGCTGATGATAGAATAAATATCTCTTTAAACATTACAAGAATTTACAACTTGTGACAAATGAAGTTTTAAGTGTCACATAAAAAATAAAAGTAAAACAAAAATTATAAATGAATTTTCTTTATATGAGGGAGAAAAATAATAAAAACTAGATGGTATACTAGAGGGTTGAAAATATTTTCAGAGCCATTATGTATTTTAAATGGTACTCTTGAGCCTTTAAAAGTGAACAAACACATACACATAGAAAAGAAACATAAATCTATCACATTTTTAGCTGATGTGATTAGTCAGCAGCTTTGACCAGAAAGATAGTTGATAATGTTAGTAACTTGAACTGTAAGTAAACATTAGGTTTATTTGCTTTAGATTACAGCATACATTGAGCCCTTTATTTAGACTTTTCAAACTTAAGGTATAGAATGAAGTAATTTCAATTAAAGAAGAAATGGGTACATATTGCACCAAAGGGTACATATTGCACCAAAGTTATCAGCTTACAAGCAAGCACATGGCCACAGAAGGAATGAGAACAAGCTTTCAAGCTCTAGTCATAAATGGAAAAGTCTTTTGTGTGTTAATGCTTTGGATGACATTCTATTCGATTTCAAAGATTTCTTCAAGTTCTGCTTGTAGGGCTGCACCTTGACTCTCACCAAGGCAGGCCGTTTTTTTTTCCTTTTTTTTTTTTTGCATCCACCAACATTGTCATATCGTACGGTGAATGAAATGGGTGAAATTATGCTCAAATGTGTCTAGGGTCCATGGAGCTTAGAGCTACCCGACATTAGTCTTTAAGGATAAGGGAAAACCCCGGAAAAAGCTTTATCCAGGTAGCTCACCCTGACCGGGATTTGAACTCGGGACCTCTTGAATGTGAGGCAGACACGCTACCATCTACGCTACCAAGGCGGGCAGTCCAGGTTCGATACCAGGTAACCATATGTGAGATTTGTGGTGGAGAACTTGACTTTAGGGCAGATTTTCTCCAAGATCTCCAGTTTCCCCCACCCTCATTTCACCAATTGCTCCATTATCATCTTTCCTTTCATCCACTTTGCTGTCATTCCGTTCATCTACTTCTCTCACTCTCATTCCAGACTGATCACCCATACTGGATTCCTGTATCTGATCCAGGGTTGCGGTTCTCAACCCGACGCCTAATAGCAAAAGGGGTAGAGGACTAAGAATCCCCGAACACTACATCAGTGGTATAAGTAGAGAAGTTTAGAAAAATCTTCTTTTTGATGAAGTTAAGAACTTTTTTAGTTTGTAAATATACCACTAAAATTTCTTGAAAAATTAACCTGTTTTTCTGTACAGAAGCAAATCTGTTTTGAAATTAAAGAAGAAAAACAATTCCAATGTATTACATTCACTTAACTTTCTCTACCCTATATGATTTATTTTTATACTGTGGTAGCTTATTTTATTAAGGACTTCATGTTAATTTAGGTATAATTTTTTTCATGCATATGCACACCTTTTTCTAATTTTTTTGTATTGTGGGATCCTCAAATCATATATTTCTGGTAAAATCTATCAAGTTTTTGGTTGAAATGTCCTACTTCTATTAGGAACCTGCTAGAGAAAATACTAATAATCATATTACGCTAAGTGATGAAATACTTTTTATACCATAGTTCTAACAGTTCAGAAATCCACATAAAAAGTGTCTATAGCATTTTTAAAATGTCCTGTTTTGGAGAAATAGCTCTGTCCCCTATTGTGCAACCAGATGCAAATTCATTTTAGTGAGGCATTCAGAGGTAGACATACTTTAAAAGAAGCTAAGAAAATACAGTTTCTTCCTATACTTTAAAACACACACTGCCATGAAAAATCAAACATTTCTCAATTATATTCATTGTAATCAAATAGGTAATGTGCACAAAGAATACTAAACATTGTTGTAGAAACAAAATAATAATAATAAAGAATATCTTGTAATTTTTCACCTGGCACCACAAAAGTTATAAATGTTTATTGTTGTTATCACTTTGTCTTGTGTTGGATGGGTACAGGGTATTGTTTTTGCCCCAGTGCATTGGAATATCATGTTCGATGTGAATTTGAAGTAAGGTTACAATATATAATTTATTTAACATTTTTCTCAGAGTACTTTCTTTCATCATAATTTCCCAATGTTACAGAGAGTGTTCTTTAGGTATGAAAGTCATTAAATAAACTTTAAAATCATGATCTGGGAACTTTTAGATTAAAAATTATTTTAGGGCTTTACTCTGAATCAATCTTTCCTAATTTGTTCACATGTTGGCCACTAACATTCACATTGTGACTCTGCTGTTCAAACACAGGAGCTGCCAACATCTGACAAGGAAACTATAAGAGTACTCACACCACTACACACCTGAAAATTTGATGCTGTATAATGCCTGTTGTATATATACCATGTGCACCAAAAATCTGCTGTGAACCGCAACACCCAAAACTGAAGCATGGAAAGTGCTGCACGCGACCACATGCAAGTAGCTGTTGGACATCGCTTGTCAGCTCTGTGGCAGGTGTGGGGAACGGCGCTTCTTATGTATGCCAAGTGTAGACTGCTGTCCATTAAGGTTAAACAATCCCTCCCATACAATACTGCCTATATGTTCCTACATATTCTGGACTAATTTTTAGGTGCTTCCAGCTATACTCTGCATCCAATTTTTGGCATATAGGCCCCACGTAGAGCAGAGATGATGCCATCAAACTCTCAAGCACTTACAGGTGTGAGGATAGTGATAGTTCCCTTGTGAGTAAAAAGGCACTGGGAGAGATTGAAGTTTATGATTAAAGTTCAAGAAGTGATTTTTATAGACCATGGGTGTGTAATAAACAGAAAAGAAGAACAAGAACAAGAAGGAGAAGGAAATAGATCAGAAGGAGAAGAAGAAAGAAAATAGTAAAGGCAAAACAAAGTATGTGAGGACATAACAAGCTGCAACAAATTGCCAGCGTTGGTTAGCAAGGTTAATATTAGTGCATGCATGTGCACTAAATTATTTTCAAATACCTACTGGGTATAATATTAAATACTGCACAGTGAAAGAGGTGAGACAAGGTTTCTAAGTGTTCTTATCTTCCTCTTTAACTCTATGATATGTGCATTTTTATTCCATAATTGCCCTTCCTTCAGCATTTCATTCAAAATGTTTTAGAACATTTATGGAACATTTACTTTACTTTGCAGCAGAAATTATTTGTTTTTGCATGTTGTGGCTGTAATTAATAATGTTTCTTATATTTAATTTTGTTAAGTTTGATACAAGTGTGACCGAAAACTTTTAGAATGCCATTTTTAAAAACATTGACAGCTACTTCCTAGTGTTATTAAGATTGATTGATGTAGTTTGTTTGATTTGTCCTAATAGTTTGTTAATTATTGTGATTTAAAGAATTTATACATACTCAAAAAATAATTTGACTAGAGAACATTTCTTTGATTTTTTACAGCTTTAAATTGTTACAATACTAAAACAATGTAAAAATTGGCTTAGAAATGCATTTGGTGAAGAAGCCACATCTAAGGCATCACTTTATATTTGATACAGTGAATTTAAAAGAGATCAACTTTTCCTGTGATGAATTTCAATAAGGATGCCCAAGAACTGTTTCTGCTGATGAAAATATTGCCACCGATTGTGCAGTGCTTGAAAAACATCAGTGGAATTCTTATGAAATTATTTGGGTGACATAAGGTGTTAGAATGATTCAAATCCAAAACATTTTACGTAACAGACATGATACAACTTTTTTGTCAGTGGATTCCACATAAACTGGGCTGTGATATAAAATAACCGTGAATTGATTCGTAAAGGAAAACTGGAAAAATTCTAGGGCAACACTTTAAATTTGGTTTGGAATATTCTTACTGGAGATGAATCTGTGTTACTGTTATGATCCTGAAAAGAAAACTTAATTGGTTCAATGGGTCTTTTATAGAGAACCTTAAGTTTACAATAGTCTGGTATAATGTTCATTGCTTCACTGTGGCTAGCTTCATTTTCTACGTAATTCTTAAATATCTGTAGACTCTTACTAGACAAAATGCCAAAGCAGGAATTTTACTACATATTTACTCATCTGCAGCCGTATTACTAAAAACAATAATGTAGCTCTGAAGCCTATCAAATAAAAAGCTCATTCTATGTCCCATAAAACAAGATTTAGTCGATTGATAATCTGTTGCAAATTTGTTAATGATTTCAGCTAATTTAGTTTCTCGATCTGGCTTCTCTTTTTTCAATGTTTGCTGAAGTATCCCACTGAAATGTAAATGTAAATAATAAAGTAAATAAGGACATGAATAAGTAAACTTCTAGAAAACATACAATGGCTGTACAGCAAATTTAGTTGCTCATCTTTGAAGCACAACAAAGATGTTATTCGAATGTTTTCCTTCCTACCAACATGCTCTGTGTCATGTAGTTACACCTGTTTTGTAGTAATGAGTTGCTTTCTACAGTGAACCTTGACCTTGCTAGTAGCGCTGCATGGTATAGTTATGCCTGGCCGCTCTTACACTGCTCAAGGAAATCGGTACGAACTTCCTAGCTCTGATAATGAGATATACACAATTTGTGGCAACTTATACACATTAAGTGCTTAAGTCCCACTATTAGGTTAACTGATGGAAATTAATTGTTCTTCCATACTTGCCATGTCTAGGCTAAGGTTTGGATAGGTTTGAATTTTTAATTTGACTCTACCTATCCAAACATTAGCCTACACATGGCAAGTGTGGAAGAATGATTAATTTTCACTCCAATGTCACTTTAGTTCTCATTGTTAAGTTTCTTCGAATCTTAGTGGCATAATGAGTTACATGCCAAGTTGCCATCTCTTCCATCCACTTCACTAGCTGGGAAGATAAACACTAGAATTTTCATATCTCTTGCTCTGAAGCTCATATCACTCTCATATTTGTAGGTAGGACGCATTTGATGTCATGTTAGAAACATATTCAAATGCACTTCATTATTGTTGAATTGTGAACATGTTGGCTTAAATAACAGTTAACCACTGACGCGACAGGCCTAAGAGGCCTAAGGCCTACCAGCCAGACTGCCAGCCTCATGCCGACTTACACACGGCAGAGGTAGGCGATCATCCAACCGATACGGGGAGGAGATGTGGTCAGCATCTCGGCATTCCCTAGCCGGAATGTTGGTTTACGTGACCAGGGCCACTTAACTAGCATGAGCGCCTCACTTTCCTCACAATGCTGAGTGGGCACCGGTCCTATACCCGGGACGTAAAATACGCACTCCATGGGTGGGTCAGACCCAGGCCGCTTTCGTGGCCAGGGACCAAGGCATGCTGTTGGCTTAAATAGCTGCTGAAATTTCCCACAGAGCTTTCTAAAATGTTCTTGAGGAGGCAAGAAAGGGAACCTGCAGAAGACTTTATGCTAGGCAAGAGAATATAATTTCTACTTATATCTTTATCTTTCCAACTGCACAAACCCAATTTCCCAGTAAGCTTCAGTCATAGCCATTATATCTAAACATCCTCCATAGATTTGCTGGCTCTCTCCAAATATTTATGGGTTGATGGATTTAAACAGAAGGTTGTCTTCAGTGGGAATTTAGGATTCATTAGTTTTGTTTTTTTGTTTTAGCACAAAAACCTTTACCGACATGTCTAGTTCAAGTGATCTTTGTACCAATATTAATGAGTGTTCGCTGATTGATATGAGGACATCATTGACATAGGCCTTAGAGATTGATATAGGGGTTTCATAGTACATTGATATTTTTAGGTCCCTTGGAACCAAAAAAATGCAGTTTGTAGGTATGTGTGAGGTAAAAAACAAACAAAAAAAACCTTAATTCAAAAGGCAATGTTGGATAAACAACAGGTATTTCAATTTAGTACCTTCCAAGGATACATTATGAAGATTTTCGAATGAATTGTTCACATTAATCTACTCTTTACATGGACATTTTTCAACATATTTGGTTTGTTGAAAAATTGCTGTAATGATTTTTATTAAATACTTTAAATTTAAGATACTTATATAACACATAAAGCATGTATATTGAATTTTCTTAGAGTAGTCTGTGAAAGAATATTTGGAAAGAATTTTTATAATTTTATATAACTCGTAAATATAAGACAGACAAAAATCTACTGCTCATAAAATGTCGGACTTCTTAAAAACGTAATTGATATCAAAAACCTTTTTCGTTTCATCAGTCATTTCTGAGATATTTGATACTGGGTTGAGTTTTTCAAAATTCTGTTGATTGTTTTCCATGATGCAGTGGAATGAGTATGGTGCTTCATATACCAATTAGGTTTCAAACATCTAACAATTCCGTTTACTCTTGTATACTCTTGTATCTCTAACACTCCTTGTATGTTAAAACAAACTGTGATGAAACCACTTCTGCAAAGATTTTGCTCAATTAATATGAAGTCGACAGGGAAAAAAAACTTTCTGAAGATTAGGTGATATTATTTTTGAGTCAAATATTTTTGTAGTGTTTGCCATTTTTGAAATATTTAATACTTCAAGTTTACACCTTTCTCAGGTGTCATCTAATGCACATGCCTAAAATTCTTATCTTTCTTCATTTGTTTATCTGTCTGATGTAAATAGTAATTTATTAATAGTTATTCATATAGTTATGTAAATAAAGATTTTAATATCTACTATTTCTGCATGTTGTAACTAAGTAGGTATTTTCTACCTAATTTGCAGATTTTCCTAGGCAAAACTATATAATACTGAATTGTTTTAAAGGCAGATCAACAACTACGTGGTACCCATCACACTCCACACTTTTTTGTAGAAAGCTGAACAGGAACATAAAAATGGGTACTGGAAACTTCGAAGTATACTCTTTAAACGATGAAAAATTTAAACAGACAACAATGAATAATTAATATCAGTTACACATCTTTCCATGTAGTCGGGTTTGTCACCTATATTTTAATTTAAGGGACTAGTTTCGGGAGCTCTTAGTTCTATTTTCGAACTTAAATGTCATGTCAACTGTCAATTTTCGTCTGTTGTTGCCTGCAGTGTGCCTGTCTGCTCTCTGGTGGTGGAACAATGAACTTCTGTATCGTGGTGGACCTAAAATAGAAATAACTCTTGCGAACAATAATGGGTAGAAAAAGTCATGTGCTGTTACATATCGGACATTTTTTAATGGAATTTCTCTTTGTTTTTAGAGAGCATCAACACAGAAATAAGATGCACGCGGTTCCTAAACAAATGATGCGCGATGAGAAACAGATGAGCATCGCAGTGCATTACATGTTAATGGCAGAGTGTTTCGAAACATTAATTTCTCGAGCGGTAAATTCAATTTCTACGTCAGATAAAATAAACTATAAACTCCAATTTAGATGAACAACTGTGAAAGTGAACGATGTGGAATACTATAGAATTGCAGTAAGAAGACGTGGATCTTTCATCGGAAAAATCTGTTTGTGGTGAGTGTACGATTTAAAATAAAAAACAGAATTCTATAGTAGGTAGTAATCACATCTTGAATGCTAACGTTTGCATTAGTGGTATTGTGCATTATGACTAGCAAAAATATGTCTGTATTTCACGTAGTGAAATCCGAACTGTTAAATTGCTTTTGTTTCCGAGAGGGGGAAGATGAAGCCTTTTACTGTTTTATGATAAGTTGTCTTTTTTATTTGTTCCATTTATACATCGACTTTAACTGCAATGGTCATATCGGCAGCCGTTCTCCTTTGGGACATATGGAGGTGTTAACTCGTATTTGTTGAGTTTTAATCATTAGATCACGCACACATTTGCACTCTCATTCATACTTCCAGACTCTGGGGAAGATGAAGAATTATCTTGGTTGGAGAAAAATTCCCACCCCCACCGCCGGGAATCGAACCTGAGACTCCTAGCACGGCTAATAAATTCTGTTATACATTCAAACACAAATTAGTTGTCGCAACGTTCAGTAAAGTAGGTATTATCCAGTAGCGGCTTCCAGTAAAAACAGTTGTAAAATATAACTAAACACGCTGCTCAATTTTCTCTTCATCACGTACGTAAATATTATTGTTGTGAACGAGTTTCGATACTTCAATCACAGATCTCCTTACTTTGACTTCTACCCGTTGAGCGTAAAGATTCTTTTGCAGTCCAGGCGCATGCGTCAAGTGACAAGGTTCTGTTTGCGAGAAATTTGTTATTATGCAAGAAATAATCAGTGAGTTGCGTGAATATGCATGCTGGACGCCCTGGGATGTCATAGTATATTTATGTTTGCCACTTCTCCAGTCATGTGTCGCGTTCATAATGTGTGATTCAAACTCCGATCAACTAGTAACACATTACTAGCAGTTGAAATTAATTCATGTAGTTGTGTAATTGAACGATTAAAAATAAATAATTTTACACATTGTCATTGGACGAGAAACTTAAGTTATATAAGATGAGTGACCAAAACGGACCTTAAAATAACTGCAGTCACCAAAGGATAGAAAATTTTCACCCGAAATTTCCATGTGCACATGTATGAAACAATACCGTGGCTATGTGGTTGTAATAAATTTAAAAAAATTGCCATATATTCTATTTTCAAAAGAAACAAAATATATCTTGGACATGCACAGGTTTCGACGATCTGCATAGTATTCACAAATCACGAAATAGGCATTCTTTCATAGTGGGCTCTTATTTTGTCGTTGAAGAATTTAAAGAGATCTGGAAATAGAATCGAATTCAGTCTCAGTAATCATCAGGGCAAGAACTTTAGACACCCAACCTAATAAGTTTGCTATGCCGAGACCATAAAATTAGGTTTGTTTACAAATACTGATGGTGAGAGAAGGACGTTTGTAGAGCACGCTACACCTGATTCCGACCTTGGATACGCACAGTCAGTCGTGGACAACAAACCGAGACTCTTGACTAAGCATATATATGAATAACACGAGAAAGTCCCTAAGCTCATTCATTCTCTCTTTTGTGAACAGATACACAGGCCTATTGAAATAACATAGTTTAAATTTTAATTATAGTCATTACTTTTATTGCAATGTACAACTATGTACAGAGGCTGACATAAGTATTCGAATGTAAACATATTTATTACTTATATTATTTTAAAGCTACGCAGAGTAAGCATATGTAAATACAACAGGTACAAAATAAACTTGAGTTTCCCATTAAATATATAAACTCATAAATAGCAACTGAAACTAAGTTGCACTACAAGGAGAAATAAAACGGTTACTTTACATCTTGACATAAGTATTCGAACAGGGAACAGCTGGTAGTTAGTTATCATCCCCTTTGTTTCAATTACTGCTGATAATCGTTTGGTCATTGTCTGTATATGACTGCAGAGTCCATATTTCTCAACTCTGTTTGAAGAAGTTCTTTCAGATGTTCCTTGCTTCTTATGTGATGCTTCCTCACACACTCCTCGAGTTCCTTCCAGATGCTCTATACAGGATTTAAATCTGGAGATTGGGGCAGTGTCTTCGAAGTGTGAGGAGTGTTGTACACGATCCAAAGCCTAACAATTTAAGCATTATGCTTCGGATCATTGTCCTAATAATCATGCCCTAATCCTAGCTTCTCTGCACTCTTTTTAAGATTTTTTTCAAGAATCCTCTTGTACTGAAATTTGTCCATGATCCCATCTATAAACACCAGTTCCCCAAAGCCAGATGAAGCTATACAGTCCCATACCATCACACTACTGCCAACATGTTTCACTGTAGCTACCATGTTCTTAGGTTCCCATTCTGTATTTGGCAGTCTCCACACTTTAAGACGTCCATCACTCTTGTGTAAGCAGAATTTGCTCTCGTCCGACCAGAGACCCTTCTCCCAGAATTCTATTGGTTTCACCACATACTGTTTAGCAAATTCTATACGCTTTTTCTTATTCACCTTATTAAAATATGGTTTGTTCCTGGAAACGCTGGAATTGCACACAGTACTATTTAAAAGCCGTTCAACTGTTCTGGTGTGAACCACAGTGCCATAATATTGCTCAAGGCATCCTCTAATCTCAGATGCAGTGACTATCGGATTCTGCTTCAACATTTTTATTATTTGCCTCCTGTCTCTGGTGGTGAGTTTAGAAGGAGCTCCATTTCTAGGTTTACTTTCAACAGTATTTGTCTGTTTGAAGCGTTGACTTATGCAGAACACCGTAGTTTTGCTTCTGTTAATGGTTTTGGCAATTTCAGAGAGAGATTTGCTTTGTTTGTATACATTAATCACGATATTCCTCTCTGCCACCGTTGTCTCCTTACTTTTACGTCCCATATTACCCGTGAGTCCACGATCGACTGAATAACTTTGAGCACACTGTCTGAAGGCATAGCATAAACACAACTGATATGTGGCTGGGGCGTGTAGGGTACGTTTCTCACTGTTCGATTGGGTACGTTCGAATACTTATGTCCTCCAATAAGAGGGACAGTAGAATAAGTACAGTACAAATTGTGTAATAAATAGATGGAAAGTAATATTTTAAATATTGTTTCCGAGACACAAAATGTTAATGTTTACATGTTTAACAATGCAACGCTGCCAAATAAATATTGCAGTATTTACAGTACGTGCAATATTACATGTTATATGATTCGAATACTTCTGTCGGCCTCTGTACATTCGTAAATTCTCAAATTTGAAACTTGTTCTATTGTCTGACAAAATATTTTTGTATTGGGAGGATGTTTTCTCTACATCGCATGATCTGATTGGAGCACACTTGAAACAGTGTATATTTGAATCTGTGTCGCGATTTATACAATTTCGCACTTCACACTGTTTCGAATATGATGAATTGTTTTTAAGAACACGTTGAAGTTTTTGTTTAACACAATTACTATTAGTATTTATCAGGGACTTCGTTTATTTGTTCACAAACTTTTTCCACTGCTCTTAAAGCAGCACACATTTCAATATTCGAAGTCTCACCTCAGACTTTCCATCGGAACGTGACTATACTTCAGAACAGCAGTGGATCGCGAGGTTCCATAGGTCAGTGCCTCGCAACCTGTACCCGCCTCGGATGATGATGATGATGATGATGATGGTAGATATATATATATATATATATATATAAGGGCGCTCAACTACGGCGGTCATCAGCGCCCTTTAAAAAACTAGTCATGGCAAAAGCCACATATAAAACTTTCTAAAAACTATACAAGTGTAACAAAACCTATTAAAAATACACGTACATAAAAAAATCAATCAAAACCTACTAAAGATTTCGTTCACCTTTTTCACCTTTTTTTTCACCTTTCCACCGACACGGGTCTCCACGCACGGCCTACACGTGGGTGGGCCTGTTGACCGTCTCCCTCAACCACGAAGAGGAGCCCACACGAGGGAGACTGTTGGCTCGGGACCCCGGGTGCGCCAAACCCGTACCTACCGAAGTAGGCCCCTGGGGGGTGTACCCGCCTCGTTCCAATGTTTTGGTGTCTGTCCAAAGTTCCTGCCCTGGTGATCAGCATAGGATTTCCACTGAAAAACATAATGAGTAACTTAGGAAAAACAGAAAATTACTTTTCCCAACGAAGCTGTAAGTCTGTACAGCTTGATTCACCGTTCCTGGCCCCTGTAGAAAGCAATTGTAAAGCGTGAGTGCGAGTTTAGGTACATATCTTTTATAACAAGCCATTCGATTATTGAACCAATGGAATTGATACGCCTGCTTCATATACTGCTCAGATAATGTCTTTGTTATAGCTTGTCTCAGCCTTAAAAGACAGTATGGAAGTAAATGGGATATATCTCTCTAACACACGAAAATTCTTAGTTCTTTTTTACCCTCACGTTGTTGCCACTTGCTAATAACATGGTATAAATAATTAATTGCAATAATTTACGGCTTTGAACATACTGTCTTATACAGAATATTTTTTGAAGGGGAAACTAAGAAGAAACGAAAAATTGGTAAACTAAGAAATAAGGGCCGCACGTTGGTATTGAATGTTTTAAGTTATTTCTCAAGTAAAATTAGTATCAGTAGTCAGAAACATTAGTATATAGAATAAAAAGGGAACCAAAGAAAGATCCCCTATGAACTCTACAAAATAAAACGCAGGAAAACAAAAGAACATAGGTTAACGCAGTATTATGGAATAGTGCAAAGCGAGTGCGGCGTGGTGTTCATTGTTTGCTGCTTGAAAACATTCCACACACGCTGAATCTAGTTTTGGCAAGGGTAAACAGTGATGACGACATCCTACCTAATTTCTTGAATCGGTTCCTACACGATTTGCGGTTCGAATATGAAAGAAGGGGTAATAAGGACAGAAAACGGTTAGGCTGTTGATTGGTTTAGCGAAGTTAGTGGGCGTTTTCTTTTATTTGCATACGTTCGATAAACCTCTCCTTTAAGTGCTGTAAGTAGTTTTCTGATCACTGCTCTGCGCGAGCTAATTTCTGAGAGAGAAAAGTATGTAAATGTTTCCATTCTTATAAACGTAATAGCCTCACATTTTATCTTTCTGCTTCACATACCACATAGATGTGTTCTGTATATACAGGTTAGATAGAAGACAGGTGAAATTATACAGACTATTAACTTATTTTGTTAAATTATGCTGCATTTTATTTAACAATTACCAAAGGACACTGTTATTATGTAATATTTTTGCATTCCTATACCAGGCAGCTATCTCACAACGAGGTCTGTATCGAGTTGAATGCTGATTAAGATTTTATTGTTTATAGTGTTGTTTTAGATGTGTAAAATACTAGATACCGATCGAAAAGGGTATTATTAATTGGGAATGCATTTTTGACATCATCTGAATTCAAATAAGCATTTGGGACATTTAGGACTCATATTTAGAGAAAACACTAGAACTATTAACATGCAATACAAATTAGTAAATACTCAATAAAATGTTTTGAAAACGGCGTGGTGGTAGAGATCGACTGAATGAGATATCCCTAGGCTGTTTAATGGCTTTGCTAAATATAAATGACACAGGATATGCATCCCAAGAGTTATGGACCTTCTTGTTCAGCGTTACTTGCACCGTATGTGCAGATATGATGTTGGACAGTTGCCCAGACTGCGGGAAACAACACCCAGGTTTGATAAGGGGGAAGATGCATGTTTATGTTGCTGCTGTAATCTAAATAGCGGCAGGAAACGCAGTTTAGTCTACACGTGTAAGAACCTGATAACACCGGCTTCTGAAACTCAATTGACTCACGTTAACTCTTCCTCTCACAGAGTTAAACGGAGTTAAATTACTAGAGAGAGAGAGCTGCATAGATACCGCCCTTTCAATGATTTGCATAATCACGCTACATGCAAAGCATAATTTTTTAAAGGATCGTTTAACGCCCATTCTAGCAGAATAAGGGATCACAACGTGCGATTTGTTGATATATAAAATTAATTGGTAATTGAGAAAGGAAATGTTCTATTATCTGTTTCAAGTGGGATGATGTTTGTCCTTGAGCGCTGCTAGGTGAGCAACCAATCGGAGTACCGCGGTGTTGTCGTACTGCATTCCCCCTAAGTGGTGTGTGACGAGCGGCAAACTAATCAATCTCTAATAAATACTATTCGCGGTAAGACAAAAATTCACATTTTGCGAAAAACTGATCCATGAGGAAGGTAAGAGAGTAATGTATTTAACATAACCGAAAACCATGTATTTTTAGCTCAAATAGTTTTCCTAATACACATAAATAAAACACTATATTATAACAATGCATTGCGACGTAAGCACTGTAATGAATAGCATTATTGGTTGGCATGTATGCGTGCACGTATGTTTGTAATTACTCAGAACTGAAATGTAAACGTTTGACATGTCGTGGTTAAGGATAGGTTTCAAAAAATCAATTTTTTGTTTTTAATGTTAAAAATTATATAACAAATTATATAATTCTTCAGCTTTAAAATATAACATAGGTTGTTAGCTGGTATAAAAGTCCTTTAATTCGTCAATTTAAACATGGCAGCGCAATGGTACGCCCACTTCCTGAGAATGGTGCTTAATCTTTGATCGTGATTTCCCAAAACCTTGATTTTTCATACTTTAGGTGCATGTTTCTCAAAAACTATAAACGATATTGACACAAAATTTGTAGTGCTTATTTGTAAATGCTCCTTGAACACATTCGGCTAACATTTATATTCATATGATTTATAAAATGGATGAAAAAAATATTCAGTCCTTGAAAATATTACGCCACGCCATGGCTCAGTGGTTAGACCGCTTGGCTCTCACCAAGGTGGCCCGGGTTCGATCCCAGGCGACCGCAAAGTGAGATTTGTAGTGGACAACACGGCGTTGGGGCGGGTTTTCTCCGGGACCTCCGGTTTCACCCGCATCTCATTCCACCGGTGCTTGCACCATCTTCATATCATGTATCATCAGTGTTACCGCCTGCGGTGCCGTACGTAGTAAAAGCGGGCGTTAAACACTACACATTTCATTTCACTTGAAAATATTATCTTTTTTTTAGTCAAAACTAATTAATTTTTCATGTGTATAGTATTAACTATATGTAATTTTCATTTAGCAGATATTATAAAACTATATCTTAGGTTATATAGGATAAAACTTGGTGCATGTAGCTTTACATTCCTACAAGTAAAGTGCACCTGAAATATAGGGTGCAATATTTTTTTCAGGACACAAGGTGTGATTTATGCCCCTTTTGCACGGACCTATGTGAACGTAATTTAAATATTATACAATAGTTAAATGTACACATCCTTATACAGTATTCATACCGAATTTCAATTTCTAATAATGTTTAGTTTTCTATATATTCAAATTTTAATATTGGTAAAATTTAGCCTTGTCTGGGTAAAAATAACCTCCCAGTACCCTTAAAAAATTACTCTGAATAAGCCAAGGTGTTTGTTAAATTCGATGAGAGGAAACGATACACTTCCTACTGACCTGGCAGAACGTGTCTGGTCACATTATATCTTTGTTTATGAATGGTTCGTAATCTCTATTTACTGTAGAGAGCTCAAAGCAGCATTATTCAATTGTTCTTCCATTTAAAATCATGTATCAGCTGGATAAGCTTGCAATTGAAATGAGACACGGTCCACCTTCCCCGTTTACCTCTGCCAGAACAATCCAATTGAAATAATGTGGGCTCAAATTATGTTGCAAACAGAAATGATACTTTTAAATTGACTGACGTTGAACGACTTATTCACGAAGAATTTGGTAAAGAACAAAACAAGACTGGGAAAATTGTGTGAGACAGCAGATATACTACAAGAAGACGATTTTTGGAAAGAAATAGCAAGCGACGGGATTTTGGAACCTATCATCATAAATTTGCAGTACTCAGACGTTGAAGACAATGACATAGACGAATTATCTCTTAATGCAAGTAACATTCAGAGCTATGCGGATGCACCGCTGGCATTATCGTGGGATTAGAAAAATAATTCATAAACTATAATTATTTTAAACTAAATATTTAAAACATGTCTGTAATATACGAATATTATTGTTATTGTGATTTCAAAAACTGCATTATTATAAAACTTTGAAAAATTCAGTTTGCTTTACCTTACGTCTAGCGCCACGAACACTAGCAAGTGTGCGAGAGAGATGGAAATATAAAAAGTGGGGATAACGAGGTGGCAACGCTGAAGGCTCTAACGCATCTGATTCGCTACAGGCGAGAACTCTCCGCATTTGAAACACATAATAGTTCTAATTGTAGACTACCTTTCCAGTATTTGTCAGTTATGACGACTGAGGAAAATCTACGAAAAGTTATAAAGGCATTCGAAACTTAGACCACTCGCTAGTCCCGGTAGCATGTCTGCCTCACGTTCAAGAGTTTGAATCTCGGTCAGGGTGAGTTAACTGGATAAAGTTTTTCCGGGGGTTTCCCTTATCCTGAAAGACGAATGTCGGGCAACTCTAAGCACCATGAACTCCGGAGGCATTGAGCATCATTTCACCCATTTCATTCATGGTCCGAAATGACTAAATGTTGGAGAACTGAATTACGCTGGTCCACCTTTAAAATCTACTGCATTCCCTTGTTTCCTTTGCATACAGAGCGGATGGTTCAGGCGGTTTCGTCTGTGGCCCGCATTCGGTCCGGGTTCGATTCTCGAACTTGACCCATGGGTTTTTACGAGGACTTTCTCGGGTCGCCAGAACACTGCTGGGTAGGTTAATTATATACTCCGCATTTTCTGTCCCTCCATCTCATCTTCATATCATCTCTGATCTGATGGTCTCTTTCAGGGTATAAAGTGTCGGCGGTACTTTCGGTGCTGCATGGCAGGATAATGTGCTCCTGGTAAACACTTCCTCCTCCGGTAAGACAATATCCGGTTTTCAAACCCGATCCGGTGGGACCGTTCAGGACCACGGTGGTTGGAATGCTGGCTGTACTGGCCTGCCGTGGAATTTCCAATTGGCCAATAGCAGAGATCCTGACCTCTGCATTGTAGTGACTCCTTGGTCGACCACTCTGTCTTCTCTCACCTCATCCTTCCTCTCGGAGATGCCACTTGGGGCATGGGTATAAAAGATCAGGACTGGTAATAGTGCCTAATCCATATGCCGACGATGTCCTCATAATGGCACGTACCAAGAACCTAAGATATTGTCATCCTCCGCTGCAGCGCCAGCTCCGAGCTATCGGCCGTTGGAGTGAGAGGTGGAAGATGGCCATTAGCGCCGAGAAGTGCTCCGCTCTTCTCCTGGCTAAGGTCCGAGCTAGGCGACCGGATTGGTAGCTGAGGTTGAGGCAGAGGCAAATCCCCTGGGTTCCCACTGCCAAATACCTTGGCGTCCTCCTCGATCGCGGCCTCACCTACGCCCCTCACGTCTGGGTCAAAGCCGGACAAGGGCATGCAGCACTAAGGCAGTTGTACCCTGTACTAAAATCCACCATGCCAACGCACCTCAAGCTACGCCTGTATCGGGTCATTATACCGCCTCTGATTCTGTATGGCTGCGAAGTCTGGGGATCAGCGGCTCCTACCACTATCCGCAGACTACAGTACGTCCAGAACAGGGCACTGCGAGTGATCTATGATACCGGACGTAGATTGCCGTCCCACAACCTTCACACCTATTCCGGAGTCCCGTACATTGTGGACGTGGTGCGGGAGAGATCCCACACCATCTACAGTAAGCTAGACTTCCATCTAATAACCTGGTGAATACCCTTGGCCGTTACGACCACAGGGTTCCTCGCCGCCGACCGAGCTACCGGTTGCCCAAAGATGCTTTGGGTAACCAGAACTAAACAGGGCCACTTTCCCCTGACTCCATACCCCCAAGCCCAGAAATGGACTTGGTAAGTCCCATACCTGTACATTAGTTCCTTTCCCAGCGGACTGTGCTCGGATGCCTCCCAGGCAGCCGGAAGAGTGCAGCCAGCACTGGGCGCACACCTCTCACGTGGCAATAGTGCTCATTTAAGGCTAGACATAACACTGCCCAAGACAACTGCCTGTGACACACGACAATTCTATTATACTGCTCAGATAAAGCCGCACAAAGCGGCTAGGTGCTGGGCAGCAAACACTCTGCCCAGGAAAACCTGGACGATTCGTCTCTTCTGCTGGTAGTGCCTAATCCCCTCCGTAATAGTTGATCATATCCTAAAATGCCACTGGGGTGAGAGATTTCGTTGGAAATCTTTTTGTCGCATCTTTGGAAGATGCTGAACTTAAATACCAAGTTTCATATTTCGTTTTTGAGTTCACACATATTGTTTTCTAACAAGTTTTCTTTTATTTTTGAGACTTCAAAACGCGTATTTTCAGTGATATATTGTTGCAGGCCTAAAAAAAAGAAATTAATATTTTCAGATGAAAGGAAGTAGGACAGCTACGAAAAAAAAAAAATCGACGATCAGTCCACTTGAGTGGACGGCAAATGAGGTAACATCAGGACAAAAAGGAACAAGCCAAAAAGGGAAAACACGAAAAGATAGAGAAAAATTGTTAATTTAATAAAGTGTAAGACATTGCAGGAAAAGAAACGGTAACAAGCATTTGTTTTTTTAATGAAAAAAAAAAGTTTATTAATCCAAAATTATGTGAGCCAAGTTTATCAATTGTATAAATACACAATGTCCGGAGGCATAGTAGACTCGGAGGTGCTGATCTAACCCTGGCAATGACGTGTATAACGGCTTGTATGAGAGCTTGACCTCGGGCACTTATTAACTTTCTACAGACTCCCTATCATCTGCGTATCAACTGCATCAACTGCTTCGTTGACCTACATTGGCCAGCTTAAATACTTTATTCTAGAAACGTATGCGTTCTATTACTCCGAATTCCAGGCTTGATCTACTTTCAAATGTTGTAATCTAGCCGGTGAAGGTTCGATTCTTACCATGGCTGTTACATCATCTTTATTTTTGAATGGAATGCAATGCCTTCTGTGGCTACTGTATATATGGCACACGAAGTAGAAGCAGTATTTAGTGTTTAGAATTTTGGAGGAATAGTTTTTGTTGTTGTAATTTACGCACTCAACGTTAAGTCATATCGGACGGTGAATGAAATGGGTGAAATGATGCTCAAATGAGTCCGGGGTTCATGGAGCTTACAGCTGCCCGACATTCGTCTATCAGGATAAGGAAAAACCCCGGAAAAACCTTATCTAGATAACTTACCCTGACCGAGATTCGAACTAGGGACCTCTTGAACGTGGGGCACACACGCTACCATCCAAGCTACCGAGGTGGGCTGAATAGTTCAATTCCGAGAAATGTTCAGATGACAAAGTTCCAGGGAATTTACCTATGTCACCATTCATGACGGCAGAAGGCAGAGAGCAAAGTTCTCAGGGCCATTTATTCTGTGGGAGGTTCCTTTCCCGTGAGTCTACTTCATAGTCTCATCTCTTCCACACGTGGAGGATGAAATTAACCGCAAACTTCTATGACTGGGCTTTATCCTGCGCATTATTTTGTAAGGAATAGTATCATCTCCGTTGCATAATTTCTGCTACAGTTTGCTCACCAGGCAAATAAAGCAGAGACAAAGAAATCGCCGGTGTGTATCACTCCGCGGCAACGTGCTTTCCAGTGTAATCGCTACCCTTAAAAAGCGTTTTTCACCAATAAAGTGATATATTTATTCTAAATAACATGCAGCCAATATCTACCAGAGCTTCAATGCAACTTTCACTACTGGCTACGCAAATGAACAGTACACTGCACAATAAGGTAAGGACTGTGCCTCAGATGCACCAGGTTTTTCCCTCCCCAATGCACGTGTTGGATGTGATTTAATTCAGGAACATTGAACTGATGAAAGGGGCAAATCAATGGGTTACAGTCATGGTCAGGGGCCAAGAACGGTGGATTCAGCTGTATAATTTGAATCTTCTGCGAATAGTGAGTGAGTGAGTGAGTGGGGTTTAAGGGCCCGTCGACAACAAGGTCATTTGGGCCCTTCTGCGAATATCGTCTTATGATCCTACGAGGGGGTTTCCTAAAATCACCCCTTGAAAATGTGATACAGAGTTTCTGTTCATATGAGCTTGTTAGTTTTTCTCTACGTAGTCATCATGCATATTTACACATTTTCCCCAGAGTTTCTTGACCTTCTGAATACCTTGACTTTAGAAGTCTGCAGAATTCGCTTTAAACCACTCTTCTATTTCATTAATGACGTCATTTGTGTTATCTGCCAGTGATGGTTTGACCCTTGGCAAGGTAATCTATAAGGATGACTCCATGACAGTCCCAGAAAACTGAAAGAATGACTTTTTCACCTTTGCCGTTTTGGGAGGGGAGGTATCGGTATGTTTCCATTCCATGCTCATGGTTTTTGTCTCTGGATCATACTGATATATCTAGGATTCATCCATGGTTACCAGACGATAAAAAAGGTGATCTTCATTCTGTTCCAACAGCATCAACATCTGTCTTGAAATGTCACGCCGTGTTTGCTTTTGGAAAGGGTTTAGCAAACGCGGAACACACCGCGCAGACACCTTAGACATGTGCAGTTCGTCATGAATAATTTTCCACACACTACCATAACTAAGATGTGTCTCATTCATGATCATTTGGATTGTTGCTCGTCTGTCTTCCAGTATTAAACACTCCACTTTCTTCACTGTGACAGCTGACGGTCTACCAGTTCTTGGCTCATCTGTCAGGGATATGTGACCAGTTTGAAAATTCCTTTTCCACCTCACAGTAGTGTCATACGATGGGCAATTATTTGCATAAACAACCGTCATTTCATCATGGATTTCCGGGCAGTTTTGCCCTTCAAATGCAGGAACTTGATCACACTACGAGCCTCAACTTTCTCCAGCTTACACCTCCGTCACTTCTGGCACTCACTGTAAAAAAGAAGACTCAAATCGCTGAAATTAGCAACATTATGTTCCGATGGATCAATGATGACACTGAAAAACTTTCATCACTCTAGCATAAAAACTACCGGGTAATAATTAAAAGTTTATCACACCCCCTCATATGCATAACTGGTAAACCGTAAGAGTAAGACAATATCATACTACAGTAAGAATTAGATTCCGTTAAAGCACACAATTTGTGTAAAACTGTGTTTTTTGTTTGTAGAGGTATTCATTTCCAATACATTCTGTATTGATTTAAATTTTCAAACAATAATACTTTTCTCATTTGAAACATCGCTTTTCGTTTTTTCGTTGTGGTCATGCCATCTCTTGGAATTTTAAAGCGAGTTCTAAAGACGTATGTGAATATGAATTTCACACTTCTTTAGATTAACAAGAGCAAGATAGAATAAAATCATGGGAAGTGCCAGGGAATAATATTTACTGTTACCGATAAGGCCTTTTAGATAGAAGACCAAAATAAAATTCAAATGGCATACGTTATATTACTGCCGTTAAATCGCGAGCCGGAGTGTCGTGACAATGCTAGCCTCATAGGACTGTATCTATACATATCTTTTCTATGAACGTAACGAGCAATTTATTCGTTTATTTTAAATAAAAACACAGAAAATTATTACTGCGCTTGATGAGAACTTGCGCATTGATGATTTATCGTATTCCCTTATCAGTTAAGTCAGTGGGGATGTAGCTCAGTGGTAGAGCGTTCGCTTTGCATGTGAAAGGCCCCGGGTTCGATCCCCGGCATCTCCATAGAATTTTTAAGTCCCATGATTCGCCACAAGAGAATTGATGCAGTGTAGATAATGTATCAGATGCAAAACTCGTCCTTTTAAAGGAGACAAAACGCAGAAAGTTGCTAAAAATTATAGTTTAGTTTTCTGTGCGATCTTATTAATTGGGCATTACTTTTAATCTGGTAAATCTTTTATACATTTAAACAGTGTTATCCTTTAAAATATAATTTTAGTGGTATTGCTTTTGCCATGTTTGTGAATTCTTCAAAGAAAAAATGAAAGCAAGGGGAGAAAAAATATCACAACTGTACTCCTGTTAAGGAAGAAAGTTTAGCCCATACTTTAGAGGGAAGTTTTACTCTACAAACCGATATTACTGTCAAGTATATATATGGCAGCTTCTGTATATTCAAGCCACTTAGTTTCCTTTTTTGGAAATAAATGCTAGTTCCCAGTGAATGGCATTTTATAGTATAAACTATTGCGATACCTCAATTACGCTTTAAAACGATAAAAACTACTTTTTAAGTGCTCTTGTGGGTCTTCTTTGGTTAATAATATTGTTAGCTTTTGTTTAAAAATAATTTTTTGTACTTTGAAGCAAAGGGTTATGTACTTAGGAAAACAATTTATTTATTCTTAACATTAATAAGATAGAAGTCATTTAACTTAAAACGACTATGTAAATATTTCAGTGTGATATCTTAAATAGTTTCTAGATAACATGTCATGATTAAAGCAGTGACAAGGGCGGCATAGGCTTTTCAATAAAATTTAAAACTATATATTAAAAATATTACACTGTGTTTAAATTTATAAAATATATTTCAGATTAACGAGGAAAGTATAATTAATAACACCGCACAGAAAACTAAAAGTAGCTTCTGGCAATTTGCGCCATTTTGTCTTCATTAGAAGGACCATTAAATTAGTACTCGATACATATGGATATTTAATTCATGTTCTTGTGGCGAAACAGAGGACTTAAAAATCTATGGAGATGCCGGGGATCGAACCCGGGGCCTTTCACATGCAAAGCGAACGCTCTACCACTGAGCTACATCCCCACTAACAGCCATAGCGATAAGATAAGCAAAAATAATGTTTTGCAAATACAAATTGCGTGTTTATCAAGATGGTTTATTCATTTTATAAATCCCTGTATTCTAATAAAGAAAGCGTCAGTTTCATTTATTTAATACTGTAACGAAGTTATATATCCACGAATATTTCTTATGAAATACGTGGCTAACACTAGTTTAGAGTTTGTAAACACGAAATGTGTTTTTATCTGATACAGTAAATGCAAATAACTTCATCAGTAATACATGAGTGTTGATTGGTAATTGAATTGAAGTTAATTGAGGTTAACTTGTTGACATGATGATTGTTTCGGAACCGATCCATTATCTAACGACAACAACACCGGGTTGAAGGCTCAATTATATTACTTTAGGAAAAGTTATAAGCAAGATGATATTGTGTTAAGATGATGGAAAATTGGCTAGAACATCGCAAAAAAGGATTTTATACTGGGACAGTGGTTTTGAATTTCGATGGGGCTTCACTCTATATATGAATCCAAAAGTTCCTAAAAATTACCTTTATTTAAAGCGTCCTCACTTTCATTATGGCCACGAAATGTCATTTCTTGTATACTTTCCTAATGGTATATGGCATGCAAAACCTGTTAAGCTTAAGTTCTCATTGTATTTTACATCATTTAGACGTGAGCTTTCCCGGAGAGCGTCTGCAATTTTGTTTGTTCCCAGCTCCTTTAATCCGAAATAGTCATGTTCCTCATACCAAAGTCTTAAATGTCCTGGTGTGTTTTGGGGATGCTCCACCGTAAAGTTTTTCTAAACATAGCACTGGTTTTGGCCTACCGACATTTATCACCACGCGTTTGTTATCATTTTCCATAAAGAAAAGGGTGTTTGGAGAATGGAACACACCAAGTCGTGTGTTGGATTCATTGTAAATCCCTTAAATATGAAACATTAAACACTTCACATATCACACAATAATAACTGATCACCTAAAAAATTACGTTTTCACGCAGGATACAAACTGACAAGAAACAGTAGCACATGACACGCGGGGCTCGCTTCAAGCGGGTTACCACTTCTACCAACAAATTTCTTTTCAAATAAACGAACAAGTAGGAAGAAGGTCCTGTATTATGTTGGCAATAGTTGGTGCGTACTATACGGCTTCTATGAATCGAATCCGTCATCATTGCATTGTTGTGCTGCTCGAACCGTTACCATGGATTGATCTTTGGTAATCGATACCCCTCAGATAACACTATGATTACTCCACGTGGAGTGAACATCTACCTGTCATTTGTGATTCCTACGAATTCCATTGGCTGAAGTGATGCATTCATTGGTGCTTAGCACAGGGCTGGGCAGCGCAGTAGTTCCCCTCTCACTCTTACAAGAATAATCAGTGCCTTATCTGAGAAATTTCTATTAACAAAGATAAAGCCATGGTAACGGTTCTAGCAGCGTGACTACATATTATTATTACTGCTTTAATTAATGGTTTTAATAAAGAATTTATAAATGAAAAAATTGAAAAATTCAAATATCAAAAAGCTGTTAGATATTTCTACCCTTAAAAATAAAAGACGATTATAACTTAAAAAAATTTACATACCATCCTTGGGTTAGTAAACATTTTCAATTTTTTTTAAAGATTTTGGTATAACTTTAGTTCCTCAAAATAAATATAGTGTTAAAAAATTATTGCATTTCTCTAAAAACGATAAAATCCCTTATAATAAAAAATCTGGTATTTATCAGCATAATTTTTTCGATTGTGATAAAGTTTATATTGGAAAGACAAAACGTAATTTAGAAACCAGAACGAAAGAACATTTTCGTAACATTAAGTATAAACAGACTGATAAATCGGCCGTATCAGAGCAGTTTTGGTCATTTAACCATGAAATATACCCTGAAGTTAAATTATTAAAACAATTAAATGGTTCGATATATATAATGGTTTGCGAAAAAATATTTATTTTAAAAAACAAACATCGCGTAATGAATTTGGAAATACCTGCAGTAGATTCTGTTTTTAAATTTGTTTTATTTTCAAATTTTGATAGTAATAACAAGAAGATATCAACATCTAGTGTTGGTAACGATGACAGCAGCTTTGTTGTTTCCGGATGAGGATGAGTAAAAGTTTTACATGAAATCGCGATCTCGGACAATTTATAAGAAAAGTATCATCATTTATTATAAGATAAGTGAAATTTTAAGTTACAAATTGTTATATTTGTATATATTTGTTTGCTTCACTGTTAATAGCTTCATATTTTACGTATTTATTTGATGTAATCTTCTAGAGTTGGTTAAACTAAAATACCCTCAGATCGAAATGGCGTATTATATTATTAACTATTAAACATCCAGGGCAAGTGGATAATTATTTTCGTAGCACATTATTTTGAAATCTAGACTTTCCTGAAACCTATCTTTGGACTTTGTTGCTCTGAGTCCTTCAATTGTTTCATCCTTTGCTCATTAGCCAAATAGCTTGCAGCACTAGTGCTATGGTTCTGATGATATCTGATGGTGCTTTATTGTGAACTGTACTATGAAGGCTACTTTGTTCCCCTGAAGCAAACTTCAGTAATACGAGGAAATGGGTATCAAAAGCTCACCTAATGAGATGCCTCTAGTTACCATGGTTACCAGTCACTATGTTCAGATGGTGTTGATAGCAACTTACACACGATCTTGCCACTTTGATGTCACACACAGCAAAGCGCTTCTTTCCCACCTCATTTGCCCAGGATGTGCTGCCTCCCTGACTGCAGAGGAACGCTTTTTTGTCTATGTGTACATATACATTCTTTTGTTTTCTCTTCTACTTTTCTGGATTAACTAGAGGAAGTATTGTAATTCCCCAAAAATTCAGTATCGAGACATGTTTTCAAATTCAGTAAAGACAGTAGAGAAACGTGTAATGAAACGCTGAAAGCGCCGCTTCTCCCAAAATTTCAGGAGAAAACGAAGAAAAACAAGAGAATTCCTGCCAAACAATATTTTATTTGTTCTGGATACATTTTCAAAATTTATTCGTGAACATCCACTGTGCTGCGAACAATTTGACAACTGCTTAAACTGGAATGACCATTCCCGTGAGTTCATACAATATTATCACGAGGAATGGTTTTGCCGCTCGTAAGCGAACGCCGAGAGAGAGAGAGAGAGAGAGAGAGAGAGAGAGAGAGAGAGAGAGAGAGAGAGAGAGAGAGAGAGAGAGAGAGAGAGAGAGAGAGAGAGAGAGAGAGAGAGAAGCGAGGAGTGAAAGCACCCAAGCCACGCCCAGGGAGTGAGCAATAGAGGGAGAAAGAGACAGAGACAGTTCCATGGCGTTCTCCCTACTTCAAGAAAGATCGTGCTAGTCCGTGAAGCTTCGTGAGCTATCAAGAAACTTCCCCAAACTGCGAGAAGCTGCTGCTCGTGTATAAATTGGAGGTGTGGGCAGAGAAGCACGGATGACCCCCAGGACGAAATCCTTTCCGAACGTGTTCGCCTGGAGGTGCGCCGTTTCTTACGTCGTCCTCCTGAGGATGCGGAAAGGCTCCCAACCATCCGACCTAGTGAAGTCCAAGGCGTACTCCAGAGTCTGAAACCTAAAAAAGTGGCGGGGTCTGATAAACTGACACACCTCATGCTCCGTAATCTTCCCTTTAATGCGGCACTCTTCCTAACTAGGATTTTCAATATGTGTCTTACCCTCGGGTACTTTCCACGAGAGTGGAGGGAGGCCCGGGTGATATACACATTGAAACCTGGGAAAAATCCGGTACACCCTTCCAGCTACCGATCCATCAGCCTCCTTTCCACCCTCTCGAAAGTTCTCGAGAGGTTGATTCTCAGCCGCTTGTCCCCAATTCTGGAAGACATTCAAGCCATTCCCGACCATCAGTTTGGATTTCGTCCTGGGAACTCGACAGTCTAGCAGTTACTGCGTGTGGTGTAGACCGCCGACCTGGGCTTCCAGGAAGGTGCCTTCACGGCTGAAGTTTCGTTGGACGTCAAGAAGGCCTTCTCTATGACATGGCATGCCGGGCTCCTATACAAACTGATCCACCTGGGGCTCCCCCAACAAAGACGATCAACATCATACACAGCTTCATGCGACACCGCACCTTCCAAGTCACAGTCACGGGGAAAATATCAACACTAAGACTAGTGAGAGGCGGAGTCCCCGAAGGCTCCATACTATCTCCCACTCCATTCAATGTCTTTATAGCAGATTTCCCCACAGAGCCACGAATCGAAATGTCACAATACGCCGACGACGTGCCTCTGTTATGCAAAGACAAACACATCCTCAGAGCCTTCAATCCCTTACAAAGACACCTCCGTCTCACACAACAGGGGTGTCGGTAACCAAAAGGGTGTCTTGTTGATTGTTGTTTAAGCTTGGCAGATGTCCGTTAACCCGGACAAAAGACACGCCATACTTTTCACAAAGCGCCACACCCCCACAGAATGCACCACTTTCAATAGTTCTGGATGTTTCAAATGTATATTCTTTATCACACTTTTGGCAACTGAGTGATAATGTAGCTAATAATCCATTTCGTTTCTTGTTGTCCTCTGATATGGCAACAACTTTCATTTTCACAAAATTTTCACTCTTCCCGTAGAGGAGGAGATCCGTCCTCTTCAGCTACTGTGGTGCGGACGCTGCCGACCCTTAGCACTCGTGGTATCTCTGACGTTACTAGAGGAACCTCGGGTCGAACTGACGAGCCCCTTCCGTCGGGGAGTTGTTCGGATTTGGTTGGACTGGAGGGGGCAGTGTGTTCCCGACACCCGCAGGAAGTCGGGTATCTCCGGCCAGGCCTCGGCCTCCCGGAGGGAGTAGTGTTGCCTCATAAGTCCCGGGTACTAGCCTGCAGAGCTAGTAGTAGGTGTGCTAGATCACCAAGCGGCCCCACCGAGGTTTTCGGTAGTGTTCCCTGCGGGGTTGACGCGCGTAAGTGGCGTATCCCCTTCCATCCCGTCTTAACGTTGTTGTCGATGGGGGAGGGCTTTTTAAGAAATCGGATATTGCCCTTTGGAAAGAGTCCTGGAGTTTTCCATCACTCCCGGGTAGAAGGAGGCCAGGGCCTTCGGACTTTTGGATAGATCCTCTGCGCATAACTGTACAAAGTTTCTATATCTACTTGTTGATCTAATATCATTATTTACTTTAGTTAAATTGTCATCACTGCCATTACACAATGAAGAAACCAATTTTTTCCTTGAAGAACCAATTTTCACTTTACATTCATTGCCAATGTTTGAGGTTGGGTTTGACGAAGTCAGTATATTGTCATGCGTTACTATACTTTTTCCATTTTAGGGTTGTGACTCTAATTATGTAATCGGGGTTACTTAAACTCTTTATACTGGTTCCAATGCCGATTTCTTACACCAAAATTATTACTCCTTCCCATCCTGAAAACAGCACTAGTAATTTTTTAACCCCTTCACAATTAAATTTCCTGTTTTTAACATTTTATTTATAGGCTAATAAATGTACCCCTAAATAAAGAGAAATTTAACAGAGAATATAAATACATTTCAATACTGTTTTAATTAATGGTTTTAATAAAGATTTTATATATATATACTCTTATTAAAATTTAAATATAAAAATGTAAACGTATTTCTACCCGTAAATAAAGCATGGAAGAATTAACATCAGCTGCACAGGTAAATATTAATACAATAAACAAGGACTTCCTTTCCTAACAAGGGTGTGCTCGTGAATATACGAGGGCTGTTCAATAAAGAATGATCAATTTTTTTTTGACAACGTACCTTTAATCACCCTCATAATTTTGATAGTCCTCCTCAAAATAGTCTCCCCTGAATGTGATGCACTTATCCCATCGTTTCTGCCAGTCTTCAAAGACATGCTGGAAACCATTTTTGAGAGATCCTTCAAAATCGCCTCCGCAGCCTTCACTACTGCTTCTGATGATGGGTAATGCCTCCCTCGAGGGCATTTCTTCAAGTTAGTGAAAAGAAAAAAGTCACATGGGGCTAAATTCGGACTATAGGGTGGGTGAGGGATACACTTCACATTCATTTTTGCAAGATATTCAGTAATAACAATGGCAGTATGCGGTCGCGCATTATCGTGGTGCAGCATCCAGCCTGCTTCATGGAAATGTGGTCTTTTGCGCCTGATATGGACTTGCAATGTTTTCAGGACATCCCTGCAGTATTGCTCAGTTACTGATGTGTGTGCAGGTACAACATGCTGATGAACCGTTCCATGAATATCAAAGAATGAAATGACCATAACTTTCCCAGCAGAAGCAACCACCTTTGCTCTTTTGGGGGTTGTTGATGAAGGAGATTTCCACACTGAGCTTTGCTGTTTGCTCTCGGGATCAAAATAATGTAGCCAAGTTTTATCAGCGGTGATTACGTTTGAAAGAAACTCCGGACCTTCCGCTAACATCAACTTCAACTGCAACCGCGGTAGGCGATACTGAACATGTCTGAACTTGCCTGGTTCTCACAGACGGGAACCAGGAGTACCAACAATGAAACTACTACGGCGTCTTTGTTTCACATTAAGCTAACAGAATATAATACGTTTGAATTTTAGTGCGAAAAATTAAACCGTAAACGTTATGATGATTCTTTATTGAACAGCCCTCGTAGCTTCAATGAGGTTACAACCAATGAGAGAACATAGTTACAAATGGCTAATACGGGGCGTGGCACACTGTGCAGCCTTTTCAAAATGAGTCTATGTAGGACTTTAAAACTATGGTACAGGAAAATGAATATAGTTATTCACTTCTACAAACACCAGAGAAGATTATTTTTGCAATAACTCATTTTGTGAAATTTCAGCCCAGAAAGCCGTTCTGGTTCCCCTTAAATATTTTATGATTTTATTATAATCACTTTATTTTATTTCCAAAATCGTCCTAACAAACATCGCACTCGATTTCTAATTCCAGTAGATAATACAGATAACGTATATACCAAATTAAAGAGGAATTGCCACTTTATAATGCTGCAAAAATAGTAAAAATGTAATTTCAGTTCTTATTGTTCTCTTAACTGGTGTATCAAAAACCTGCTGCTAATTAGCTCCCTCTGAAAGACATAAAAGAGGTAGTTAATTGTTACTTTTATAACATTGAATATGACCGTATCTGATGATCGCAGCATCCCTTTGCGTACCGCTGTGAAGGGGGAGCTTATCACTTCATCTCGTTTAGCCACTACCTAATGCAGTCTCCACTTGGGTACCTACCATAATTATTCCCAGCTCTCACCTATGATGCATGCCCGACGATTCAACAAGTCATTTGTTCGTCCGTAAAGCAAGAGTTAAATTAATTGTAATGTAACACCCGCCCACTTGCACAGAGCAAATAAAACGTTTGATGTATTTGTGTGCCATCTAGTAGCCGACGTAATAAATTGGACTTCTTTTTTGTTTTTGTCGTCGGTCCACATTTTCCTACGAGACCGGCGATAAAACAGCGCTCTTTTTTTTTTTCACACGAAAGTCTGACAATAGGAACATTTTCCACTGCCCGTGGAAGAAAATTAGGAACTCGATTACACTCCCATTTTTCTATAGTCAATTCTATAGTCTATGGTTGTGTTTATAAAGGAATGGAAGACGGTTTCGGAATTTAAGGACAGTCATAACTAACATTTTGTTAGTATTAAAAATAAATAAAAATTACTTTTCATTCCCAGAAATATCTTGAACCTTTAGATTCAATGTGTATATGGCCTTTGCGCTCATAGTGCACTAAAATGAATAAGAGAGTACAGGCAAAATCAACTCATATCAAATTCACAAATTGAAAAGGCAAAACGTTACCTGTATTTATAAATAAACAAATAATTCCTAATGCAAACGAAGCCAAGTACTTGTGCATGACACTTAATGCTAAACTAAAATGGAAGGCACATGTTAAAAAGAAGAAAGAATTTGACATAAAGTATTACAAAAATGTATTGGCTGCTAGGAAGACATTCTCAGCTCACGATACATAATAAATTGCTTTTGTATAAGCAGATATTAAAACCTATCTGGATATATGGCTTGCAGATCTGGATAATGTTGTTGATGTTGATGATGATGAATATGATGATGATGATGATGATGATGATGATGATTTGTATTTAAGAACGCTGAACTGCATGGTCATCAGCACCCTTTCAAAAACGACATTTCACTCTACTATCCTTCCTTTGACTTTATCTCCCCCCAGGGGCCTACTTCGGTAGATGCGGGTTTGGCGCACCCGGGGTCCCGAGCCAACAGTCGCCCTCGTGTGGGCTCCTCTTCGTGGTTGAGGGAGACGGTCAACAGGCCCACCCACGTGTAGGCCGTGCATGGAGACCCGTGGAGAAGGTTTTTAGATTCTTGTCTAGTTTAGAGTTTAGGATTTAGTGAACGAAATTTTTAGTAGGTTTTGATTGATGTTTTTTATGTACGTGTATTTTTAATAGGTTTTGTTACACTTGTATAGTTTTTAGAAAGTTTTATATCTGGCTTTTGCCATGACTAGTTATTTAAAGGGTGCTGATGACTGCCGTAGTTGAGCGCCCTTATATATCATCATCATCATCATCATCATCATCATCATCATCATCATCATCATCATCATCATCATCATCATCATCATCATCATCATCATCATCATCATCATCATCATCATCATCATCATCATCATCATCATCATCATCATCATCATCATCATCATCATCATCATCATCATCATCATCATCATCATCATCATCATCATCATCATCATCATCATCATCATCATCATCATCATCATCATCATCATCATCATCATCATCATCATCATCATCATCATCATCATCATCATCATCATCATCATCATCATCATCATCATCATCATCATCATCATCATCATCATCATCATCATCATCATCATCATCATCATCATCATCATCATCATCATCATCATCATCATCATCATCATCATCATCATCATCATCATCATCATCATCATCATCATCATCATCATCATCATCATCATCATCATCATCATCATCATCATCATCATCATCATCATCATCATCATCATCATCATCATCATCATCATCATCATCATCATTTGACTTTATCTTATCTTTAACTTTGCTTTGGCTTTTCATTAGCTTTGCTCTGGCTTTGATCTAGCTCCGCTTTGGCTTTGCTTTGGCTTTGGTCACGCTCCACTCTGGTTCCGCTTTGGCTCCTCTGCGGCTTTACCGTAACCTCACTCTGAACTCCACTCTAGAATCACTGTAACTTGGCTCTGGCTTGGCTCTGGCTTTGCTCTGACTAGGCTCCGGCCTACCTTAGGTCCCGCTCTGGCTTCACTCAGGTCTCACTCTAACTTCATTCTTTAACTTAACTCTGGCTTCGCTCTGGTTTTGCTTTGGCTAGGTTCCGACCCTCCTCCGGTCCCGCTCTGGCTTCGCTCAGGCGTCGCTCTAGCCTCACACTAACTTCATTCCGTAACTCAACTCTTGCTTCACTCTGGTTTCGCCCTGCCTTCGCTCTGGCAAGGTTCCGACCCTCCTCCGGTCCCGCTCTGGCTTCGCTCAGGCGTCGCTCTAGCCTCACACTAACTTCATTCCGTAACTTAACTCTTGCTTCACTCTGGTTTCGCCCTGCCTTCGCTCTGGCAAGGTTCCGACCCTCCTCCGGTCCCGCTCTGGCTTCGCTCAGGCGTCGCTCTAGCCTCACACTAACTTCATTCCGTAACTCAACTCTTGCTTCACTCTGGTTTCGCCCTGCCTTCGCTCTGGCAAGGTTCCGACCCTCCTCCGGTCCCGCTCTGGCTTCGCTCAGGCGTCGCTCTAGCCTCACACTAACTTCATTCCGTAACTTAACTCTTGCTTCACTCTGGTTTCGCCCTGCCTTCGCTCTGGCAAGGTTCCGACCCTCCTCCGGTCCCGCTCTGGCTTCGCTCAGGCCACGCTCTAGCCTCACACTAACTTCATTCCGTAACTAAACTCTTGCTTCACTCTGGTTTCGCCCTGCCTTCGCTCTGGCAAGGTTCCGGCCCTCCTCCGGTCCCGCTCTGGCTTCGCTCAGGCGTCGCTCTAGCCTCACACTAACTTCATTCCGTAACTAAACTCTTGCTTCACTCTGGTTTCGCCCTGCCTTCGCTCTGGCAAGGTTCCGGCCCTCCTCCGGTCCCGCTCTGGCTTCGCTCAGGCGTCGCTCTAGCCTCACACTAACTTCATTCCGTAACTTAACTCTTGCTTCACTCTGGTTTCGCCCTGCCTTCGCTCTGGCAAGGTTCCGGCCCTCCTCCGGTCCCGCTCTGGCTTCGCTCAGGCGTCGCTCTAGCCTCACACTAACTTCATTCCGTTACTAAACTCTTGCTTCACTCTGGTTTCGCCCTGCCTTCGCTCTGGCTAGGCTCCGGTCACCATTCCGGTCCCGCTCTGGCTTTGCTCTGGCTCCGGTCTAGCTCCGCTCTGGCTATGCCTTGGCTTTTCTCTGACTAGGCTCCGTTCACCGCTACGGTCCCGCTCCGGCTTGGCTCTGGTTTCGCTCTGGCTAGGCTCCGGTCACCACTCCGGTCCCACTCTGGCTTGGCTCTGGCTCCGCTCTAGCTACGCCCTGGCTTTGCTCTGGCTCCACTTCGGCTTCGCTCTGGCTAGGCTCCGGTCACCACTCCGGTCCCGCTCTGGCTTGGCTCTGGCTCCTCTCTAGCCCCGGCTTTGCTCTGGCTCCACTTTGGCTTCGCTCCGGTCCCACTCTGGCGTGGGCCTGGCTCCACTCTAGCCCCAGTTTTGCTCTGGCTCCACTTTGGCTTCACTCTGGCTAGGCTCTGGTCACCACTCCGGTCCCACTCTGGCTTGGCTCTGGTTCCGCTCTAGCTACGCCCTGGCTTTGCTCTGGCTCCACTTCGGCTTCGCTCTGGCTAGGCTCCGGTCACCACTCCGGTCCCGCTCTGGCTTGGCTCTGGCTCCGCTCTAGCCCCGGTTTTGCTCTGGCTCCACTTTGGCTTCACTCCGGTCCCACTCTGGCTTGGCTCTGGCTCCGCTCTAGCCCCGGTTTTGCTCTGGCTCCACTTTGGCTTCACTCCGGTCCCGCTCTGGCTTGGCTCTGGCTCCGCTCTAGCCCCGGTTTTGCTCTGGCTCCACTTTGGCTTCACTCCGGTCCCACTCTGGCTTGGATCTGGCTCCGCTCTAGCCCCGGCTTTGATCTGGCTCCACTTTGGCTTCGCTCTGACTAGGCTCTGGTCACCACTCCGGGCCCACTCTGGCTTGGCTCTGGCTCCGCTCTAGCTATGCCCTGCTTTTGCTCTGGCTCCACTTTGGCTTCGCTCTGGCTAGGCTCTGGTCACCACTCCGGTCCCACTCTGGCTTGGCTCTGGCTCCGCTCTAGCTACGCCCTGGCTTTGCGCTGACTCCACTTTGGCTTTGCTCTGGCTAGGCTCCGGTCACCGCTAGGTCCCGCTCTGGCTTGGCTCTGGTTTCGCTCTAGCTTCACTCTGGCGTCACTCTAACATCTTTCTTTAACTTAACTCTGGCTTGGCTCTGTCTTCATTCTGCCTTGGCTCTTGCTAGATTCCAGCCTCCCTCCGGTCCCGCTCTGGCTTCGCTCTGGCCTCACACTAACTTCATTCCGTAACTTAACTCTGTCTTTGCTCTGGCTCCGCTCTGTCTTTGCTCTGGCTCCGCTCTGGCTCCGCTCTGGCTCCGCTCAGGCTGCACTCTGGCTTTGCTTTGGCTTTACTTTGACTTTAGTTTAATTCACATACCTTATTTAACATAGGTTAGGGTCAAACACGCATTTTGACCTTGTTTGGGCGTTTGGCATAAGCTCTCTCACCACTCAGAGGCACCCAATCGAGAGATTTGGCTCCGGACCCGGGATCACCAATTCCGTACCTACCGCAGTAGGCCCCTGGGAGGGGGTATTGCAGATCTGGAGCTGCACCGAGAAATCGTACTATTAAAAGTATACAAAACTTCCAAAACAAAGTACTACGTGGTGTCGTTAATGCACCATGATAATATCCATAGAGATTTAAAAATGGACACCTTCAGTGAAGAAATAAGAACCATGGCAATGAAGCATGACTGGTGTCACATCTTGTAAAAGGGAAACAAATCGTTGCTCTTAACTGAAAACACGGGTATAAATGTAAGATAGATAGCAGATGCAGTTTATGTTGGTATTTTTTTTTGAATGAATTATTTACTGTGCATATTCCAAAATTTTACAATTTACAACTTTTGGATACATTTATTTGTTTTTACCTTATTGCTACCTTGACTTACATGACGCCTTGGTTCTCTGTTCTGCCAGGTAGCTCTTAACCTCTATGCCTCCTTGTTACTTAATTAGTCCCATTCTTACGCATCATCTTCCTTTCTTATATTCTTTACATTTCTGGCTCATTTTTCTTTTACTTTCTGCAAGAACTCACCAATACTTCTTACCTTCTTTTCCTCCTTTCCTGTTAACATTTTTATAACTACTATCCTCTTCTCTACTTTCTCCCATTTTTCCCTCCCAAACCTTTTTTCTCCTCATTGCAATCTCCTCACATTCTGTTACATCGTGTTCTATGCTTTCTTTCCCCCCACACAATTCACAAATTCCCTTTTCCCTCTTAGAAATATTGTTTCTGTTCTCATCCAAGCTAACCCTTTTCTCTCTTGCCTATTGCAGTAATCTACATATGCTTCTTGTCCCCAGTTTCTTTTTGTTTGCTTGTAAAATTGTAATGATTTCATGTTTTCTAGACTTCCCCATATCTCCTGCCTTTCTATAGCTTCTATTCTCATTTTACCAATTTACCCATATCGCTTATATTACTTTCCTCTAATATCCACATATCTTCCATTCCTGTTTTTTCCACAATTCCTCCTATCTCTGCCCACCAACTATAGCGTGTCAGGGATTGTAAGGCTGTATAAAGACGCGGGGGACACGAAAACGTCAAGAAAAGGACTCTGTGGGACATAAAGAAAAACTACACCCAGGAATGATGCTCCAATCCAAAGAAAACGTATCATTAACCCAAAGAAGACCATAAAAAGAGACATAAAAAGAGATGTTGCCTATCATGAGATTGTTGTAGACGCTGTCACTATACATCGCCGCCTGGCACGGCGTCCTATCAAGAAACAGCTCCTGACATCCCTAATGAAGAAGAAAAGGCGAAAAAATATAAAGGCTGGACTGTGTAGCAGTGGAAAAGTGATATTTTTTTTCTGACGAAACCTATTTTGAAGTTCAAGAGTACCGATCGAGTTTAGTTCGGCACTAATTAGGGGAACCTCTGCGTCCCGGCCACATACTGCAGGCTCCCTCAAACATCCATCAAAGGTTATCTTTTGGGAATGTTTTACAGTTTTCGGACCAGACCAGATGAATAGTGTGAAGTACATAGAAGTACGTAGGATTAAAGTGATTCCAAACTTGCGTAAGAGGTTTCCTGATGGTGATGGGATACTTCAACATGATTTGTGTCCCTGCCATAGCTCTAAGCTTACAAAGTTTTTTTGTGCAAGGAATAGTTGACATTGTTGGACTGGCCATGGAATTCGCTGGGTTTAAATCTGATAGAGAACTTGTGGTCCATCATTAAGGCTCGAATCATAAAGTTGGACTGTACCACAAAGTCCAAGATGATCGAAAGTGTTACCCAAGGTTGGTTTCGGGATCCAGAAGTGAAGGGGATGTGCAGGACACTCATAGATTCAATGTGTAAGAGGGTGAAAGATGTAATCAAAATGAAAGGAGACCACATTTAGTACGAGAATGTAAGAGAAACGAGGAAGTATTCATCGCAGAGTAATGCTTCCAATTTTCCTATTCATCCCAATTAATTTGCACAATAATGTATTTAGTTGTATGAATTTAATACATTTAGCATTATTTAAAAAGCGAATAGCTTCCTATTTTGCAAAAATATGAGTATAGGAAAATACAATCCAATGGCATGGAAATGGTTAACGTCAGAAACAATATTTAGCATAAATTGCGTGTGTTAACTTCTGCATTTTTGACGTAAAATGTTGTCTATTCGGATACCCCAAACTTGGTGGCCGCGCCGTGGCTGAGTGGTTAGACCGATTGCCTCTCACCAAGGCGATCCGGGTTCGATCCCAGGCGACCGCAAAGGAAGGTTTGTGATGGGGCTGGTTTCTTCCAGGTCCTCCTGTTTCCTCCGCCATTATTCCACAAATGGCTTCAGTCCACTTTTATCGCTCTCATCCCACGTTGGGCTGGACCCTCAATCCTAAATCCTTTATGAGGCTCAGTGCTTCGGTTTCCCTCGCCCCGACTTTCCATGCTAGTGGAAACTTGTCCCCTAACATCGTTTCGGTGATGTAAGGGAGGGAAACATATCTCCCTTATTCTTGGGGCATGTTAGCTACAACAGATATATGCTCAAGGTGTCCCCCTTGGTTGTAAGGTTAATATTCACCTGTAAAATCAGTGAGGCACCTCAAAGTGATGCACCAGAATGTCAGAAGAATGTCAATAATATTAAATTTAGCAAAACATTAAGAGAGACAGCTTCCCTTATGGATTAAAAAAATACAAAAACTATTTTTAAGTCACTAAAAGGTCAAGTTATGTTACGAACTTCACTCTTGCATGTAGGCGTCAGTTCCCAATTAGGAACTTTTCAGGGAGCAAGGCAATTAACATCTAATTTTCTGTACCTCAAGAGTTGTAATCCAGTTTTCTTATGGGAAAGACGAGGCTGCAGAAAAAATCGCTTTAGCATGCAAATGCTTCGTAAGAGAGGTGCGAAGGAGGACGTGAAAGAATTACTGACATACGCTGTCGAATACTTAACTTAAGCTGTTTTCCTTGTGAGGTTGAACTTACGGTTAGCGTTACCGGCCTTTCAGTTAAAGACTAATGTTGGATATCCAGTGTTTTATCCTTTAGGTTATAAGTTGAGGAATCACTGCATTCCATAAAAGTATTCCACACTGAACTGCATCATAGATAGATAAGATTGTATTTATAGAAGTTACGTAGTGTCTTAGTGCAGTTTTATAAATTTATTAGTGTTTAATAGTTATTGGCGTTTAGTACTTGCGTAATTTAATTAAAATGTGGAGACTGTGGGAATCGAACCTAACATGGATATGCTAATATGGATATCCATTCATACTTGTAATATATACCTAACAGTATTTCTAGTCTTTCTCGAGTTCTAAAGCGTTTATGACATATTTAATTATTATGCGGAATGTACGTGATTATTTATTTAAATTGTTCTTAACAGAAGCCCTCTACTCCCCAGAAACTGCACTGCTTAATTTTATTCAAACTTGTAAAGTTAGCAGACATCTTTGTAAAAAGCTTCCAGCATTTAAAAAGAGTAATAGAGTTTCCTTACTAGTTTATCTTTAATTCCTTAGTTCGCTTTTTTACTTTTGAAGTATTTACTGCTTTGTTATTTTTTTCTTTTTTGCTACCATCTTATTCCTTTTATTTTAACGCTCACTTATTTTAAGGTGTTTCTTTATTAAAGTGGATAAGAAGTAAGAATGAGGGGGGGGGGGGGTTGAACTAGGACGTGAATCAGCGACGAAAGAAAAGCTTTCATTGTTTTGTCGGCATTCGAGTGCAATGGACGCGATGCGTGGTTGCCTTGATTGTTTTTTGCTCCTTCCAACCATGTATTGCTAATTGACAAAGAACCTCCAAGAAAAGAGTCAAGTAGGCAGTAGCAGTATCCAGTAGGCACTGAAAAAAAGAAGGCGATAGACGATATAAAATGGAGGATAATAACTGATACAGAAAACTGTAAAAGGTAATCTTATGTACATACTGTCGTATAAATAAATAATTTCAGTGGCGGCTGGTGGGTTAAATTATTGGTGGTGCACAAATGAAAAATAAAATACAGAGTAGTAATGACTCACCTATTTATAC
This sequence comes from Mantis religiosa, assembly GCA_030765055.1. Taxonomy (NCBI): domain Eukaryota; kingdom Metazoa; phylum Arthropoda; class Insecta; order Mantodea; family Mantidae; genus Mantis; species Mantis religiosa. The sequence continues at coordinate 201,856,535 of CM060951.1, read as the reverse complement.
AGATTCTCTGCTCTACTCTCCTTATACCCTGCGAATCTATCGATAACTTTTGCGTTGAAGTCGCTGATCTTCATAACAAACTCTCTCTCAATTGAAAGCATTGCTAATGCTGACAATCTGTCCTGTGACATTGTGTTCCTAAGGAAAGTTTTTACTCTTTTTAAAGTTGAGAAACAGCGTTCTGCTTCAGCGGTACACATTGGCATAGTTAACAGTACTCGGAGGAATTTGACATATTCGCTGAATGTAGCACATAAATTGTTTTCCTTAATAAAGTCCATCAAGCACAAAGCGCCGGACATTCCACGAAATTCCTCTCGACTGTAAATTACAGTCAGTTCTCTATGAATTTTTGTTACAATGTTAAAAGGATAAAACCTTATTGTTTCTCTAAGGGAATCCTCTGGAAATGTCTTAGAAATTTTCTTGATGAAACAAAGTCGAGGCTACCAGATGTTCCGTGAAGCTAAATCTGTCCTTTGCTTCTCTAAGAATGTCACAGACTTCAGGAGCTTCTCTTCTTTTCACATTATGATCTTCTGTTCTTCTCCTCTTAATTGCAGTTTCTTCGTGTTCCTCGATATCCACGCTATTTCTTACCTTTTGCACTTCCATTTCAAATGCGTTTAGCTAGGCGATGGCAAATGTTGCATTGCAGTCCCGTTTCTGCAGCTGATTGTACAAAATGTCCACATGGGGCATGATCTTGTAGAAGAAAGACAGCCAGAATACAAAATTAGAATCTTTCAAAGTTGCCATAAACCCAGAAGCCTGAACAGGTGTGGCGTTATTGTTTAACAGAGCTCTCTTCTGAATAACCTCCATGCATTTAATTAATTTCTCCCTGTGTTCGAAAAGCAGGACACACAGAAGTTAAGCCTGAAGGTCACGCTATAGCCGTTGCTAAGAGTAGCAGGAGCTAGGTTTATAAACCTCCATTTAAGCAATGTATAAGAAGCCACTACCATATTTTCACCTTCCCGCAACCCCCTCAGAGAACTCACATTTGGGCGAAATCTTAGGTTAACACTTCGCTGCAAACCTGGCGGCTCCTACAGCTAACCTCTGTTTATTTCGACTTCTGCGGTCATGGGCAGCTACAGACAATAAGCGAAATTGAAACATGTTTGTATATAAAACAATGCAAACAAGTACAGCTTTAATGTGCAAAATACACCTGTTGTGCATTCAGAATCAGTGGGTGTAGCGCAAATCTGCAACCTTATGGAGGAACCGCCCCTGAATAATTTATATGTTGATTTATTATATTAAATGTTGATTACCGTCAAGGAGTTAAAACGATAACATTGGTTACCCCGATGTGGTAATGAAACATAAAGAAGTTGCCAATTAAACAACAGTTCACTCTTACGTGAGTAGAAGTTTTCTGTCGCATTTATTTCATCCTGTGACAAATATGCAGCGTAGACTGTATGCTGTGTTGTAAATTGTGTATTTGGAAACATAAACAATAGGAATTAATGTTGAAATGGCAACCCAGGAAAACAACGATGTTCCAGCCATAGGATGCGAAGCTATCCTCCGTTTTGGTCTGAAAAGCCCGAAATTTGGTTTTTCAAAGTGGAAGCCCAGTTCAGTATTAATATAATCACACCCAAAGAGACAAAATTTAATTACATAATTGCCCAACTCGAACCAAAATATATTCAGAATATTTGGGACATAGGCCGGGGTGTTATAAAATTTTAATTATCACCCAGTAGTTTTTAATCTAGAGGGTTGAAAATTTTTTAGTGTCATCATTGATCCCTCGGGACATAATGTTGGTAGTTTCAGTGATTTGAGTCCTTTTGTTTTTATTACAGTGAGTGTCAGAAGTGACTGAGGTGTAAGATAGAGAAAATTGAGACTCGTAGTGTGATCAAGTTCCTGTGTTTGAAGGGCAAAACTGCCTGGGAAATCTATGATGAGATGACGGCTGTTTATGGAAATGATTACCCATTGTATGACACTGTTGTGAGGTGGAAAAGGAGTTTTCAAACTGGTCACATGTCCGTAAGAGTTGAGTCAAGAGCTGGAAGACCGTCAATGACAGACGATGCTGTCACAGTTAAGAAAGTGGAGTGTTTAATACTGGAAGACAGGCGAGCAACCATCCAAATGATCATGAATGAGAGACAGTTATGGACGTGTATGGAAAATTATTCATGATGAACTGCACATGTCTAAGGTGTCTGCACGGTGGGTTTCACGTTTGCTAACCCCTTTCCAAAAGCAAACACGGCGTGACCTTTCAAGACAGATGTTGAGGCTTTTGGAACAGGATGAAGATAATTTTTTTTGGTCGTCTGGTAACCACGAATGAATCCTGGGTGTATCAGTATGATCCAGAGACCATGAAATGAGTTGGAATGGAAAGATGCCGATTCCCCCCTCCCAAACAGGTAAAGGGGCAAAAGTCAGCTGGGAAGGTCATGTTTCAGTTTCCTGTGACTATCGTGGAGTCATCCTTACAGATTATCTTGCCAAGTGTCAAACCATTACTGGCAGATACTACTGCAATCTTCTTGACAAGTTACGAGCAGCTCTGGTTAAGAAACGACGCGGTATGCTCTCCAAAGTTGTTCGTCTTCTGGCTGACAATGCACCAGCTCATTCATCTCAAGTTGCACCCCCCAGGGGCCTACTTCGGTAGGTGCGGGTTTGGCGCACCCGGGGTCCCGAGCCAACAGTCTCCCTCGTGTGGGCTCCGCTTCGTGGTTGAGGGAGACGGTGAACAGGCCCACCCACGTGTAGGCCGTCCGTGGAGACCCGTGGAGAAGGATTTTAGATTCTCTTCTAGTTTAGAGTTTAGGATTTAGTGAATGAAATTTTTAGTAGGTTTTGATTGATGTCTTTTATGTACGTGTATTTTTAATAGGTTTTGTTACACTTGTATAGTTTTTAGAAAGTTTTATATCTGGCTTTTGCCATGATTAGTTTTTTAAAGGGCGCTAATGACCGCCGTAGTTGAGCGCCCTTATATATCATCATCTCAAGTTGCAGTTGACAAAACAAGAGAATGTGGCTTTGAGACTTTGCAGCATCTTCCTTTTTCGCCCGAACTCGCACTAAGTGACTTTTTCTTGTTCCCGAAAATGAAGAAACAGTTGCGTGGTCGCCGATTTGACAACACAAATGATGTCATTAATGAAGTGGAAGAGTGATTTAAAGCAAATTCTGCAGACTTCTAAAATCGAGGTATTCGGAAGGTCAAGAAACGCTGGGAAAAATTTGTAAATCTGGATGATTATTATGTCGAGAAGAACTAACAAATACATATCAACACAAACTCTCTATCACAATTTTAAAGGGTTATAATTAAAACTTTACGACACCCCTCGTAAAAACAGGATCAGAAACTGCCAAGTATACGGCTGCCAAATCACGACTCCTGGAAATTTTTAAAGTGAGTGAAGATATGAAAATCAAAAGATTTTTGATATTTCTGTTGTGCTTTTATGTGATATGTGAATAAATTATTGTGTCTATTTCATGATCAGTACTGGTGCTTACTATATTAATGTCTATTTTCATGTGTATTTAATAATTCTGGCGCTTATTGCGCAAAGCTCTAATAATAATGAAGTCAAATTAACAAGAGCGCAATAAATTTTGAACAGGTATTGGAGGTGATGTGAGTTGAAGTTTATGATGAATATATAGCAAGCAGCGGCAGCAGATGATGTGAATCATTAACATATGGTGCCATCAACACAAAGAGGCTGGCAGTATGGAAATGTCAGGACAGTGATTTAGTACAGACGTCAGAACATCTGGACGCTGTAGCGAATATTCAAACACTGCTACACGGAGTGTATTGCAACACTGTCTTCAACTTTCAAAGATGGTGTATAAGGATGTCCTCAAAGAGATTTATTACTGTCCCTCAGAGCAAAAACTTACTGCAGTTTTATTCCTCTTACTTTAGTCCGATGTACGATAAAATATGAGCAGTAAAACCATAAACAGCAATTACTGTTAAGTAACAGTACTGAAGCCTATAGAGCGTACTGTATTGAGCCCACAAATACGAAATTTTGGAACAAAGTCTTCCAAAAATGAGGAATAACTTTTTAAGAAAATTCCTCCATCCCAAACTACTTATCACTACGGAAATAAGTGCGTAATCCTTTATATATTTATTTGATATTTATTTTTACAGTTTCCATTACAAATACATGAAATTGCTGGACCTAAGATTTATTCGCTGACTCAGGTCCCTTGGCCATAAACCTTTGCTTTTCCTGAGCAGAATGTTGCCATTTCTTCTTGACCTTCACTTGTTTTACCCTAATCCACTTTTCTCTTAACCTATATAATAATTCTCTTGTACATCTATTTTTCTTTTCACTCATTCCCCTTAACAAGCGTAACGCCACTATCTCTTTGCTCACGCTGTCCCATTTCTTATCCCATATTTTTCTCCTGCAATTTGTTAACTCCTCACATTCTACCAGATAATGAACAGTGCTCTCTTCATCTCCACAAAATTCACACATCGCTACTTGATTACCTCTCAACCTTTTTAGATATATTATTCCTACTTTCATCCATGCTATGTGTTCTCTTCCAGTTTTGTCACATTGATCTATTTGCCCTACCCCATTCTGCCTTTAATTGCTTATACGATTTCAAAGATTTCTTTTCTTTTATACTTTCCCATATCTTCTGCCTATCTATGTTTTGTACTCTGGTTTTCACTTCCTTCCAAAAACAGCTTCATTTGACTCCTCTGCTCTCCAGAAATCTCCCATACCTATCTTCGATACAATTCTTTCCAATTCCTAACACCATTTGAGTTCTTAATGCTTTTCTGTTACTTCATGCACAGATTCAATAATTCCCCTTTCTGCGCTTTAATAAACTTATACAGAATTTCAGTATTCTCTCTATTATTATTCCCCACCTTTTTGTATTACCCAACTCAAGTAATGCCACTTCTCTTGGTGCCGTTTTTTATAAATAGTACTTTAATATATGTCCAATTCAGTGATTTAATTGGGGTGTACTTCCCGTTTACAAAAAAAAAAAAAAAAAAAAAAAAAAAAAAAAAAAAAAAACAGCTTGTACACAAACATGACATAATTTACTACCTGATGCTTTCTGCATGGTCGTAAAGAAGATAAATGAAAAACTCTTCTCAGTATAGACCGTCTACGTTGCTCCCATGCATTCGTAATTCATGGCATGACTTGCTGGCTTAGGTAACCTATTAACCTTGTAGCCTTGTAGAAAGCATTCGAAATGTTACACAATAAATTAAGCGTTAATGTATTGCCAATGCAAAAATAAACATTGCATCCACATATAATGTATCCAAACCTTGCTTTCTCATTTTCTGCAGCCTGCAGCCTCCTTCACTTTATCCCTTCTCCGGGGATTGTTGAACAAAAGAGGTCGCAGATAAATGATAGGTGCATGTGAATATAGAACTTCGAAATTCTTTATTTTTCTACTAGTTTTATAACAAATAGATGAAGTGCTGTATTCCCTCCCAAAATTCAATACCGACATCATGTTTTAAAGTCCCCTGAACAAAAAAGGTTAGAAAGTTTTTCAAAGGGTGCATTTGAGAAAATGTGTCTGTTCTTTGAATATAACCGAAACTTTCCTGCAAAATAAAGAAGAAGGAAAGAAGGAGGGAGAGAAGGAAAGGAGAGACTAAAGGAGAGAAGAAAGAGAAGAGAGGGAGAAAGGAGGGAGATAAGGGAGGGACGGTCGGATGGAAGGAAAAAGGGAGAGAAGGAAGGAGAGGGAGTGAGGAAGAGAGGGAAGAAAAGAGGGAGAAAGGAAGGATAAAGTACTATAAGTAGGTTAAGTAGCAAACATAGTGTAAGTTCAACATCTTCCAACGAAGATTTTCTTGTGGACATTTTTTCTTTATTTTTTAGAAAATCTAAAGACCAATGAGTTAATGCCTCACTAAATCTTACTTCTGAATCATTTAGACGGTTTTTATTCTCCTCTTCTCTTACCTCTCTCACTCACACACACAATAGACTTGTAGCAGTATCCAGTAGGCATTGAAAAAAGTAAGACGAGAGACGATATAAAATGGAGAACAAGAACTGATACAGAAAACTGTAAAATGTAACCTTATGTACATACTGCAGTGTAAATAAATAATGTAAATGTTGATTAATTATATTAAGTAATTATATTAAATAATTATACAAAATAATTATATTAATTATAATCATTAATATAATTATACATTATTTTCTAAGAAGCTGACTAGGTTTGTAATCTCCTAACTCGACACTATATATATATATATATATATATATATATATATAAAAGTTTGTGCAATTAGTTACAAGTATATTTTAATTTCCCCTTTTGCCTAGTGGAAGCATTCTATGAGGATCTGGGAAAGTATAGGTGGAATGGCTGATAAATTATAAGTACAAGTTTTAACGAACACACAATTCGTTTATTCATTACTGGATAACTCTGAATTTTAACAATGTATATCTATGTTTTTTGTGGTATGAATTACATAAATTTTGTTCTAATCTTCTAAGTAAATCCTTTAATGGATTAGTGCACAAAATATTTCTATGAAAATTGTAATTGCTCCACCTCTCCTGTTAAGTCCCGTTATGTAGTTTCACTTTTGGAAATTATATATTTTTACCATACTTCTGTCGGCCGGTGTCCCTTGCCTGTCCTCTTGTAGCTTCCTATGATGAGTCGCTGACGTGACTGAATTCCCTCGTCCGTCCGTCCGTCCGTCCGTCGCAAGCTGGCAGGTTGAGGAACAGCCCGAGGATGGTTAATACGTGTACCTACCCTGGATAGGGCTTAACCACTAAGTAGCGGGGATGCGAGTGTTACCGGATGGCAGGTGAAATTTAGGTGGTAGGTGTGAAAGGGGATAGCTGAGTAGCTCCTCAAAAGTTGTGAAATGGGATGCAATGCATCGCTGGAGGAACATGGTTTATGTTTGAAAAGTAAGATTATATTTTTGAAAGTTCAGGCAAAGAACTTGGGTGTGTAAATTTTATGTGGTAGCCTTAGTGTTACAGGAGACATCTAGCGCCTAAAGCACGAACTCCTTGATCCTGACCAGCTATGGATGACTTGGGCGTCTTAATACAGATGTATTATTTTATCTTGACAGGAATCCTGCGCGGTAGGGATGAGTAGTAACTGTGGTGGGGATAGTGCACCTATCACCACAATGCGTCACACGCGTAAGATTACGAGAGGGGAGCGCGGTGCATACGGTATCTAAAAACAAATTTCATTCTCGAAGCCAATATTGCAGCTCTTATAAACTAAGTTGTAATTCTTACTATGGTAGTAATCTCCACACTTTTGTTGGATTGGCCACGCCGTGGCTCAGTGGTTAGACCGCTTGGCTCTCACCAAGGCGACCCGGGTTTGATCCCACGGCGCTGGGGCGGGTTTTTTCCGGGATCTCCGGTTTCACCCGCCATCTCATTCCACCGGTGCTCCATCTTCATCTCATGTATCACCAGTGTCATCGCCTACGGTACGGTGTGTAGTAAAAGCGGGCGTTAAACACTACACATTTCATTTCATTTTGTTGGATCTTAAATAGTACATAGGCATTTGGAACAAAACCCTGTTCTCCTCCAGCAGGCATGATAAACAACTGTCGGCCTTTCAATATCGCTGCAGAGTCCCTGTAACGTATTTCACTCCAGGCATATGGTGCAGTATGTGCTGTATTTATATATCTCGATATCTCCGAATATTTCGTAAATACTTAAGCCTTTTTGCACTTGTGGTGCGATGTTCGACTAAAATTTGTCTGTCACGCTTAGTGCTTTTTTTTTCCTTCAAATAATCCTAGCTTCAAACGAACTCTTAATGTTCAGATACTGCCTTGAAAGCCAGTAGAATTTTTAAGCTTCATAAGCACTTTCTTCAAAGTTGGTCTTTGTTTTTCTGTGATTTAAAAATTATTCATAGTTCGCCTAACTACTTCTGAATTAAAACATCCAAATTAGATTTTGTGCATGTTCTTAATCTTTGTTTACTGGGTATAGAGAAGGACTTCGGTGCACTTGCACCAATGGCTTTTCTTTCCTTAATAACTTTCCTAAACTGCTTTCAGACACAACTGTTGCCTCAGATACCCGTCCCCAGATTTTTATAGCTGACCCAGACCATTGTTCCTTTTTTATAAATCTGTGGATATTGGTTATTAATTCTCGTGTTTTTAAATATAAAACTTTATTACCTAATGTGCTGCTAGGAGGCGTCATTTATAAATGTTCTCTTGGAAACAAGAGACAAGCACATTTTGAAACAAGCTGTAGTGCTACCGAGTAGCTCTGCACGTGTTTCATTGCTCGCAACTGGTACGCAACTGACCTGCCCTCCCTCCAGTTGCAAACGTTCTGAGGTGGACTCGTCCAGATACCACTGCGCATCGCTCTGCACTTTTCAAGATAAAAAAATAAATCTGTAATATACTTCAAGGCGCAACATAACCCAGCGTAACCCAGTGCGCGGGGATTCTAGCGCCTAAGGCACGAACTCCCTAATCATAGCCAGTTGTGGATGACTTGGGCGTCTTAGTAGTGTACTTCAAGGCACAACATAAACCCAGCGCAACCCAGTGCGCGGGGACATCTAGCGCCTAAAGCACGAACTCCTTGATCATGGCCAGCTGTGGATGACTTGGGCGTCTTAGTAGTGTACTTCAAGGCACAGCATAAACCCAGCGCAACCCAGTGCGCGGGGAATCTACGGAGATTCTACGGAGATGATATCGAATTGAGAGAAGAATATTTCCAGCAAGAAGGAGCAACGTGCCATACACCATGGAATTTGTAACCAGTTTCTTTGATAATCGAATATCAAAAGGTATGTGGCCCTCCAGATCCCCTTACCTAACCTCACCAGATTTTTTCTTGTGGGCGTATATAAAAATAGAATGTACAAGTGTAGACCACGGACAATTTATGTTCTCAAGGATCCCATTCGAGCAGAAATAGGTAACATTGGCGAGGATACTGTCCCTAAAACTTCAGAAAATATGGTGAGACGAGTGCAAAGTTGTATGGTTGCTGGTTCCAACATTTTCTCTGAGATGTAAATAGTGTAGTGTAATCTACCAGTTGTGCATTATACTTTCCCAAAGTTGGACGTGTGTCCTGTTGTTGGTTAAAAAATTATGGACTATTAAATAGGTTCAGGTTTATATGGATCGCACTGTATGTTGAAAACATAGTACATATCAGCCTATTATTATTATTTTTATTATTATTATTATTATTATTATTATTATTATTATTATTATTATTATTATTATTATTATTATTATTATTATTATTATTATTATTATTATTATTATTATTATTATTATTATTATTATTATTATTATTATTATTATTATTATTATTATTATTATTATTATTATTATTATTATTATTATTATTATTATTATTATTATTATTATTATTATTATTATTATTATTATTATTATTATTATTATTATTATTATTATTATTATTATTATTATTATTATTATTATTATTATTATTATTATTATTATTATTATTATTATTATTATTATTATTATTATTATTATTATTATTATTATTATTATTATTATTATTATTATTATTATTATTATTATTATTAGTATTATTATTATTATTTACACTTCATTCTATATTATCACTATAAACCTGTGGAACTATAGGTATACCTTCTATAACTTTTTTGTATTGAAACAACCCGCTCTGCAAGACGGAAACCTTTGTAAACGGAAAATAAGTGCCGGAACGATCACGTTCCGTTTTAGAGAGGTTTTACTGTATATTAACCAAAAGAAAAACGAATTCAAAGATTAACATCACTATAGGCGAGTGACTGATGGGCAATTGTTTTACAGGTAAAAATCCACTGGCATGAGCCCTCTATCACGGAGCTACACACAATTTTGTATACAACTTCGATATTCATACGTAAATTGCTTGACTGTCGGTTCCACAGCTTGGAGATCTGTCACCCGGAGCCGCACTTACTGACCCGTGAACTACTTCCTGCCCCAGCCCACTCGTTATCTTGGAGCTTGTAACGCACTGAGCTCGAAACGCCACACTGTTCTCACACTACTTATTATTCATTGTCTACTTTATATATACGCCGGGTACGGTAGATCTTTCTGGAATTGGAAGCCTCTGGAAGTGCAGTCAAAAAAGGTCTTCTTGGGTAATAATACTGTTCGCTTCCTGACTTCAGCTGTCCTTATTACGGCAACTTGCTTTCTTTTCGTGACGTCAGTCAGTAGCTGACCTTGAGCGCGTGTTAATTTGCGCACTCGCCGATGTGACATTATGTAAAATCTGTTTAGTTTCATCTCAAACCTTTTGTCAAACTCAAGATGAATCGAGATTTAACTGTATTGGAACACCACAGTGAAGCGAAATAATTATTAATTTTTAGATGAGTCGTATTTATTACACATCTGCTTCACTTTCGTACCTATTTTGAGGACATGTTTCGCAAATCATCGTTTGCATCTTCTGCTCTTATGCGACTAAAGCTCGATCCAGTGGTATGGGTAATTCTGGAGTTGCTGCTGCCATCTGTTGATTTAGTGATGAACTTAAATGTGGGATTCTCTTCTAACGGGATTTCAAAGTTCATTAGTTGGTTTTTATGTTTTTCCATGTATATCCTCTCCCATATGACGAGTTTACTATGATTTTGTACGTATTTTAGTAATTCGGTGCTATCTTCAATTTCATGATTTTCAGACCAGAAATGAGCTGCTATTGCGGACTTATCAATATTTTTGTATCTTAAGTGCCTGAAGTGTTCTTTCTTTCTAGTGCCTATGTTTCTTTTTGTCCTCCCTATGTAAATTTTTTCACAGTCTTTACACTTAATCTTGTAAATGCCTGACTTTTCCTCTGGTTTTGTCTTATCAGTATTATTACTGTGAAGTAGGTTTTTAATGTTGTAATTGTTTTTGGTGCCAATGTTATATTGTATTTCTTGAATATTTTTTGGAACTTTTTGTGGCCCAGGGGTGGTAAGTAAATTTAGCAAATCTAATTTCTTGTTTTATTGGTGTGAGAGCTGTGATCTGTTTTAATCTCTTTTGAAGTTTGAATGCTTTTAGTTTTTTATCTACAAAGTTTTTTCCATATCCATATTTAATTGCAGTTTTTAAGATTTGATGGTATTCGTCTAAATATTTGAAATAAGGTACTTTCTACATATTTTCCCGCTTATTAACATTCTAGATCTAATGAACTGTCTATGTAATAGAAACGAGAAGCCTAAGTTGCCACGATTGAAGTACTTATTGAAGAAGCCTATTACAGGGACCACCAAGTATACCCTGAGGGCCGCCTTTATTTTTTATTTTTTTTTTTTTTTTTTGCAATTTTACGTCCTGCAACGTTAAGTCATATCGGACCTTGAATGAAATGGGTGAAGTGATGCTCAAATGAGTCCGGGGTCCATGGAGCTTACAGTTACCTGACATTCGTCTATCAGGTTAAGGGGAAACCCCGAAAAATACCTTATCCAGGTATCTCACCCTAACCGAGATTCGAACTTGGGAGCTCTTGAACCTCATGAACATACGCTACCGAGGTGGGCGGGGCCACCTTTAGGCGCCATAAACTGCCAATACCACACTTCCGTACTGCATGAAAGAAAAGTCACGAATTTTAGAAATACACCTATCGAGGTCCCGTCAACATCATGATTACCTCACTAAAGTTTCTGCTTATGTTTCCAAGTCTTCATTCTCATTTGAAACACCATTTCAGAATATCTTGTAAAATTTTTAGAATTAAATTTCCCCTTTTTAATTTTCAGAACTTCCTACTTACATTTGTAATTTCCTGAATTCTCCGAAATGCGAGCAAATGGATTTGTTGAGTTCCATTGTTTTAGATACACTGACTTATAATAAATGACTCTTCATCAATTTTTATATTGCCTAGATAATAGTCTTTTCTCTGGACAAAATTCTAACTTGTGCTTCTTACACTGTGCAATGATTTTCTCGCGTGGAAGTTATTCAGTAGCATTATTTATAGTGACTCTACAATTTCTTGATCAAATAGAAATGTTTCAAGTCAATTATGTTAGTATCAGCTTATACTAAACTGTATATAGAAGAACGTTTAGGCGCATTAATAAACACGGAGAAAATGATAGGAGAAATGCGCCCAGTACCGCACAGTGCCCAGTACCGTACGGTGTCAAGTTGCCAATAGATAATAGAAACTCATGGTGTGTATTTAGACAAACAACTATCTTTTGTTACCAACGGACAGCTTTACCTCCTCTTTGACCGTTGAGTCAGAAGTTATTGTTCAGAGAAGTCGTGTAGTGAACTGGAGCTGTGCTCTTAATAACTTGCTGACATTGCTGCTGTCTTGTCCAGTGAAGAACTAATTAAGTATTTGTAGTCATATTATTTGGTATTAAGTAGACTACACAAACACAAAATACAGTGTCGGTTTAAAAGAATCCGGCTTTGCTATGACGTTATATATACGTACGTGTGAGTTGCTCAGTACCGTACGATTGCAATTTTCCCAGTACTGTACGCGAAGGTACATTTTATCCCCTGAACTTGCACTGACATTATATTAATTTTCGTCTATAGGCTTTCCTGTCAACATGGAGGCCAAAAATAAAGGAAAATGGTTAGAAGAAAATATGAAACAAGCAATAAAGAATGTGATAGAAGGATCAATGTGCCTGGGAGTAGCAATATATATTGCTGAAACATTAACATCGACTCTGTATAAGTTGATGTTGCAGGGAAAGGCACAAAAACAGAAGAACAAACCAATAGCAAAAGGATGCAAGACTGAAATTAATAAAACTATAAATAGAGAACCTAGCTCTAACTCTGTGCCAACAGAAACTGGAAATAGTGAACAGCCTTAGGAGACTAAAAGAAAATGAAATTTTGGAACCAAAACCAGTGTTGATTGAAGTGTTCTAACAGAGTGTATTATTTGCTTAGAAGTCACAGACGTGGCTTGGGTTCAATGTAATTAGTGTATCGTACAAGGGTTGGACAAATTGAATGTACAGGGCAAGAGAACATTGATTTTTACAAATCTAATCACTGGGTTTAAAAAAAAAATCATTATTTCTAAGATATTTTTATTTTGTTGTGATAATATCTAGAGAACGTTTTGAAAAATATATTATCATATTACCGTGTTATGTTTTTATCTCAAAAATACAATAATTATGATAACAATAATTATTTTGTGATTTATTATGCAGTTCTAAAATCTATATATATAAGGATACAACAATCAGCATACATATTGGAAATGGAAAGTATAGTAAATGGATACATACAAATCAAGGTGTAAGACAGGGTTGCAGTTTGTCTCCTATCTTATTCATAATTTATATAGATGATCTGATTAGAGAGTGGATGTTTAAGGTTAACGGAGGCATTCATCTTGCACCAAATTTTATTCTTAAGACGATGCTATTTGCGGATGACACATAATTATAAGTAAAACTGAAGACAAGCTGCAAAGAGCAGTATATATTTTACAGAAGTTATGTAAGAATTATAATTTCAAAATTTCCACAAATAAAACAAAAACAATGGCGTTTCGACGTAAAGACACTGTTAGAACCAAAATAGTAATTGATGATATTATCTTAGAGCAAGTTACGGGTTTTAGATATTTGGGAACATATGTCAGTTATAAATATGAAAATGATTTTAAAAATAAGTTACCAATGCTTCAACAAATATGCGGCATAATAAATAGAAGCCTAAAATCTAAAACCAGAAAAGAAACGCGGATGAAATTTTATAAAGTAATGGCTGTGCCTGCTTTTCTTTTTGGTTCTGAAACATGGACATTAACAAAAGAAGGCAAAAACAAGATACAGGCTGCCGAAATGAGATTTTTAAGAGCAGTAAAGGGATGTACTCTTTTAGATAAAATTACAAATGAAAAAATAAGTGAAGATTTAGAAATAAGTTCTTTAGAAGAAAAAATAATAAATTATAGAAATGAATGAAGGGAGCATATTGAGAGAATGCCGAGAGATAGGATCCCAAGAAGAGTTATAAACTATAAACCTAGAAGACAGAGACATCCGGGAAGACCACGAAAACGATGGTCAGACATGTTTTAAGCCGAAACAGGCAGCATTGCCTAGTCCTTGGAGTGGAAGAAGAAGAATTATGCAGTTCCTCTTCCTTTATTTAGAAATATGTATTTATTTACGTCTGTCTGCAGTTATTACTAATATTTACTTTAGTTTTTAACATCAACATGACTCGCGTTCATGAATGGTCATTACTAATGCTGTTTCTGTATGTTATTAGCTTCATATTAATAGTAACACGCTACTTGTTCTCCATTGCATTTTCTTTGAATTTTGAAAAAAGCTTAGGTGTGTGGTACTAATTTTAATGATAGTTTCAGAAATTTCATTGTTGGCCATGACAGCAGAGTTTATATTTTGGAAGATGAAGTTTCTGGAAGTAAGCCTAGTGTTTTATTTATTGTCTTTTGTTTCTGTGATCGTAAAGTTCCCAGAATCCTTTACGTGTGGCTGAGTTGAAGTCTATATGCCCGATTGCTCATGAACACGCACGCCTTGCCCATTCTGTGTTGTTGTCAATGGCAAGTATATTTTGGCTCTGAATAATGTCCGGCGCCGAATTGTGTACTGTTGTGCTCCCAATCTGCATAAATCACAGGCTAACTAGGCCCACTCTTAAAATCTCTGCAATCGAGGGAATGAGAGAGAGTATACTGCAGAGGTGTAGGGTCGGTGACGACCATCTCTGCAATAAATTAAGTGATCAATATCTAACATGACGAATGGCCGGTTTTGTTTCACAATTCTTCTTCAGGTACCACGATAAGGTCGTGCCAGATTTACCTCATTCGCAGTTGGCATTCAGTTATTTAGGTCAAAGTTGCGAGGGATGAAATTAAGCCTTAAATATAGTGCTAAACGTATGAAAGTTAGAGCACCGCACATAGGCTACCCGAGCGTTTGTACTTCTACCGTAACCACTAAGAGGGAGAGATGAAGGGAGGGTATACGAAGGGCAGTCTGATTTAATGGTGATAGGCACAGCACAGTGGGGTCTCAGCAGCCCCTTTGATGCTCCTATATGCTGTAGGCGCGACACACACACACACACACACACACACACACACACACACACACACACATACACACCACACAGAGGAAATTTTTCTCCAATGTTATTGCTTTTAGTTTCTCTACCACTCACTGAAGAAATGGCTACACTCCGTAGTAGTTTCATTGTTGGTACTCCTGGTTCCCACCTGTGAGAACCAGGCAAGTTCAGACATGTTCAGTATCGCCTACCGCTGCAATGGAGGTAACACGCAAGGAACAATATGCGGCTTTGAAATTCTGCTTTCGTCTCAACAAATCTTCATTTGAGGCCTATACAATGTTACAGGAGGCCTATGGAGAGTCTGTTGTTCCTTATAGCACAGCTAGAAGGTGGTTTAAAATGTTTAAATAGGGGACACAATCAATTTTAAAGGAAGGTGGACCTGGTGCTCCAGTTACTGCTCTTACGGAAGAAAACTTCAACACTGCTGCTGCCATTGTGAGAGAGGATCGACGAATTACCTTAAGATCACTTTCTGAAATACTGAAATATGCCACCCACACGTTGGTGACAGAAACCTTACACATGAGACGTGTTTGTGCGCGATGTGTTCCAAGACTGTTGATTCCCGAACAAAAGGTCATTTGCATGCAGTTAAAGTTGATGTTAGTGGAAGATCCGGAGTTTTTTTCAAACGTAATCACTGCTGATGAAACTTGGCTACATAATTTTGATCCTGAGAACAAACAGCAAAGCTCAGTGTGGAAATCTTCATCGACAACCCCCCAAAAAGTAAAAGTGGTTGCTTCAGCTGAGAAAGTTGCGGTCATCTCATTCTTTGATATTCATGGAATGGTTTATCAGCGTGTTGTACCTGCACAAACATCAGTAACTGGACAATACTACAGGGGTGTCCTGAAAACATTGCAAATCCATATTAGGCGCAAAAGACCGCATTTTCGTGAAGCAGGATGGATGCTGCACCACGATAATGCGCGGCCGAATATTGGCATTGTTGTTGCTCAATATCTTGAAAAAATCAACATGAAGTGCATCCGTCACACTCCCTACAGTCCGGGTTTAGCCCCATGTGAATTTTTTCTATTCCCTAACTTGAAGAAATGCCTTCATCAGATGCAGTGGCAAAGGCTGCGGAGACAATTTTGAAGGTCTCTCAAAAATGGTTTCCAGCATGTCTTTGAAGACTGGCAGAAAAGCTGGAACAAGTGCATCGCATTCAGGGGAGGCTATTTTGAGAAGGACAGTCAAAATTATGAGGATGAGTAGAGATACGTTCTCAAAAAAAAAAAAAGTGATCATTCTTTATTGAACCGCCCTCGTACATTCCCCAAATTTCTTGCCCTTCCATTTTATCTCCATTATCATTTCATATCATCCCTCATCTGGTGGTCTCTTTCATGAGGCACTAGTAGTACTGAGTGTCTCGGCGCTGCATGGCAGGATGATGTGAACATTTAATTTACTGAAAATAGTCTTTTCTTCAGTAATGCGAATTTTGATAGTGTTTTGTCTTTGTTTATATTTATGTTATATCCAGTGATTCAGTTGTGTTTATAACATTTAATAAATATCCTGGTGATGGGAGAGATGCACACTCCTGAAACGTCGATTTCTAATCGTCTTTTCAACTGGCTTGCTTCCCGAGAACAACTTGAGCATCTTGTAAAAATTTTGTTGTTCTCAAAATTCTCTCTAACAAGTTAAATATATTTTCATGCCAAAAGAAATGCAGATTTTGAATGTTATGAGAGTGATCTCTGAAGTGCTCTTCATTCCAGATGAATTTTGCATAATTGGTAAACTGTAAGAGTTAGACAAAATTTTACTGGAAAAAATATACATATATTTCGTAAAACATTTATGAGAAATCATTTTCTAGATATTCCTTGCTACCGGAATACATTTCAGAATAATGTGACTTTGCGGGTTCGTAACATCAAAAGTCAAGTGTGCAGAAATTCGAAAATGCTCTTTATTTCCATAGAAAGACAGTTTGTACACCCTTGGCAGCAGAATGACGTAACATATATCAACACAATCTCTCGTGGCCTCTCCACATGTACATAAACAAAAGAGTTCACTTTCAAATCACAGCTGCACGCACGCAATTATCGAGTCTAGTTACGACTGTCCCCTGACAACTAACAGCGGCTTGCTTTTATACCTCTACTCATTGTTATGGAAATTAATCGAATGTTCTGTAACAAACAAGAAAGCGAAACTTCCAGTCAGCTATCTGTCTCTTTCTTTATCTGTTTGGTCAAACTTTTATCTCCGTGCTGCACTGTCTCTTTGCGCGCGCCGGCCGCACCTGTCGCAACAATTGGCCGCGCCCGTCGCAACAATGACTCGCGACAATACTTATACTTCTCTCAAATAACATGTCGTTATTAGTTTCTTGGTGGCCATGCAAAGAGAAAAGAATTTCAAGCTACCACATAGCGATCAGCCGTTAAAGGATTTTACTATCAATTTAACTTACTAGTCTCCCTTGAACCTACATAGAAATATGCAATGACAACATTTTTAATAATATGTCACTTGAAAAACTTATGATAGACAGAAGAATATGGTTTTGTAGCAATTGTTTGTTGAAGAATATGTAGATATGATTACGTGAATGTAACACATTAGATTTTTTTTTAATTTAGTAGACAAATATATTTAAAATCTTGACATCAAACTCTGGAGTGGGATGTATAATATTCTTGCTATTCAGAGTAATCATTTTGCAAATTTTTTGTTTTAATAAAACATAAAACATGACTAAATGTATTTCTTATGCCCTCTCTTGAACTAAACAATGTAAAATACAGAAAAGTTGAAAAAGATATTTCAAGTTGCCACATTACGTTCCTCTCGGAAATCTTAAACGAAAATTTTCCTTACCTAGAAGAAGACTCCTATATGATCAAGAACAAATATACTTCTTGCAATTGCTACTGGAACACCTCATCGCACCATTAGAAGTACTAGTAAACAGAACTTTTGAGAAAAAACAGAGAGCATTCTGTATCTTAGCAACATACCGGATGTTGCAGCTTTCTTGAGGAACAAGTCTGGACACCTGGAATGTTATTACTTCTCCAATAGCTGCAATGGAATGCTAGGATATCTCCGCAGCTTTCTTCACTTCACTGCACGCATAGTACGTTATAAAGATTTGATATAGCACCATTATCTAACAAAGGATTCAGCCAGCATTCATTGTTGCTCCAATTCTCTTAATTTAGAGATTTCAAGATCTGTAACTGATTATTATTTGAAAATATATGATAAAATGTATTAGGAAAGAACATTTCAGCTGATGTTCCTTTATTGTGCTTCACTTTAATTCTATATGGATATCTTAATAATTTCTTAAGACTTGATACAGAATTATGGACCAGTTGGATAAATGAAGACTTATAATAAAATTAAATATGAATATTATGTGTCTTTGTGTTTAATGTTAAGAGGTTGTTGGTCTGGCTAAGTTTACGAATATGATGACATTAATTAGCGACGGCTGGTTTTCAGCAAATTCGTAGAAGTGGTCCGGTCGATTGCGATAGCGAGAGGGGTGAAAGTATCAAAAGTTGCCAGATCAGGTATGGCACAGGCCAGCTTGGAATTCTTGGAATATGTGAGAGTATTTCTTAAAAATGTATGGAGACTTTAGGTTGGAAAGAAGCACATTTCAAAAATATAGAAATGAAGTGGTAACATCGTATTATAAGCTAGTAGTGCCGTCTTAGAGTTATTAGCAAAAGGTGGAGGCTATTAGGAACAATTTGGTAGCTAAGTAACACTTTGTGGGCAGAACCTTATAATTTCAGCTCGGATTATATGTGCCATTCTAAAGCTCACTGAGGTTATACAGAGAAATAAAAACAACCTGGTGGAGGGAAGGATATACAGACATATGTAATAAGCAGAGCTAGAATGTTCCTACCCCTCGCCTTTCCCTATGGAGGTTGCGACCGACCCTCTCCCGGCATCCAAACAAGTCAAAGATTTTATTGTGCATATTTCAAAAATTTTACAATTTACAACTTTTAGCTACATTTATTTGTCTTTGCCTTGTTGCTACCTTGGCTTACATGACACCCTGGTCTTCTGCTCTGTCAGGTAGCTCTTAACCTCCATGGCTCCTTGCTACTTAAATAGTTCCATTCTTCCCTCCTCATCTTCCTTTCTTATATTCTTTACATTTCTTGTCCATTTTTCTTTCACTTTCTGCAAGAACTCACCAATACCTTTTACCTTCTTTGCCTCCCTTCCCGTTAACATTTTTATAGCTACTCTCTTCTTCTCTACTTTCTCGCATATTCCTCCCAAACCTTTTTTCTCCACATTGCAACCACATCGCATTCTGTTACGCAGTGTTCTATGCTTCCTTTCCCCCCACACAATTCACAAATTCCCTACCTCTTAACCTTCTTAGAAATATTGTTCCTGTTCTCATCCAAGCTAACCCTTCTCTCTTGCCTAATGCACTAATCTACATATGCTTGTCATCCCCAATTTCTTTTTATTTACTTGTAACATTGTAATGATTTTATGCTTTCTAGACTTCCTCATATTTCCTGTCTTTCTATATCTTCTATTCTGCATTTTACCAATTTACCCAAATAGCTTGTATTCCTTTCCTCTGATCTCCATATATTTGCCATTCCTATTTTTTTTTTCATAATTCCTTCTATCTCTGCCCAACAACTATTTGAGTTCCCTAATCGTTTTTGCTGTCTCATGTATAATTTCATAATTAAGAAACACACAGCGGAGAGGCGTTGAAACGGGTTGCCCAGAGGAAAAAAAATGACATGTGAGGCATTCGTAAATGCAAATCTATTTATATCAGTATGTGTAACATACAAATTATTATATAGTACATACGTGTTTGTCTCTGGCTGACTTCATTATTTAAATAGGCACATTGTGGCAACACCCAAGCAATTGTAACGCGGATTGTATGTAACATTTCCTGATCACACGTAAAATAATATCCAAATAATAAAATTAATTTCTTAAGTATCTGAAGACTCTTACTAGACAAAATGCCAAAGCAGGAATTTTACTACATATTTATTCATCTGCGGCCGTATTACTAAAAACAATAATGTACCTCTGAAGTCTTTCAAATGAAAAACTTCTTCTATGTTCCGTAAAACAAGATTTAGTTGATTGATAATCTGTTGCAAATTCGTTAATGATTTCAGGTAATTTAGTTTCTCGATCTGGCTTCTCTTTTTTCCATGTTTGCTGAAGTGTCCCACTAAAATTTAAATGTAAATAATGAAGTAAATAAGGACATGAATAAGTACACTTCTAGAAAACATACTATGGTTGTACTGCAAATTTAGTTGCTCATCTTTGAAGCACAACAAAGATGTTATTCGAATGTCTTCCTTCCTACCAACGTGCTCTGTCAGGCAGTTATACCTGTTTTGTAGTAATGAGTTGCATTCTACGATGAACTTTGCCCTTGCTAGTAGCGCTGCGTTGTATAGCCATTACTGGCCGCTACACTGCTCAAGGAAATCGGTACGAACTTCCTAGCCCTGGTAATAAGTTAGGGCGAGAAGGTTTTGCTTGGGCGAGAACAAGAGTGAGAAAGCAGAAAGGTATAGGTTAAGATAGGGAGCTAGATAAATGTCCATTGCGTGGAGAAGAGAATGCAGACTTCAGTTGTAAATTATATTGTAATTAAACAAATATTTGGAGAGAGCAAGCTTGGCTACGTAAATGGGACACTTTGGTGGGCGAAGTAGTAATTAGAAAAAATTTGTCAATAAAGGGGGAAAAGAACAGGGGAAGTATAGGACATTATTTAGGGAAAGTTAAAGAGAAATGGCCAAGGACAATTAAGAGAAAAATGTAGATTAGGATAGGTGAAATAGCAAAATGTGTAAAAAGGTGTAGAGGGCCTCCAATACACAAAAACCTAAGGTTAGGTGTATGGGAGGACACTCGGCTTACGTGAAAGCCTCATATTGACCGCACCATTACCCTGGCATCCGCTCGTCTTTCACAACTATCTCAATTATTTCACAAACATACTTCACTTGCTTTAGAATCTTCACTGCTCCTATTCAAATCTCTGGTTCGGCCTCTTATTACTTATACCTGCCAGGTCTGGGGGGCTGCCAGTACTTGTCACCTGAGGCTTCTACAGATTATCCAGAGTCGATTCTTGCGAATCGCCACCAATGCTCCTTGGTTTGTCCGCAACCAGCAGCTGCATCACGAGCTGGGACTTCTTCCTCTCCACCATTTCATCCGACAGACTGCTCGACGCTTCTTCTACAATCTACGCCACGTCCCAGGAGCTGTGACGTAAAACATCGGGGTCCGAAGTCGCCGGCCAACGCGACTAAAGCGACGACTACCACAGGACCTGCTTTACAGTGGAGACACTTCCACTTCTGAATAACCTACTGTTTCAATTTATCTCTTCTATTATTCTGTCCTACTATGTAAATTCTCACTATGGAAGTATGTGTACCATTTTATTAGTTCAGTGCCACATTTGTTTTAGTTCAGAGGAGGCACATTGCCCTACATTTACAATGTTATTACTCTGTGATTATTTTTTATCTGTTCTCTCAGATCTGCAAAGCATATATTATTGCTGGCCGATCTAATAAATACATTAATAAAAGGTGTATGGGGTCCGAATTATTATTTAATGACAAGCGACATGGTAGTATTTTTAAGATTTCAGGTGTCATACTTGCAAGGTTAGAGCTCCTAACTCCGAACCAATGAAACAGGTATATCACTATGTATTACTTTGAAAGGAATATTTAAAACTTGTAACGAAAACTTACTATACAAAAATCTAAATTTCCTTGCTTTACTAATCTCAACTATGCAATATTTTGGTGTTCTAATATAAGTTTATTGTTCTTTCCAAGGTTTGACACTATGAAAGGAAAATAGGCGAGCTGAAAGTGACGCACGTTGCCAAGGAAATGAGATGCGTTCTTTCTCATTAATATTTCAAACTTTTTCAAATAATAATAAAAAAAAGACTGTTAATTTCTGACTGCGGTCTACAGTGAACGCTTCGGTGATCAACAGCTCTAGCAGCGTTAATTTGAATGCATGAATCTTTCTATTTACTTTGAACGAATACAGCGAGAAAGTGTCTTGTAGATGAGCATGTTCATGAATATTGATGTAGCACATGATGAATTTTACAATACCAGAATATATGTTGAATAAACATTAAAGAGCTGAAATCGAAAAGATAGAATCCACTGGCTCAGCTGATGCATGCACTATTTCAATTACGGCTTTTTTCTTTACATCAGGCTTTCTCTGTCTCTGATTTTTATTATTTCCTTAATGGCAAGCTTACGAAGATAAGGAAAACTTTACGGTTTAATATTTACAGTTACACTGTAAAACTTTAAAGTGCATACTAATTCAAAACTTGAGGTCAGCTCCAATGACAAACGGAAGTTAAATATTTTCCACACCTTTTAGGCTAGAATTTGAAATTAAAACAGGTATAAAACATAGAATTGTAATTCATAACCAAATAATTACTTAAGGTCCTCTCTTTAGCTAGGTTATACCGCAGCTGCTTAAAAATTCCAAGCTATAATAAGTTTTATCCAAGGTTTTAAAGTGTTCAATAACGTATTATACTATTTTTATATTATGCCAGCAATTATTGATTCCCAAGGGTAGTTAAATTTGACTTATGTTGTAAAAATATTTTATTTTTATAATTATATTTTATGAGGGTAGGCTGAAAAGTTTCCGACCTCAACATGAAGATGGCAGCACTCGTAAATAAAAGCTAGTCAATTTCGTTAATTAATCTGTTGACAGTTACTCACCAAACTTTTACCCACTTAGGACGCTCAGTTGTCATCTAACATTCGTTTATTTATTTATTTATTTAGCATTTAATTTCTGTACAGAAATATTAGCTTTTTCAAGATACAGTACAAACAATACAAACTAGAAATTCAGAACATAGAGAATTAATTCTGCATGCAATAATCAGATTAAATTGTATCAATGTCAACAAATACAGAAAACTAACATGAATTGTCAACCATTAGTATCATAAAATTATTCTCATGTAATCATTTACTCTACTTAATCTGGTGTCTAAAATATTCAAAGAACTCTTGAGTACTATAGAAGCACTGATTTATTAAAAATGATTTCACATCTCTTCTGAATCTTTTCTTATCATTGTTTTTGATTTTCTTTAAGATTAAGTTGTACATGTGAACCCCTTTATGAAGTGCTGAGTTAAGTTTTTTATTTGATCTTGATCCCAGTATATGTAATTTAGTATTATTCCTAGTATAACGTTCATGAATAGTGTTATTTGTTTGAAAATATTGTATGTTGTTGTTTATAAAGCATACGGTTTCTAAGATATACAGACATGGCAGAGTTAGTATATTATTTTCCTTAAAATATTTTATACAATGAGTCCCTTTACTTAGATTAAACATTCTTCTTATTATTTTCTTTTGTGTTACAAATAAATTTTTTATTTCGGTAGCTGATCCCCAGATAAAGATACCATATGCAAGATAAGACTGCACATATGAATAGTAAATCAGCTTTAATGTTTGTGTATTACAAATTTTCCTTAGCACTGATATTATGTAGTGGGCTTTATTAATTTTTGCAGTAATATACCGAATATGCGGCTTCCAGCTTAAAAATTTGTCAATAATTACCCCCAAAAATTTTGTTTCATTGGTATATTGTATTAACTCATTGCCAAAAGCGATTACAGGAGCTATATTATCTTCATTTCTATTTGATAGTGATATATGCATACTATGTGTCTTTTTAATATTAAGTAGTAATTTATTATTAGTTAGCCAATGCATCATATTTGTCATCACAGTATTAGCATAATGTTGCAATTCAGAATTATTGCAGCCTCTGATTATTATATTAGTGTCGTCAGCATATAGAATAGTTTCTGCATGGGGAATATTAAGTGGAAGGTCATTAATATATACTAGAAAAAGCAGTGGTCCCAGGATAGAACCCTGTGGAACCCCACATCTCACAATTTCAATATTGGAGTTAATATTATGACCATTTAATTCATTATTAACTACAGTTTGGGTGAGTTGATGTGAGTGTTTTTATGAGAATGGACAAAATTGAGTATCGAGCTGTTATTAAATTATTGTTTTTGAAGGGCGATACGCCGACACAAATCAAAGATGAGTTGGATTCTGTGTATGGGGACTCTTTACCATCATTTACCGCAGTGAATTTTGGGCAGCTGAATTTAAACGTGGCCGTAAGAGCTTGGGAGATGATGAACGTTCGGGACGTCCAAAACTGCCACTACCGACGAAAACATCTCCAAAGTTCACCAAATGGTGCTATATGACCGCCAAATTAAAGCGAGATCCGAGAAATAGAGCTACAGTTCATCATGTGGCCGAAGTTTCTCCAATATTGTGGAAAAATCTCATTCAATCAGGAAGAATATATGCAGGTTTTCAAGCGGTAGCAGTAAAGAATTTCATCTCTGTACCGAAATGTTTGAATTGCTATAATTATGGTCATGTCAAGAAATCCTGTAGGGAAAATAATAAAGTGTGTGGAAAATGTGGAGAAATTGGACATCTGAGGAATGAATGTGAGAAAAGAGAAGAATGTTGTATTCCTTGCAAGAGGAGAGGCAAGATTTGCGGAGGCAAGGGGAATTGTTCAACTTATAATATGATGTTAGAAAGATTTGTTTCCCGAATTGATTATGGTCAACAGTGAAGAAAATATTAACTTACCAATAAAGAAGAATAAGAAGAGGAATACAAGAAGGAATGTTGAAATAAATTATGATGAAATAATATATGAAAAAGTAGGCGAAGAAGAGGAAAGAAAGGAGAATGTTCAAGTTGTAGACGAAGTTGAAGAAGTTGAGTTTGTGTTTGAGAAGGATAGAGAACAGGGAGAATGGTCGTTAATAAATCAAAAGGATACGAAAGAAAAGACCGAAGAGTTTAATATTAAGGAAATTTACAATGATTTTGAAAAAACGTTGAAGTTAAGTAGATTAGAAGAACCCAAGACACTAATTGCGGCATTAAGATATATTACAAGAAGAGCTCATGGAAATGGCGATAAAATTATGATTCCAGTTCCAAATGCAGTTGAAAGGATGGATTCAAGAACAAAAAATCTACCAACAGATCTAGAAGAATTAATGTTGTTGTCAAATATTGTTTCTGAGAGAAGGGGAGAGGTATTAGATCTAGAAGAATTATATAATGATCTTGTTCTATGTTATGGTCGAGTTGTAATTGATTCAGCAGCAAGCTGGCCACATTGTTATGCACAAATTAGACATTCAGGATTAAATAGATCGGAGATTGTTAAAAAAGATGTCGTAAAGGATAATGTAGTAAAAACTGCCAATTTTAATCCTAGCTTTAAGCCAGAAACAACGTTTTATAAGACCAATGCACAAAAAATTCCAAATAAATCTAATAAATCGGAAAATATTATAGCAACAGGTTTATCAGCTGTAAACACAAATAAATCTATAACTTCTAAACAAAATAAATATAAAATAGCCCAAGTAAATAAATTTAAGGACAATATAAGAAGTTTCAATCATAATATGGCAAAGGAAGTAAATGAAAATAGAGAGAATTTCGCAAAAGTAAGAAGAGATGTATTTGGTGGATTAAATTTAGGAAGTAACTCATGGAGGAAAGCTTAAGAATTGCACAGATAATTGGGCAAAGAAGTAAATTGGTTATGGCGGAAATAAGAAAAATTGCAGAAGAATTAAAATTAGATATTATTTGTATTCAAGAACCGTATGTGGTAAATTCCAAAATTCCATACATGCCGTTAAGATCCCGACAAATCTTATCTCAGGAAAAGGCAATGGCAGCAATAGTAATTTTCAAGCAAGATTTGCAAATAGTAAACATAGCGCAATTTCTGGATACGCATGTTAATTGCATTGAAGTTATAACAAAGTATGGAAGTTTTATATTGGCAAATTATTATTTTCAATATAGTTTGGATATTGAACCCTTTCTATATAAATTACAAAATATTCATAATAAATTCAGAAATAAAGAAATCATGCATGTATGTGATTGTAATGCAAAATCAACTTGGTGGTTCAGTAAAAGACCAGATGAAAGAGGGGAGAAACTGGAAGAACATATCTCGGAATTAAATTTATATGTAATAAATAAAGATGGTAATCCACCAACTTTTCAAAATAGAGCAGGTGCTGAAGAAAATATAGATATTACTTTAGCGTCAGCAACAGCGGAGAAGAAGATTAGAAATTGGTGGGTCACACAGGGTCAGACCACAAGTGATCATAATTTGATTTATTTTGATTATATATTGAATGGGGAAGTAATTCAAGAAGAACATGAAATAGAATTACGTTATAATTATAAAAGAGCAAATTGGGATAAGATGAAGCAAGTTTTTAAGGATTTAAATTTACAGTATACGGGAATATCAGTGGATTTGGATGCAATAAATTTAACACAAGCAATAAAAGTAGCAGTATCAAAATCCGTTCCAAAGATAACAATTTCTAATAATAAGGATAAAATAAAATGGACAGATAGATTGCAGAAGCTGAGATCGTTAGCAAGGAAATTAAGAAGAATATATCAAAAATCAAACATACATACGGAAAGAGAAGAGAACTTAAAGAATTATAGGGAGGCCAAACAAAAGTATAAACAATTATTAGAAGACACCAGAAAACAACATTGGGAACAGTTCGTTGAAAATAATTTAAAACAAGATGTCTGGGGACAACCGTATAAAATTATTATGGATAAAATTAAGAAGCCAGAAATCTTAACCACATTAGATAAGGGTAATGGAGAGATGACAGAAAGTGGGAAAGAATCGGTGGAATTGTTATTACATACGTTATTGCCAGATGATAAAGAGGAAGAAGATGATGATATTCATGTTGAAAAAAGAAACCAGATGATGTTGCAGTATACAGGAAATCCTGTTTATCCCTTTGATATTACAGAAATAAAATTAATTCTGCAGAAGTTAAAAAAGAAGAAGGCACCTGGTCCAGATGGTATTATAAATGAAGTCTTGTATAATCTACGAGAAGAAATTGTCTTGTTTTTGTGTTTCTTGTTTAATGATTGTTTGGCAAGAGGGAGATTTCCAAACTTGTGGAAGGAGGCAAAGGTTGTAATTTTGTGCAAAGGAGCAGATAAGGACAGAACGCAACCAAAATCTTTCAGACCAGTATGTTTATTAAATGCTATTGGCAAGATCTTTGAACAGTTAATATATAAAAGAATAATGGAAAATAGGTTGATGCTGGGTATGAATAATAAACAATTTGGTTTCAGAAAGGGATATTCAACTGAGGATGCAATATTAAAAATTCAAGAAACAGTGTCAAAAAGCCAAAAGAATTATGTAATTGGATTATTTGTGGACATATCGGGCGCTTTTGATAATTTATGGTGGCCGTATTTTTTCGGCATTTTAAAAGACAAGAAATATTCAAGTACTATTTATAATTTATTAAAGGATTATTGTTCCAATAGAGAAGTATTCATTGGTGGATCAAATTTTGAAACTAGGAAGAAGATAACCAAGGGTTGCCCTCAGGGTTCTATCTTGGGGCCCCTTTTTTGGGATATTTTATCAGAAGATTTATTAGAACTACTGGAAAGAGATCATAAGGTTTTGGATGTAATAGCGTATGCTGATGACATAGTCATAATGATGGATGGACAGAGCAGACTAGAGCTAGAAAATAAAGCAAGAGAAGTTACAAATACATTATCAAATTGGTGTTTCAGAACAAAACTAAAAATTGCACCAAACAAGTCAAATTATGTGCTTTTTAAGGGAAATTTAAAGCGGGATCCTACAGTGAAGATAAATAATCAGAACATTAAACGGGAAAAAGAGATGAGATATTTGGGTATCATGATAGATGAAAAATTTCATTTCAGAAAACACACGGAGTATATTAGGCAGAAAACAGAGAAAATAATGCTAAAGCTAGCAAGAATAACCAATTTAAATTTTGTACTTCCATTGCGTAACATACAGATATATCATAACACCATTTTTGCTTCAATTATGACGTATGCGGCAGCAGTTTGGGCAGAAAGGATGGATGATGTGCAAATAAGAAGATTGTTGAGAAGAACGCAAAGAAAAGTATTATTACGTCTGACAGGAGCTGTAAAAACAACACCAACTATGGCATTGCTAGTAACAACGGCCATTTGGCCGATTGATTTATTAATAAGATTGAAGGGCGCAAAATTTTGGGCGAAAAAAGGAAACTTAGAAAAAGTTTATAATATAACTGGAGTCAGAACAAACAAATATTGGGTGATTAAAAATAGTTTAAAAGATAAATGGCAAAAAGAATGGACAGAAAGTCTAGAAGGTAGAAGAGTGTTCGAAATTTTTCAGAACGTCAAAGAGAGACTAAAATTGAATTTTATTCAACCAACAAAGGGATTTATACATTATATAACAGGACACGGACCTTATAAGACCTATTGGAAGAAAATCAATAAAACTGAAAATGATATATGTGAATTATGTAACAAACAAGATAATCCTGAACATGTAGTATTTGAATGTGGAAGATATGCAATTCACCAACAAGAAGAGAGGCATGCGCTAGCAGGATATATCATATATGACATAATTCGAGATCAACAATTGGTAAATAAATTACAAGTTTTGACTAACTTTGTAAGTAAGAAAGCATGGGAGGTAAAAATATTCAAAGGAGAAAGAGTTGATAATGGGCGAAGAATAGTACAAGATCCAAGAAGGAGTTCTAGAATACAAAATAGGATAAGACGGGAAGAATTATTGAATAATCTAACAATGGAGTTGACTGCATGGGCGGCGGAGGGAGAGAGTGATGGCAGAGGCCATGGTGGACTACAGAATTAGTAGATTTAGATATAGATTTAGGAAATAAGGATTTTGTAATTTTTATAGTTGTTTTCTTTTGTTTTTTGCTTTTTTGTGTTTATTTCTGTTATTTTATTTCATTTTATTTTTGTAGAGTAGCTTTCTGAGAGATTTGTATAATTATAACATTTGTAAGGATTTTATGGAAAAATAAAGAGAAAATTTGGATATATGCCCCGGTATAGTTGTCTAGGTGCCGGGGTAGAATATTCAGATTTTATTTATTTATTTATTTATTTATTTATTTATTTATTTTGCTCACGTTAGACCAGAAACGTGTTCGAATGAACATTTCCAACGCTCTGTTGGCGCAGTTTAGGCGTAATAAACCCGAGTTTTGGCACCGATTAACTATTTTACGCCCAAAACAAAAATACAGTCCCAGCAGTGGTCTGCAAAGAGAGAACCGGCTCCAAAAAAGCAAACACTGTTTTTTTTTTTTGGTTGGGAAAGAAATGGCGACTGTTTCTTGGGATGTTATGGAGTTATTTTAAACCATTATCTTCAAAAAAGAAAAAGAACTACAGGAGCATACTACGCATCATTACTTGACAAGTTGAAGGCAGAACTAGCGGAAAAACGGCCACATTTGCAGAAAAAGAAAATCCTGTTTCAGCAAGACAACGTACCGTCTCACACCTCAGCGGTTGCAGTGGCGAAAATCCACGAATTACGGTTTGAACTGCTTGACCACACACCTTACTCACCAAATCTAGACTCAAGTGACCTCTTTTTGTTCCCTCATCTGAAAATTGCGCTCGGAAGGCAGAGATTTTCGTCAAATGAAGAGGCAATCACCGTGGTGAACAATTATTTTGTAGAAAAAAACGCCGACTACTATTTGGATGGGTTAGAGAAATGGGAGCATCGCTGGGAGAAGTGTGTAGAGTTACAAGGAGACTATGTTGAAAAATAATAAAAAGAATTTCTGAAAAAATGTCTTGTATATTCATTAGGTCGGAAACTTTTCAGATCACATATGTATAATTAACACTGCGCAGACCGAGCGGGATGGCTCACGCGATTTCATCTATGGCCCACATTCGCGAGATCTGAGTTCGATTCCTGTGGCCGGCCTAACTGACACATGGGATTTCTCGGGGTTTTCCCGGGTTACCAGGAGGTTAATTACATCCCCCGAATTTCCTGTCCCTCCATTTCATCTCCATTATCATTTCACGCCATCTCTCATCTGGTGGTCTCTTTCAGGGTAGAAGGGTCAGTGGTTGTCTCACCGCTGTATGGAAGGATGATATGCTCTGGGTAGAACTTCCTTCTCCAGTAGGATGGTCTCCGAGCCCGGGGCTGTTTCCGGATGGCAGTCGGATGAGCTGCCGGTTGTTCTAGTCTGCCGGGGAGTTTCCAATTGTTTAAGTGCAGGGAACTTGGGACGGCCCTCTTTTGTTTCCTCTCGTCTAGTTCTTCCTCCCGTGGACGTCCCACTGGGACATAGCGTAATCCAATCCGCTATATTCTGAATTAATTTTGTATAAATTACAAATGTAGATAGACAAACACTTGCCACACAGAAAGTACAGATCTTATTAAAATAAACATTTTTGTCGAGTTAAGCAGTTTGTTATTAGTTTGAGTGTTGATATACCTTTCTAAACTGGTAAGTCGCTATTAATTCTTTTCGTCATGATCATTCACATAGCGACACACTCTGGAAAGCTAGCTATGAGTTTAATTACTGAATGTTACTACGAAAATTGTTAATGTGCGAATAAAATTGACCTGGATTAATAAAAGGTAGCTAGAATAACAGACGTTTAAAGAACAATTGGGAGTAGAGAAAAACAAGTGAATGCAGCACTGAATAGGTGTACACTTGATATATAAACAAATTACATCTCGAATGTCCTGCGAATATTAGCTTGTGAGGTTCTCTTCATTTTGGATCTCTGTCTAAATTTTACTTTTTCGACCACGTTCCAGTAGGTAGAGAAGATAATTGCATTCCGCTAAAAAATTCGATATCGAGCCTACACCAAAAGTACATGTGGGACCCCGGAATCCAGAAAAAAAAACCATTATTGGAAAAAGGTCTGCCCACGTATAAACAGCATATTCGAAAGCGAAATATCATTCATTACCTTCCAAAGTCACGACACGAACATTTTCAACAAAATCCCCAATCCAAACAATCCTTTACGTGTAACATTTTTATAATTTTTCTGAAATGTCTCTAACGATTTTGATTAAAATATGATGTATTAAATAAATATACATGACAATATATATTGTAACTTTGTGCGTTCGTAGAATTAAAAGGCCGAGTTGCAGAAATTAAAAATCTCCTTTATTTTCGTCGAAATACACTGTCCAATTATCACGTAACAACATTACATCACACAATCTTCCAAGGTCGAGGACAATAACAAACACTTGCACCTGATTACATTAGCTCTCGTTACAACAACACTGACTGTTACACAACTTGCAACTGTTTCACAACTACAACTGTCCTGCTAGCGTGTCATAATCCCTTTTATATCTCCATTCATGATTACCAGACTGTTCTGTCAATCACTAGAGGTTTCTGGAAAACAAGCATCTAGTTACATAATTCGAACATTCTATCGCATTCTACAAGCGTAACCTAATCTAAGCCGGCGGGGCCTTTACCTCTGTTATCGCTGCCCGCCGGTGCCCGCTTACAATAGCCACGCTATCATTAACTGCTTAGCAAGGCTCATTATTACCATGAAACTATATCCGCCGACTGTTTTCTTATCTGTGCCGAAACTTTTATGCCTGTTGCCGTGACAGTATTGATATATATATATATATATATATATATATATATATATATATATATATATAAGCAGTTAAAGATGGCATATTGATGAGTGGATGGATGTGCCTCGTGACCTGCCGTGCAGGTTCATTCTCGCAGCCGCCCAACAGCAGTAGCCCTCGGCCCTAAGGGCCAGTCGCAACAGCATACTAGGCCGCGCCACACCCTTGGTCCGCCTGCAGCTAGAAGACGAAGCCGACATGAGCGCGGCCTTAAGGATGGGCCTGCCCTTGTTAGGGCAGTGTCTCAAAATTGAGGCAAGCCGCTCCGAGCGTCCAGCACCTTGTCGTCGATGCTGCAGGTACGGACATGAAGCTGCCACTTGCACTGCAACCCCACGGTGCCATTACTGTGGTGAGTGAGTGTGGTGTTTAAGGGCCCGTCGACAACAAGGTCATTTGGGCCCCCCATTACTGTGGTGCCGCGACACTCACCGGGGATTGCCAGCAGCTCGATATTCGCCGCCGCCGCCGGTACTGCGCCACCTGCAATGGCTACGGCCACTTTACAGGACAGGCGAAGTGCTCCGCCCGCCCACGCCAGGACTCCGGCCTCGCCACACCTCCCACGGCTCACCCTAGTAGTCCTGCCGACTGGAGCCAAGCGCTGGACTGTCTCAAGGATGAAGTTCAGAAGGTCAACCGCCGGCTTCATTCTATCGAGGAGCAACTGGCAAGCGGACCCGCCTCAGCCATCCAACTCCTAGAGCCGACGTACAAGACCTCCACTCTGAGGTCCTGAACATTAGTCTTCGCCTGGGGAACTTGGAGGACTCACTCGCCGCCATCAACGCTCGACATGACGCCGCCTCCGCCGTGCTGACCGAAGTCAAAGACCAACTCTCGGCCACCAAGAATCTCATGACTGACAGCCTGGCATCTCACCAAGAGCGCATCATCTCGTCCCTCAAGGCACTACACCAGACCTCAGGGACCACCTCGTCACAAGTCGCACAACTGCAGGAATCCATTGGAACCACTAGCCTACAGGACAGCATCACCCAGAGCTTCAGTGACCTGCATCACATCATCAACCGAACACATAAGGAGACCTTAGACCAACTCAACCTCACCCTGATGGAAGCTCAGGCTGCGGCCGCTCCTCAACTCCCTGACACTTCACATGCGTACTTCACTCAGATACTCTCGCGCATAGCTGAAGTACACTCACGCATAGAACATCTCCGGACCACAGTGCGTCACCTTACCGACAACACGACCGCCACCTCGCGCCAAAGACGCCACATGACTTAATTTTAACTTAGGCATCAAGCGATTTGATATAAATAAACGTTTACCCTTATTCATGCAACATCACTCCTATTCCAGGCGATCCACCCAGGGCCTCTGGTCATGTTTGGACCCCCTGTCACACCTCCTTGATAGGCTCGTGCCCTTCAGGCACCAGCGACCACCACCGATACTAACGGGGGTGCTTCCGCGGGACCCCGCCACTTCTCCTATGACTCCCTTCTAAAGCCTCATTATAAAAAAAATATTGATGAGTTTATATTGATGAGAAGTAACACTTTGATACCCATATTAAATCTGTAGCAATGAAAGCTAATGGAGTACTAATGAAACTATCTACAATAGCTACGAGAATATTTAAGCTTTTCTCCTAGTACAATTCATGCATGTCATATGAGTTTTGTGGTGGGTATAACTGCGTATGGAGCATCGATATGGGCACATAGAGTAAAATTGAGGAAGAATATAGATACTCTACGGAAATAACAAAGACAGGCCTTACTTTTGCACAGGAGCAGTATCAACGACTGCTACAATGGCATTATTAGTGATAATGGGAATATGGCCATTGTATTTGTTGATTAAACAAAGGGCAGCCTACTTTTGGATGAAGCTGAGAGAATTCACTAAGATAGAAAATTTATTGGGAACTCCATGCAGGACGAGGAGAGAAATTAGGAACGTATTAATTGAAGAATGGCAACATGAATGGGATCAAACTGATGTAGGAGGAAGGACACGCGAAATCTTTCATAGTATAAATGAGAGGTTAAAATTAAAGGAGATACAACCAAGACGAAGTGTAATACAATACATTTCAGGACATGGACCGTACAAGACATACTTTAAAAAGATAGGAAAGGCAGATGAAACCATATGCACAACTTGCATGGAAGAAGATGCTCCGGAACATGCTTTATTTGAATGTATAAAGTATACAAAACAGCTAGAAGAAGAGAGGAAAGAATTAGCAGGAAAATGTGTATGGAACATCATTAGGAAGAGGGAAGATTTTAAAATACTAGAACTGGCAGCGGAGAAGGTCTCAACAATAGTAATTGATGAATATAATCAACAAAGAGAGCAGCAACGACGAGTAAGGGACAATATTCAACTTAGACATCGTGAATCACATTGTATCAGGGAAGCAACAGATCGAATTACGGTTGACATGTGACAGTCTACATTTCGTTCCACTACTGAAAGATGGCGTATGTGTTTTGAGCTGGATGGAGTCATGTAAAAGGACACTAGAATATGTGCAACACTTCAAAATAATATTGATTTTTCAATCACTGTCTTCCTTCATTGAAATGGAGAGTGACTTTAGAGACACCCTGTATTACAAAAATGTACATCTGTTTGAAACTCACAATTTATTTCAAATTATGTTTTTTAGGCGTAAGTCATTTCCAAGATATCCTTTATTTACTGTTTCTGAGCTATTCATTTATTTCCCGTGACGTCATGCAAAGCTTATTGAATTTCATATCCAGTGAAACTATAAGTCTAAGAGAACTATTTCTGCAAACGTTTATCTCGATTAATATGAGAATAGTTTCTAGGGGTAGAGACGTCAAACAAATGAATCACACTAGATATTTTATTTTCCACTTTGAAGCTCGTTTTATGTCCTAGATATGTAGTTTTGAATTTGAAGTTTTACAGCAGCTGCATTACATATGAAGATTCTCAGGTTGTTTACTTCAAATGTAGTGGAACAAATGGATGCAACAAATAGCTGTTGGTAATATGAGGCACATGTGACTTATGTACCAGCATAGGGCCCAATGTATGTAGCTAGTTTCGCTGTTGGAAAGGAGCCAAACAGGTCATGGTGGTCACAGCAGCGCGTTTGGAAAATAACAGTAACTTCTATCGGTCGCCTGCATTGGGTGCAGTTCACCTAAGCACTTACTGCATCCTGCAATTTTATTCATTCTGTTATGGATTTTTTAACACATACAAAATAAGTAGAGAAATGTTGAAATCATCTCAAAATTTAAGATTTCAACAGGAATATATGTTTCTGAGGTTCCGAAATCGAAACAGGCGGTTCAAAGAAATAATTTCCCGCTCATTTTTGCGTAACTTTCAACAAGATACGTTTTTCACTTTTTGAATTCATTTGTAATGGCTCATTTTGTTCCCTTATCGTTTCCCTGTTTCTTAGCTCCTCCTATCCGCGTAAGTTTACTGTATGTCTCCGTGTTTTGTCGCCAAGTTTAGCTGAACTCTCTGCTTCTCTCTGTTCCCTTTGACATGTAAAATATGAGCTCAAACTTAGGCAAGATAACGCTGCTTCAAACTTGTGTTGCGGCCGAGCAACTAATTAGCACTGCATTGCCACAGTTTACATAGTAGGCTTTTTCCTCGCCGACACTTCGTCAACCGGGCTATATAAACCCTTCAGCAACCACTCTCAATCTTGGATACGTCCCTGGGGTTTTTACTTCCTCCACTACCTTAACTATAGTGAGTACAGCAAATATTGCATTTGCCTCGGATATTCATACCGAAATTTTACAGCAAAAAGGACATTTTCGGCCTTTCTGAATAATAAATCTTATACTATGCTACATTAATATAATTTTTTTTCTAACATTTTCCAAATACTATGTGCGCGCGATAAGAAGAGCGATCGGGCTCCAAGTCCTCGTGCGGTAAGTTTCGTTTAACTCCGGAAACATAGATGACAATTTTGAAATTTGAAATGCGCTATACACTGACATCTAGTGGCTAATACGCTAAGTTTTATCATGTCCGCCATATTTCGTTTTGATCAATTTGGAGGTTCATTAGCTAACCAGTTTACAACAATCGTATGTTACAATTACAATTTTGGTTCGTCCTTGGCAACATATACATGTTATGAGACACGTTAAGATGTATAAATACAGTATATACATATAATGTCAAATTGATTACATACAATATACACAGTAAGCAGCTTTTCTATGGTTTCATGTGGTATTTGCATAGACTAATTTACTACAAGAAATGTCATAATATAAATATTACAGGTTTGTGAATGTACTATGCTCCCAGTGCTCATTTACATGGTTATAGTTCTAAAATTCATTAACCGTATAAAGACAATGTGCATGTAGAAATTTCTTAACCTTATTCTTAAAGTTTTTTAATGATGCAGCTTGTTTAAATGAATTTGGAAGTTTATTATATAGCATTGTCACTTTGTAGTTAAAGCTTCCTTCATAAAGGCTCGTTTGGTGCGCTCTAATTGCCAGTTTATCCTTGTTACGAGTGTGGTGGTAATGTACTTCAGCATTTACTTGAAAATGATTTATATTTGTATGAACATTTGTGGATGTTATGGCTCTCGAAAGGGGACACATTATTATTCGTCTACCTACGTATAACTGTGATCTGAATGCAATTGAGCTGGCGTGGGCAAAACTAAGGAATGTTTTCAGAGGATGCAATGTTACTTGTGATATCTTCGCTTATCTTACACTCTATTTTGCTGAACTGGGTTTTTCAAGGTTGACCACACTTGCAGAAACAAAAGAGCGTTAGCTCTCATTGGTTCCCCTCTGCCCGCACCACACCGTAAATCCAGGACTCTTATTTTCTTGCGCGCACTGTAACTATATTTTCAAAGGAAATTAGTAGCTGTGAGTACAGAAGGTTTGAATAGGCAAGTGTCAGAAAAGTTCCGTGCCGTAGTCGGAAATTTAACCAAGAATCTCCCTGTTTTACGTCGTGTTGCTCTAACCACTGAGCTACCATGACAGCTTGCCAACACATTAAATTCTTAGTGGTTAATCAACTCTGTACCTCACAGGTTTGTACTTTGTCAGTTTGGTAGTCCTTTGTACAGAGTGTTAGTAAAGTTCCTGGATTAATACTTTATTATTTTTGATCCAGGTTTATTCTTCATACAAACTGAATGGGTATGCACATTTATTGCACACAAATTGGCATACCTGAAACCAATTTTGAATCTAACTTTTTATAATTTTGCAGTCTCTGAGAGCAATAAGTACACTGATATGTCAGGAAACCATTTAGCGCGCATTACTTTTGTGATGTCAACTGCTGAAAACATTCACTACTTTTTTTGAAAACACATCACATATATTGCACAACATAAATGATCACCCTTTCTTGCAAACACAATTCCACTAGTCGAGGCATGTTCTGTGACACTTTTTAATGTTGCTGGTGTTATTTCGGCAATGTAGTTAGAAATTGCCTCTTTAAGTTCTTCTAGTGAGCATGGGTTACCACTGTTCACTTTCCCCCTTAAATAACCCTACAGAAAGAAATCTGGAGAGATAAGATCGGGGGAATTGAAGGCCATAAATGTTACGAGATAATTTGATTGCCAAAAAAATCTCCTTAAAATTCCCATGGTCTCGTTTGCATTATAAGTGGCACCATCTTGATCAAACCAAGTATCATATTCATCCTCTTCCAGCATAGCGAGGAACTGCTACACAGTATCCCTGAAGACGACACCATCGACTGTTTTCTTAAAGAAGTGGGGCCCAACAATCCTTCTGCGTGATACCGCACACCAAATGCCGACTTGTACTGAATGAAGTGGCTCTTCATGAAAGACATGCAGATTTTCAGTTGCCCAAGTTTTAGTGTTCTGGGAGTAATCTAGTCTTTAAATTGGAGCCATGCTTCATCCATAAAATAGTCTTATCCAGAGTGGCTACTTGTGGAAGAACGAAAGCATTGACTTTTCACTAGATCGGGCGGCCGCAGCTCCTGGATGACTTTAATACGATACGAGTGTAGTTTGGCCGCTTTAAAAATTTTATGTATGGAGGTAATTGATGATCCAATTTGTTGTACCAAACGTCTTGCCGATTTGTGTCGAGGTAACTAGTTGCTGCTCGATATCATGAACGAAATCCATGACTATCTTTGGTCTACCACTTCGTCGTCCATCATCCATGGAGCCTGTATCACGAAATCGGCGCACAAGTTTTAAACGTAGTTTTTCCTGGTATTGGATCATTTGGAAACAACCTTCTCCATCTCTCTAAACATGTTTCATAGGACCTAACTCAACGTATGCTTCCAGCATAGCGACATGTACGCACCTAAAAGTCATTGTCCCCGACCGCGATTCGTATGGCACTCGGAGCAACCTAAAAGCTACACTGATCTAAAAATAGCACAGAGCCTTTCTTCAAGGTTACAGCTATTCGTCATGCAAAGCCTGCCAACTGATTCAATCAAATACCCTAGAGACATTATAACTAAGAGTTATTTCCGGGCTGTTATGCCGTGGTCTGCTGGAGTTGAATTTTCCAGACGTTTCATCCACTATTATGGTGGACATCTTCAGTGGCGTGGTCGTGGTCGTAGTCTCCTCGGAGAAGTTCGAGTAGCATCTGAAGTGTTGACTGTCTGAGCTGCAATATTGAGGAGACTACGACCACGACCACGCCACTGAAGATGTCCACCATAGTAGTGGACGAAACGTCTGGAAAATGCAACTCCAGCAGACCACGGCATAACAGCCCGGAAATAACTCTTAGTTATATTGACTACGGTCGTGAAAGCCTACGCTCTCTTATGACCCTAGAGACAATTTCTGAAAGTTTGAGTCCGGTGACTTCGAACGCTCAACAGGAGTTCAGTGTGCTGTCAGAAAGTATGATGTTTTAATTACTTAGAAAATGAAGCTAGCTACAGTGAAGCAAGGAATATTATAAAAATATAACAATTTATAACAAAAACTTCACTTATCTTAAGAAAATGATGTTAATTCTTCTTTCTAATTGAAATCGAATTCAGGAAATCTTGTCCGCGTCGTCAGTCAAATAAAAACCACAGGAGAAACCAAATTCGTCGTTAAGGAAGTTACTATGTTATTGTGTTTTTTCAGTATTACCAAAATCTGAAGACCAAACAAACTTAAGAACAGAATCAACTGCTGGTATTTCAAAATTCATTCTTTTCCCAAGCAATTAAATCTATCGGGACATTTAATTGTTTTAATAATTTAAATTCAAGATTTATATTTTGGTTAAATAACCAAAAATGATCTGATACGGACAATTTATCAGTTTGTTTATACTTAATGTTACGAAAGTGTTCTTTCGTTCTGGTATCCAAATTACGTTCTACAATGCAAACCGGATCACAATCTAAACAATCAAATTGATAAATACCAGAATTTTTATTATTAGGAATTTCATCTTTTTTGATGAACATCAGTTTGAGTTAGTTGCTAATCTTCTACTGTTCAACATATTTTGTGTTATATATAATGCATATTTTGCCTGTTTTGATCAGAAGCATAATATTTTAGCACTTCTGCTTGTTTGCTAAACTTGTACTTAATTTATTTTAATATTTTATACACATACAAGAGATTTACAATAATATGTAAGTGCTACCGAGTCAGTGTTAAAATTAGAAAGAACTCACTTTCTTCTCGGGCAGCCAGCCAGGTGAAAAGATGATTAGATATCAACGTTTCGGGAGTGTGCATCTCTCCCATCATCCGGATATTTATATAATGTTATAACCACAGATGAAATACTGGATATAACACAACTATAAACAGAGACAAAACACTATCAAAATTCGCATTACTGAACAAAAGACTGTTTTCAGTAACTTGATTGCCAGGTCAGGAGATGGCGTGAGTATAGAAAATTGTGTCAAAGAAACGTAACTATTTAGCTTGATTATCAAGCTGTATTTATCTTTGTTTATTAGTTCAATGGATTTCCATTTTTAAGGCCGGTTTCAAAGAGGAGCTGAACTGAAATCCAGCATCATGATTAAGCGTGCTACTTTCAGAGGAAATCGCCAAAGCCTCCTTAATTCTCCGCTCCCAGTAACTGTTGCATTTATTAATTTAATATTTATAACATCTTTTCACCTGGCTGGCTGCCCGAGAAGAAAGTCAGCGTATTCGTCGCCAGGAAAGCTTCAGGTCTTATTCTAGAAAGAACTGTTTATTTCCAATATTTATACTTTTTCAGACCGCAAGTTATTGGTTATTTATGTCCTAACCCTGCAAATGGAATGGATGTCAAAGCCAATATATAGTGACCACCTCTTACGAATTTCACTGTCTGTTGAATTCTCGTGTTCCACTTATAAGGAAATAAAGAATAAAACCATGTTTCACTATGCTGACGTAACTGCAATCCTAGGCAAAGCCTCCTGTGAATCAGCAGCCAGAAAACCTAATACTTTCTGTGAAGACGAGTGCTTCAAAATCTAAATTAATCACATTCACGTACAAAAGAAACGTAACCACCATCCTGTTATGTTAAGCGACACAGTAATGATCACATCTCAAACTGTCAGATACCTTGGTCTAATTTTAGGCAACAGATTCCCCTGGAACGACTAGTAATGTAGTACAGAAAATAAAACATCGTATTCGCTTTCTGAAGCCAATCATCGCAAGAAAGTTACCTCTAGCTCTACTGTACCAGAGGATGTTATACACTTCGCTCATTCGACCTTTATGCCAGTGTGCTTATACAGTATGGGAATCTGCTTCCTCAACACGCATAAAAAGAATCCAAACCCTACAAAACAGATATTTACTAATCCTAACTGATGCACCGTGATACATTCCATAGTGACTTAGATGTTCCGGAGGTTTCTGCTGTCCTCCGACAGAGCTATAAAAGACTACACAGCTTATTTCTACGACATACTTATGTTTTGTTAGGACAGATACTAAAAAAGCTTACACCAAATCGAGAAAAATGAAGATTGAAAAGGAAATGTTACACAGATATAATATCATAACCTTAAAGACTATTGGGGTTACATGTTTTATGTTAAATAACACCTAAAGCTTTCCTGGCGACGAATATATTCTTAAAACAAGAATTACAGCACCTGAGACTCACTTTCCGTCAAAACGGCTACTCCGAGTATGACGTTGAAGCCTCAATCACCAGAGATAAAAAAAGGGAGGCCTGTAATACTGCAAGCATCAGATAAGCCTACCGCTGCAGCCTGTATCCCGATTACCGGTAACTTATCCGGCAGAATCAGCTGAATTCTCGCTAAATACATCAGGACCATACACAAGCCATCTCCGAAGATTAAACATCTCTTGAGACCGGTGAAAGACAAACTGGACTTCCAAGTTCCAGGAGTGTGCCGCATTCCTTGTGAATGTGGGACACCGTATATAGGACAAACCGGAAGGACCATCACTGACAGAATAAACGAACATGAACGGAGCATTCGTTTAATGCAACCTGAGAAGTCTGGACTGTCAGCGTTGTTTTGATAACGACCATAAAGCCAATTTTCGGAAGACGAACATCTTGGCAAAATGCAATAGTTATTGGAAGCGGAGAGTTAAGGAGGCTTTGGCCATTTCCTCCGAAAGGAGCACGCTAAATCATGATGCTGAATTTCAGTTCAGATCCTCTTGGAAACCAGCCTTAAAATGTAAATCATTCGGCTTCATCTTTAAGTTAATTTTCTATACTCACGCCATCTCCTGACCTGGCATTTAATTTACTGAAACAGTCTTTTGTTCAGTAATGCGAATTTTGGTAGTGTTTTTTCTTTGTTTATATTTCTGTTATATGCAGTAATACATTTTGTAGTTATAGCATTTCTTAAAATATCATGATTATGGGAGAGATGTACGCCCCAGAAACGTCGATTTCTAATCGTCTTTTCACCTGACTTGTTTCCCGAGAAGATCTGGAATATGGTTTATGTTATTTAATATGTTGTAAGTAATTTGGCATAACGATATTTTACAAGGTATGTACAGAAAAGTTTTCATCAATAACAGAAAACATGGGCACACGTAGGGTACACGTAGTATCAGTGATGATGTCTCAGTGCTTTTATATGGGCATATTTATCTAGTTATTACGCACGTTTTCATGCAGAAGTGCGTACATATTAAAGGGATGATTAGAGCAGTTATCGATGCGCAAGTGTTTACTTGAACCATATCTCGTATACAAACACCATCGCCAATTCCCTTGTTAGCGATTTGTTGACGCGTTGTTTTCCACGTCATCTGGCACGCTTTGTGAAACACACTGTACTTGTCGTTCGCGAGGAAGAAGGCGGAGAGTTCCCTCGGGAAGTTGCCTGTAATATTCAGAATGGAGAAAGTAACATGCAGCAACTCTCCCGGTATGACACTCAACGCTCTTTCTGCTTTGTCGCATCTCAAGTCTCTTGCGGATAGCGAGAGAGCTTTGGATAGGCTTAATGATCCTCTCTATTCTTGTCGTCTGGGTAGCCTCTGAAAACCTGTCATTCGCAGAAAGAAGCTCTTACCTTCCAATAGCTTAGCTGCTGCCCAGAGATCGAATCTCAGTATTGCGACGGACAAAGGCACAATGTTCGATTTGGATCTCTCTTCAGCGTGCATTACTTCCTCCTCCTCCTCCTACTCCTCCTCCTCATCTCTATTCAAGGTCTAGAATGTCATGATTTCTTTATCAAACGTTGTTATAAATATTGACGTATTACAACAGGCTTCTACTTCCATTATTCTCCTCACCCACTAATACCAGCACTGATCAAGAGGGATGGCTCCGGCGGTTTCATCTGTGGTCCGCATTTGGGAGGCCCAGGTTCGATTCCTGTGGCCAACCTACAACACTCATGGGTCTTTTCCGGTGTTTTCCCGGTTCTCCAGGCGAATGCTGGTTGATCTCTGTTTATATAACCTTGCTCCGCTGACATGTACCACTCCGCTTGCAACTACCTTCCCCCTCACCCTAATTGGCTAATGCTTTCGCGCCATAGGCCATAGGCGGTGCTTTCACGTCACATTGAAACCTGCAGTAAATGTCACAATAATTGCCAGTAAGATAGACAAAGTCATACAAATAAGAATATAAAGGCATGCAAAAATACAAGTTTATAATGAAACTGAGCAAGTTCAAACTGAATGAATGAGCAATGAAACTGAAACAAGTTTATAATGAACAGCCTTCGGCCTTTTCCACTGTGATTTTTTAAAACAGCACACATACCTTGCAAAAATGCTTGTCTTTCGGTCTTAAAAGTCGTGTCACGCCATACTTGTGTGTCCTTCATTCACCCTAGTCTTGTCAAGGTAGTATATTTTGCGACTTGTATCTCGGTACAATCCGATTGTCCTTAAATAACGTCTTCGCCACACAGCAATATCGCCCCTGGAGTGGTAAGTTTTTCTGTTGTCTCAATTTCATGTCGCGATGTTCTTACGTATCTAACACATCTGTAAGTTCAGAGCACAGCTGTTTGACTTCTCTCGCTGACAAATACGGATTCTTCTCTGTGAGTGCATTAAGCACATGCACCACAATTCTTTTTTCGTCGCTTTGTAAAGATTTTCCCTTGCGATGCTTCAGCGAATAACTGGCGGTAGACTCTGCCATTATACATATAATAAGTACACGCGCAATAAACGGCCAATAAAATAATTTAGCTCTCGTACACAACACACCTTCTAATGGCGATATATGACTAATCCAGTTCAAAACAAGGTCAGTGATAAAAGTCATATAAACAAATATGTCATCACAACCGCTAAATCACATGCTATAGTGCCATGTGCTTGTGAACAAAGGAACCTCCTCTTTACTTTGTTTAAGAATTAACATACATTTCAGATAAATCAACTCTGTTGCGTAATATATTTAATTCAAACAGTTGCGAAAATGTGAATTTGACAATTCTCTTCCAACATATAAAGATATATCACCATGTTAAATAATGAACTA
The DNA here is from genome assembly GCA_030765055.1 of Mantis religiosa. Lineage (NCBI taxonomy): Eukaryota > Metazoa > Arthropoda > Insecta > Mantodea > Mantidae > Mantis > Mantis religiosa. The sequence goes on along the minus strand of CM060951.1, from coordinate 201,812,705 downwards.
ATTTTTACCGCACAAAAGTCTATACTAGAATAGCAGCCAATGAGAGGTGATAAGGTCACGTGACCGTAAAGAGATATGGGGAAGCTTTTGTGAAACAAGTGAGGCGACTCTCAAGGACCTGACAAAGAATGGTCTGCAGCAAGTGTTCAAGGACTGGCAGAAACGCTGTAATAAGTGAAATGAAGTAGGAGGGGAATACTTTGGAAAAGATCATGTAAACATTGAATTGCAGTGATGAACATTTGTGAAAAATATCTGTCTCAGTCATTGTTGATCAGCCGTCGTACCAATATCGTTACTATTCGACGACTTGCACTGTTACTACTATCACCATCATAACTACTAACACTATAATGTTCAATATCACTATTTCTATTATCACCGCTATCATTACTACACTACTAGTGCCCGCCCTTGTGGCGTGCCTGCTTCACTTTCAAGAGATCCCGAATTCGAATCTCGGTTAGGGTGAGCTATCTGGGGTTTTTTCTTCTATGGACCCCGGGGTCATTTGCTTAACGTTGGAGGACGTAAATTAAAAAAGGGCACTGCCAGTAGTACCACACTGTTATTAACGAATTTACCATCGCTACTCTACTTCCACATTTAACACTTTTACTCACATCACCCTGCAACCTCTGAGTACACTTATTTCTAATAAGACCAATACCACTTTTATTTTACATTTCAAATACAGATACCGGTTTTCAGACATTCCATGACATATGTTGCACAGAGGAGATCAAGCGTGAAAGAGAAAGAGTGTGAGATCATGAAAGGTTGACTAAGGGATGCACAAAGTTTGGAAAGCAAGAGAGACATAGGTGAGAGGGAGGGAAAGGAATGAAGAAAGAAAAGACTATACTAAAGTAACGTGACCGGCGCTATGGTTCCTATTGGTGTGGCACATTAATTTTCAAAGATGAATTATTAAGGATAATTTTAAAATTTATACAAATTATTTAAATTACGTAAATTTAACACATACATTCTGTTTATGAAAAATAGGAGCTGTGGAAGTACTCGTATTATGAACTGGAGTTTGTAGAGCCTGTGACTCTCTTTGACTGTGAGTCTGGGAGAAGTTTAGTGGAGAGAATTAAGCACTTCTGCCTGTAGAACATCTTTTGTGTCCAAGTGCCTGACGGGAGGGGTGAGTTGAGAGGGTACTAAGAGTGTTGATAGTATAAACAGTGCCCCCTAGGGGACCCCCAGGGGACCTGCAGAAGAAGAGTTAAAAGTAGCAAATTCCCTTCTATGCATTTCGAAACATTTAAAATCCTAAAACAGGTAACCAGGTTGAAAGGTGAAACAAAATGGACGGACTGGAAATTCAGGGACATAGGTATTCCACCCAGGTTTAGTTAAAATACCCCGGAAAATCCCTGAAAACAATCATGGATTCAGGAAGGTCGGTTCTGGGAATCAAACCCACGACTACTGAATGTAACTCGCAAACGATATTGCCTGAGCCATCCTGTTCACTTTGGACTCTCCTTAAACTATAATTAGGGGCAGTGATATTTAGCATTTTGAAATCAGAAATTTAGCATTTTGATTTTTACATTTAGCATTTTATAGCATTTATACATTTACAATTTAGCATTTTATAGCACTTAAAACTTTAATTTGTGTTAATTTTTTAAATGATAAATACGCGGTCTGTTCAATAAAGAATGATCACAATTTTATTTTGAAAATGTACCTTTAACCATCCTTATAATTTTGACGGTCCTTCTCAAAACAGTCTCCCCTGAATGCGATACACTTGTCCCAGCGTTTCTGCCAGTCTTCAAAGACATACTGGAAACCATTTTTTGAGAGATCCTTCAAAATCGCCTCTGCAGCCTCCCATGAAGGCGTTTTCTCAAGTTGGGGAATAAAAAGAGGTCACATGGGGCTAAATCCGGACTATAGGGAAGGTGAGGGATGTACTCCAGGTTCATTTTTGCAAGATATTCAGCAACAACATTGGCAATATGCGGCCGCGCATATCGTCGTGCAGCATCCAGCCTACTTCACGGAAAAGTGGTCTTTTGCGCCTGATATGGACTTGCAATGTTTTCAGGACATCCCTGTAGTATTGGCAGTTACTGATGTGTGTGCAGGTACAACATGCTGATAAACCATTCCATGAATATCAAAGAATGAGATGACCATAACTTTCCCAGCAGAAGCAACCACTTTTGCTTTTTAGTGGGTTGGTGATGAAGGAATTTTCCACACTGAGCTTTGCTGTTTGCTCTCAGGATCAAAATGATATAGCCAAGTTTCATCAGCAGTGATTACATTTGAAAGAAACTCCGGATCTTCCTCTAACATCAACTTTAGCTGCATGTTATCTCTATTGCAGCGGTAGGTGATACTGAGCATGACTGAACTTACCTGGTTCTCACAGGCGGGAACCAGGAGTACCAACAATGAAACTACTACTGCGTGTTTGTCTCACATTAGGGTAACAGAATACAATAAGATTGAATTTTAGTACGAAAAATTATGACCGTAAAAATTATGATTATTCTTTATTGAACAGCCCTCATATGAGATTTAAAACACATTTATGGAGTGTTATTTATGACAGTGAGTTAAAAGTGCATAAAGTGCCAGTTTATTTTACATTAATGTAGGTTAAAGCAATACACAGAAATATAGAACAAATTGATACACACTAAAGCATACTGAACAACACACAAAAGATAAATGCATAGTGATGTAAAACTAATACAATAAAAAGAAAATGCACAAAATTAGCCTCGCACTTACTGACGTCACCTAGGCATAGAATGAATGAAAGTTGCGCGTAAAACCGAACAGAACAATGAAAATTGGAACTTTGGCAACTGAGAACTCCAACTGGAATTAATATTTGTTTATCACTTCCTTAAAATTAGAATTGCTATTGGTTTTCAGAGACAAGGGTTGAAATTTTCCGTTAAATGGATTGTGAAGATAGATTTATGACAGTCATTAAGCGTGGTAGGAGGGGTTTCTTTTGTAAAACAACTGAACTCGCTTCAGTACCAAACATACCTCATATCGGCAATGGTGAAACAATAGGTTAATTTAGCGGGAAGGATTGCTTTCCACATTCCAGAAGAGTAGTGACTTACTTTATAAGTTTATAAGCATGTAAAGGTTATACAGACTCCAGTTAAAGTTTCCAGAAGAAAAAGCATTGGGTAACAATAATTACTTGGGAAAATCTTCGATCTCACATTTGTATCGCATTTTGAGGCAATTTCGCACTTTATCGCGCTATATCGCATTTGCAAAGAATCACCACCCCTAACTATAATATAGCTTTTAATACCTCCAGAAGAAATACGATTAAATTATTATTTTCATTATGAACGTTATGCCTGGCCATAGTACACTTCATCGATGTATTTCATCACAAGGACAATGTGAATAGCATCGACTCTTCTTGTTCAAAGAAAATTACCTTACCGTTTAGTGACTGCTTGTGTGGGGTAGTGGATATTGTACTCCTGAGTGGTGGAGAGGATTGCAGGTAGCCCTAAGTTCCAACACAAGGGGCTGCAAAAACTGAACACAGGAGGGGGAGGAGTGTTACATGAGATGGCGGTTTCATGACACTCCCTCAAGGGACGGTCGGTTTACTGAGGTAATCCCACCGCTTAATGCAATAATTAATTAAGCTAACAATAGGCGACCACGTCGTCAAGGAGGGCGATATTTGACTAAGGATATGGCCACATCGTGCGTCGAATATCTCAGCAGCGTTATGAGGAAGACGCATGCGGAATTTCCCAGAGGATTTCGTGTGTCGGCATATCGACTTCAGGTCAATATCAGCCCATTCTTCTTGTGCTCCCCATTAGAGCATCTGCAGTGCGCTCGGGGGACTGGAAGGGTCGTCGTTTTGGGAGTGGGGACATCAGGAAATGTTTCTTTCATGGGCTCCTCCTTCCTGGAAAATACGTTACCACCTGATTGCAGAAAACAACGCTGGGGTGTCCCTATAATCCAGCGCTGGAAGGAATACTAAACCTGAAAAGCAAAATGCAGACTTTTCCTTTTTTATTAGTTTCGTTTATACCTCGCCTTTAACTACAATGGTCATATCAGCGGCCGTTCTCCTTTGGAACATATCGAAGGTGTTAAGTCGTATTCGTTGGGGTTTAATCATTAGATCACGTACACATTCGCACTCTCATTCATACTTCCAGACTCTGGGGAAGATGAGGAATTATCTTGGAACCCGGGACTCTTCGCACGGTAGGCAGGTGCTCTACCGACTGAGTTGCGGGGCCAGACACTTTTTCTTTCTGCCTACTTCCATAATTTCTTTGAGCCCAGCTGCCGCTAAGTTACTGTGTTGATAGTAAATTATATGTATAAACAGAGAATTTCCAGATGTTTACCTGATTGCTGCTCACTTAACTCGCATTAAATGAAAGCTCTCCAACTTCACTGTAGATTGGGATAGTGACAGATGATAAGCTTAATGACTGTATCTTCCAAAATATCATTTCATAATTTTCTTTTGAACTCTATCAAAATGTATGGTAGCGGAATTGAATCTAATTAATCAAAAGATTTTTAGTGTCCTTTGTCTTTTATTTGAACTTAAGGATGGCAAAATCAGACGGTTCTAAGTAACACATCATATTGTTACATGACGGTTTTGGGGGGTTGATAGGAATTGCGAGAGGGGCAAAGGTACAGGGTTTGGAACACGGTGCCGAGAACATATGCTACATGACAAAACTACCAGGTGTTGTAGGGGTTTAAAAGGTAAGGGGTTTTACCCTTTAACCGCATGTAACTGGGAGCGTAGCTATGGACAAAGGAGAGCAGAAAATAACACCTACTTCAAAATGAACTGAGTAACTATATTTCAGAGATGCCTAGCTTTTCGACAGGGCTCTCCCTAGATATGAATGAGATCAGGGGCGCTTTAGTAACATTTAAATACATAATAACATAATGCAACTATACCTTTAGAGATGCGTTGTTTGTATGGCTGAACCTTGTGCAACTGGCAAGAGATGTACGGTCCTGTGCAACCTGCTGGCGATATGACTCGTAGTAGCACTTTTAAAAATAAACTCTTGTTAATGTCTATAGAGACCATCAGCAAGTCCCTTCTCAAATCTATCTGTCAAGTCCCGCGGGTGCTAACTCAACCAAGCTTAAATAGGGGTCATACCCAAAGGCCAACTCAGCAATCCTCACGCTAACTGTTAATTTCCTCCCAACTATTGCACCATATTGTTTAATCATTGTTTACATCATTGGGAACATGTTTAGACCTGTTACTGACCACCTATGCATTATTTCCCTTGATAAGCAGGATGTGTGATTCATATTTTACACCATGGAGAAGAAGTTGAGACCTGTTACAGGCCACCTGTGCATTATTTCCCTTGATAAGCAGGATGTGTGATTCATATTTTACACCATGGAGAAGAAGTTGAGACCTGTTACAGGCCACCTATGCATTATTTCCCTTGATCAGCAGGATATGTGATTCACCAGTCAAAAGTATATGTTTTGCCAGTCAGCAGAATTTAAGCTTAACCATCTACAAACAGCGTTGCCCAAACTCAAGGCACAGGAAATGAATGTTACATAATAATGATTATAGTAATATCCAGATCTTGCTCAGCCTATACACGCAACAATATTATGAATAGCCAATCCTTTTCCAGTGTTCCAGCACGTAACAGCTTAGCCTCGTTTCTCTTCTGGTCATTCGCTAACGTGTCGAGTTCAGGACTCTTCTATCCTCACTTAAATAGATGCTACTTACATGCAAGCTGCAAAATTTCACTGAATAAAGTAGCATTGTTAGCGACCAGTCTTTCTTTTATATCTGAGGGGTGGCTTCTCGAAGTTTCGTACGAAGCCAAAAGTGGAGTCTGGCATCTCAATAGGACTTCTGGAGTGTTGGATAAGCTGAGATCACCTCTGCTCATTCGCTAAAATCAATCACACGCCAGCCAGCGCCGAAACCATGCACTGCCAAAGGCAAGACAGTCAGCCAGAGACCTCCGCGATCGCACACAACCTTGCAAATGGTATTTTGTAACTGGAATGTAACATTTATCTCCAGAGCTTTACATATGATTATAAAAATATTCGATTAATTACGTTAATACGGAATAGTAAGACTGGTATTTTGTAACTGCGTATCTGGACCTATTGCTACATTTTTGTGGAATAGTTCTATTCTATTTTTTCTTTTTGATCCCTACTATGCTATTGTGTTGACTAGTTAAATTATGAATCCTACTTTGAGTACAGTACATAGAGTATAGATGCAAGTGCTTCATGCATTCTTTAAGAAATATTTCATACCATTAAAACCATTTTCTATTTCTAACTACACGGTGTTCATTTTTATTCGTTATTTCCCGCCCTCCGATTGAGCAAGTATGACGTCATGGTTCACTGGTGAGTCTACCTTTAAATCATAGTGCTCTCTACGGAGAAGAAATGGTAACTTTTGCGGAACAGTAAACAAATTAAACGACTCTCAGCGTGGTTGCTCTATTAACTAATACAAGCAGCTTCCTCTGGATATGAACATATAAACCGCGTCTTCATGGTTGATGCTACTTTCTTACCGACATTAAAATTGGTGCAAAATATAAATATAATTGAAACCGCTGCATAGAGGAGTTATACATAACATATGTTATACATATGCTATTCGGCATTCAGACAAGTCCCTCTGAATGTAATGTTGTCAAAAGTGTCCACGTACCGTCAAATTGACATACTTTTGTTTGCAACATAAACGTCTTACGCTTTATCAGTATACGATATAAATTTTTGTCATTCTCAGGTTTAATTAAAATATCTATTATGTCGGTATCCTCATGTCTTTTAAAACCAATAGGTGCATCAAACATTTCCAAGATACCGGATCAGTTACTTGCAAAAAGAGACACTGGACGCTATAAAGTGACTGGTCCTAATCTAGAAGCAATAAATAATGTAATGAAAGAAAGGCCTCAAGCATACCTTCTCGCATTACAGACAGTGTTTAAGGGGAAGAGAGAAAGGAAATATAAGAAAATGGACACATAAGACTATGTACTAGAGATATTTTGTTTATACGAGGCACGTTTTTTAAGTCAGTACCGTTTTGGAATTAAAAAAGTACCTAGATATCGCAATAATTTTATTTTTACATGAAAGTCTGTACCTTAATCTACTTTTCTATATAATTTCCGTGAATATTGAGGCACTTGTCATAACGTGGCACCAGGTTTTGAATACCCTCCTCATAAAATTCTGCCGCCTGACGTGTTAACCACTGTATCACAGCTGTTTTGACTTCGTTATCGTCTTGAAGACGCTGACCACCCAGATGTTTCTTCAAGTGCAGGAACAAATGGTAATCGCTGGGCGCCAGATCAGGGCTGTGTGGAGGATGATCTAGAGTTTCCCATTGAAAAAATTTGATGAGATCTTTGGTCCGATTAGCCACACGTGGAAGGGCACTGTCATGCAGCAAAACGATACCCTTACTCAACTTGCCACGTCTTTTGTTCTGGATTGCACGGCGCAGATTGTTCAATGTCTCACAATAAGACGCTGCATTGATTGCCTCATTACGAGGCAGAAACTCCACTAGCAATACTCCTTTTCTGTCCCCAAAAAATTGTGCACATGATTTTCCGGGCAGAAATTGTTTGCTTAAACTTCACTTTTGTGGGTGATGATGAATGTCGCCATTCCACGGATTGTTGTTTCGATACTGGTGTGACGTAGGCCACCCATGTTTCGTCACCAGTAACAATTTGATCTAAAAATCTTCACCTTCATTGTGGTACCGCTCAAGGAAAGTCAATGCACTTCCTAAACGTTGGGTTTTGTGCAAATCCATCAACATTTTCGGAACCCAAAGTGAACACAATTTCCGGTACTTCAAGTTCTCGGTCACAAAGGGATACAAAACACTACGAGAATATTGAGGAAAATAGTCGCACAATGATGAAATTGTAAAGCGTCTGTTTTCTCTCACCTTTTCATCCACTTTCTGCACCAAATCTTCAGTAACGACCGAAGGACGCCCACTCCGTTCTTCATCATGCACATTTGTGCGGGCATCTTTAAATGCTCTCACCCATTTCCTTACTATTCCATCACTCATAATGTTTTGTCTGTAAACTTTACAGATCTCACGATGAACATCGATCGGTTTTACGCCTTTAGCACTAAGAAATCGTATAACAGCCCGTACTTCACAATCGGCGGGACTCACGATTGTCGGAGGCTTCTTAAACACTCAGTAACCAACGTATACAATGAAGAATCAGACTGTAATGGCGTCAGTGCGTAGATAAGAAATGCAGGTAACCAGCGCGCATGCGCGGAACGCCGACTGTAGCGCTGCGGCGTCGGAATCGCAAAACGGTACTGACTAAAAAAACATGCCTGTACTTGGAAAAAGGCTTTGTACATATTGTAACACTAATTTATTTTTCATTCCTAGAACATATTCTGCTAATTTTCTGGTCTGTAATGAAGTAACACTGTGAGGAAGCTGTGGGTGATAGAGAAGAATTGAGATAGAATTGAAATATTTCTATTTTATATGACAAGTTTACAATATGCATATATGTCTACTATAACAGAAAAAACCGATGTTCATTGTGAAATGAGCGTTCATTGACATCATTTCGTATATTCTTCATGGTATACTTTTATGGGTGCATAATTAGCTTTGCAGTGCATTGCAATGCAGTATATAGTTATTTATAGATAGTTATCGTATCTACGAAACAGGAAAAATTACGAACTTTATATTACGCGGGCAATCCATCTCTCAAATAGTGTATTTACCTGCTGCTAGAGGGAGGCCTCAAAGCTGCTGTCAACACATCTAATACCATCACATGCCGCTAGGGGAATCGTACATAAACTCGTTCCATCAGCGATGCTATTCATGACGTCAAATTTTTCGTGATAAAACTACTGATAAAAATGAACACTGTAACTGCCATTACTAATAGTAATGATTGCTATTTGAAAATACATTCTTAACATATCTTAAAATGAATACTGATGTAATCACTGGTATATCTCAAGAGGCACAAGTTTGTGAGCTTTGAAACTTTGTTATAAAGGGATGTGTACTGCAGAAAAGAGTTGCTCTCCTTCTCTCTTACAGTACTTTGAAAATGTAATACATAGAAAGTACGGATATCAGAAATGCAGAAACAACTCCCACATTTCTTCTTTCTCTTCATTTATTAAATATTCTCGCATCTTCTCTTTATTCCGAAGTAATCCTCTTCTACACAAAACGTATTCTTTGGGTGACATTGCATCCATCAGAGAAATGCTTCCGCAGCTTTCTCTATTCGCCGATCCATCACGTATCCATTAAGAAAATTGGGTTCTTATAAGTTAATGGTACTCACCAAGAAAGAAGTTACATTCATAGCCTAGGCGTTTTGAAATACAACTATATTGGGTATAGAATACGAATTTTATTTCAGGTACTGGACAAAAGTTATTAACTGTTCTCTGAAATAAAAACTTCTACGTCTACATTCACATTACTTCTTTAGCAATTCTTCTACAAATCATTCGTAAAAGGATTGTTTTTCAATCTACTTTACACTAATATATAATATTATTAATTGATAAGCGCATGAACTATTTTGTTATATGCTTGTCTAGCAGATACAATGGGGATATGAGGCTATAGTAGGTTTAAGAGATAGTCATTTCTTATGAGTCCCCAATAAAATTATAGAAAGTTTTAATAAGTTTGAAACAAAATCGATAGGTTATTTTTAGTCAATTTCAAGCCATATCTTTTATTTGTGATGTAAATATCTCAAAAATATGTTTCCATCAAAATTACTTGATCTGTTTTGGGGAAAATAAAAAAACCTACGAAAACGGTGCTATATAAATCAGTGTCAGCAAACTCAATTATGTGTGACGTACCTTAGTCGTACGATGTAACATCGTTTAGGACATTCGAAGACCTGATGTCTTAAATCCAAATACTTACAAAACACAATATCCAGATATATTCCTCACCCAACTTGTCCTGTTAGTTCTCCACTAATAGTAAGATACACTTTTCCTTTCTCTCATTTGTTTCATCTTGATAGTGGGAAGAAGAAACTTGCATTTTTATAAGCATTGAGTTTACCTGTATTGATGTAAAGAATAGTTGTGTTTGGGGTATTTTATGAAAATATCCGTGGGGAATTCCTAAAGGCTTAAGGTGATACAGTAACACCTGTCGTCAGCAGAATTGAACGGGTCTTTCGAAAATTTCCGTTAAGGACAGATTTCCGTTTAACGAAGAGGTTATTCCATTTCACTAATATAAAACCAACAGGAGAAAAATTGAAACAAAAGGAAGGGCGGCAATGAATGGGATAAGAGTGTACAAATATAAGCTAGAAATGACAACCAAGTGGTTAAAAAGAATGTATGAGCCACTAGTGGAATCCAAAATGTTGCATGCAGTAGAGATCTGGGGGGGGGGGGGAGGGGGTACGCAGAGGTAAACAAAATGGTGGACCAGAACTATAGAAAGTTTTGTAAAGAGCTACTAGGCTTACCAAGATCAGCACCTAGAGGAGTAGCTTTAGTAGAATTAGTGGAATAATAATGGAAACAATAATAACATTTATGTATAGGTGTTTGGCCAAAGAAGAAGGGGAAATTATGAAATTATGCATGAGACGGCAAAAAAGATTAGAAAACTCAAATATTTGGTGGACAGAGATAGGAGAAATAATGGAAAAAATATGAATGACAGATATATGGAGATTTGAGGAAGGGAATAAAAGCAATATGGGTAAATTGGTAAAATGTAGAATAGAAGATATAGAAAGACAGAAAATATGGGGAAATATAGAAAATACGAAATAATTACAATGCTACAAACAAATAAAAAGAAACTGGGGATGAGAATCATATGTAGATTACTGCAATAGGCAAGAGAGAGAAGGGTTAACTTGGATGAGAACAGGAACAATATTTCTAAAAGGGTTAAGAGGTAGGGGAAAGGGAAATTGTGAATTGTTTGGGGGAAAAGAAAGCATAGAACACTACGTAACAGAATGAAAGGAGGTTGGAATGTAGAGAAAAAAGGTTTGGGAGGAAAACTGGGAAAAAGTAGAGAAGAGGATAGTAGTATAAAAATATTAACGGGAATGGAGGAAAAGAAGGTAAGGATAATTGCCGAGTTCTTACAGAAGGTAAAAGTAAAATGGGTTAGAAATATAAAGAATATAAGAAAGGAAGATGAGGGGGCAGAAGGGGACTAATTAAGTAACAAGGAGGTATGGAGCTTAAGAGCTACCTGGCAGAACAGAAGACCAGGGTGTCATGTAAGCCAAGGCAGCAACAAGGTAAAGACAAATAAATGTAGCTTAACGTAAATTATAAAATTTTGGAATATGCACAATAAAAATAAAACGACATAGGAAAGCAGTCAACTTTCCCTGTGCATTTTTCCTCCCGAACATTTCTCAAATTTTAAATACATTGACTTACTCGGTAACGAGCGAATGGATAATGCAGTTCTGTCACCATTTGTTATATTTTCATCCTTCATTTTCATCCTATATTTGCATCCCTCGATTTTATCAATGGGAATAATCAGTGGCATTTTCAGTGTAACGTCATTTCATTCACTACAAAGTTCATTAAAATGTGCCCTACCTTATGTCTTTTGCGGAAACTCTCCAACCATCAATTAGATACTTTGAATTCCGTCTTACCTGGTCTTTCAGCTAACTGTTTAGTATATTATGTGAAGTATGCCCCGATATGCGGTCATGTTTTTGCCCTAACACTAACTAACCACTCCTACACTAATTAATGTCCTGGTTTTCAGTTTTCTTAAGTTCTCTTTATTTCCCCATTAGCACAATTTTCCAAGCACTTCAGAATTTCGTTTTGTTCTTTATACCCTCTTAAATTTGAGTTTTGGCTACGTTAATACCTTCAAGATCTGCTTTACACTCAATATATCTCGTTCACTAGCATAAAACACGTTGCTAGTGTTTTGTTTTTGTTTTCGAAGCCATGGTAACTAGGAAATGAACCACCACGTTTGTTTAGGTTTAGAAGTGTGAAGGATGACTGTGACAGATTTCTCAGTATTCTTATAGTCATTAGGGCACCCCTAGATAAGTCAGGTAGCAGCAATATGGTTATGTTTCAACTGAAACATCACGTACTTAAAACAGACAATGCACATATTCAACGGGTGCCTAAATATTTTCTAAACTTTGCTTTCCGAAACTGGAAATGTTCTTTTAAAACTCATAGTATGATTCCGTTGTCCGCGAAAGACAGGGAATTTAGCATATTATCCACATCTAAATTCATGGGACCACGAAATATTTTCATTTATGAGAGATTTCTGCTTAACCAAGCATCCATTGAAGGCATTATTACGGGGGCTGATCAACTAAGACTTAGACTGATTTTTTTCACAGATGTTTATTACTGCAATTCAATGTTTACATGAACTTTTTCAAAACAGTCCCCTCCTACTTCTAAGCACTTTTTATAACGTCTCTGCCAGTCCTTGAACACGTACTGCAGACCATTCTTTGTTACGTCCTCGAGAATCGCTTCACTTTTCTTGAGCACTGCTTCAGAATTCTCAAACCGAATACCCGTAAGCTTTGCCTTTGTTGATCAGCTGCATAATTATGATACTGAAGGAAAACAAGCCAGCACAGTGTGGAAATCGCCAGGTTCTCCAACACCAAAAAAGGGCATACTTGTTCCATCTGCAGGGAGAATGATAGTGATCACATTTTTTGACTTTAATGAAATTATTTACCAGCATGCAGTTCCCCCTCACACTACTGTTACAGCAGCATACTACACGTCAGTATTGGCTACACCGAGGAAGCACATTGCTAAGAAACGACCAGAGCTTTCTCGAACTGGGGCGACTTCATCATGACAATGTACGGCCTCACGTCGCAAATGAAGTCATGCAGTTTCTGGATCGATTCAACACTACCTGTGTACTATATCCACCTTATAAGCCCGATATTGCACCCTGTGACGTTTTTTTTATTCCAATCGGTGACACTCACTTGCACTGCTTCAAAATTGTCAAAATTTATTGAACGTAGAAAATGATCCATGGATCGGAAAAGATAATATGATGGTGCCAGATCAGGGCTGTATACTGGATGTGGTAGTAGTTCGATTGCTCCCATTTCCTGAGCTTTTCCATGGTTGTTCGTGCAGTATGGGGTGTTGCATTGTCCTGTTGCAATATAACTATTTCGGTTAACTAATGCTGGGTACCTCTGTCTCAAAATTTCATGAACTCGTTCCAGTTGTTGAGCGTAAATATCCGCATCAATCAACCGCACATTTGGAACAAACTCCCAGTGAGTCACACTTTCAAAATTCTACCAGAAACACAATCACATTATGATTGAACTGTCTTTTTAACTATGACTTTGGCAGGTTCGCGGGGATCAAGCCACTGTTTCGAGACATTAGAGTTTCGATAATATGCCCCTTTTTCATCTTAAGTGACAATTCTCCTGACAAATCTCTACGTTCAGCCTGTTGAGGAATCAGTTCACGAGGTACAGATCTACAGCTTCTGTATGATTTTCCAACTGCCTTAATGTGATGATGTGTGATATATTTTGATGTACCAAGTTCTTCTGAAAGCCTACGGGTACCTTTCTGCTGGTTTTCTCGAAAAAGTTGGCGTGTATCCTCAATATCCCATACTTTTGGTCTTTCAAAACGTGGTAAATCTTTACTGTTTTCGTCGCCATTGTTGAAACGTTGGAAACATCGTTGTGCCACATGCCCACTAACGATACCTTCTTCTTCTACTTCACATGTTCTTCGAGCTGCAACAGTGGCTTTATAATCTTGTCTCCAGTAGTGCTTTAGAAGGACTTTCAGTTCAAACTTTGTTATCTCCATTTCGTGATTGTTCATTAACAAATGAAGACTGATACAGATGCTCTATATATACGGGACATTAGCCATGACATCCTCAATAAATTTTCCTAAACATCTAAATAAAAAAGCAACATAACTAGTGAGACAACGTAACATGATAAAATTCAAGACTTTATAATCAAATACTCAACATGTTTATCAGCCGTAGGCTGGTTTAAAAATTTATTTTCAACAGTGTCATTTTTATAACTATCCCAGAAAACAGATGTCGTAAAGTTTTTATAATCACCCCGTAGTTTTTACACTAGAGTGATGAAAATTTTTCAGTGTCATCATTGATCCCTCAGGACATAATAGTAGTTTCAGTGATTTGCGTCATTCTGTTTTTTTACAGTGAGTGACAGAGGTGACTGAGATGTAAGATGGAGAAAATTGAGGCTCGTAGTGTGATCAAGTTCCTGCACTTGAAGAGAAAAACTGCCCGGGAAGTCCATGATGAGAAGACTGCTGTTTATGGAAATGGTTACCCATTATAGTACACTATTGTGAGGTTGAAAAGGAATGTTCAAACTTGTCACATGTCCCTGACAGATGAGCCAAGAGCTGGTAGACCGTCAGCTGTCACAGTGAAGAAAGTGGAGTGTTTAATACTGGAAGACAGACGAGCAACCATCCAAATGATCATGAATGAGACACATCTTAGTTATGGTAGTGTGTGGAAAATTATTCATGACGAACTGCACATGTCTAAGATGTCTGCACGGTGGGTTCCACGTTTACTAACCCCTTTCCAAAAGCAAACACGGCGTGATCTTTCAAGACAGATGTTGATGTTGTTGGAACAGGATGAAGATGATTATTTTGAACGCCTGGTAGCCGTGGATGAATCCGGGATCTATCAGTATGATTTAGAGACAAAAGCCATGAGTATGGAATGGAAACATGCCGATTCTCCCCTCCCAAAACGTCAAAGGTACAACAGTCAGCTGGGAAGATCATGCTTTCAGTTCTCTGGGACTGTCGTGGAGTCATCGTTACAGATTATCTTGCCATGGGTCAAACCATCACTGGCAGATACTACTGCAATCTTCTGAACAAGTTACGAGCAGCTCTGATTAAGAAACGACGCGGTGTGCTATCCAAAGTTGTTCGTCTTCTGTCTGACAATGCACCAGCTCATTCATCTCAAGTTGCAGTTGACAAAACAAGTGAATGTGGCTTTGAGACCTTACAACATCAGCCTAATTCGCCCGATCTTGCACCAAGTGAGTTTTTCTTGTTACCGGAAATGAAGAATCCGTTGCGTGGTCGCCGATTTGACAACACAAATGAGGTCATTAATGAGTTGGAAGAGTGGTTTAAAGCGAATTATGGCAGACTTCTAAAATCAAGGTCTTAGGAGTGTCAACCCCCAGGGGCCTACTTCGGTAGGTACGGGTTTGGCACACCCGGGGTCCCGAGCCAACAGTCTCCCTCGTGTGGGCTCCTCTTCGTGGTTGAGGGAGACCGTCAACAGGCCCACCCACGTGTAGGCCGTGCGTGGAGACCCGTGGAGAAGGTTTTTAGATTCTTGTCTAGTTTAGAGTTTAGGATTTAGTGAACGAAATTTTTAGTAGGTTTTGATTGATGTTTTTTATGTTCGTGTATTTTTAATAGGTTTTGTTACACTTTTATAGTTTTTAGAAAGTTTTATATCTGGCTTTTGCCATGTCTAGTTTTTTAAAGGGCGCTGATGACCGCCGTAGTTGAGTGCCCTTACACACACACACACACACACACACACACACACACACATATATATATATATATAATCGGAGTGCCAAGAAACGCTAGAAAAAATGTATAGCTCTGGATGATGACTACTTAGAGAAGAACTAACAAGCATATATCAACTCGCCCGCCTCGGTAGCGTGGTGGTAGCGTGTCTACCTCACGTTCAAGAGGTCCCGAGTTCGATTCTCGCTTAGGCTGAGTTACCTGGATAAGGTTTTGTCCGGGGTTTTACCTTATCCTGAAAGACGAATGTCAGGTAACTCTAAGCTCTATGAACCGTGGGCTCATTTGAGCATAATTTCACCCATTCCATTCATCGTCCGATATGACTTAACGTTGGAGGACGAAAATTACAAAAAAAAAAAAAAAAAAAAAAAAAAAAAAAATTCAACTCAAACTCTATATCAAGTTTTTTAAGGTGTGATATTTAAAGCTTTAAGACACCCCATCCTATGCTTTCCTGAGAATGTTGTATTGGAGAAAAGCTTTTTCCTGCATGCAGAAAATATAAGGAGGCAATTAGCTCCACATACATGCTTGCAAACTGAGCATTATTCAGTATAAAAGGTTCTTATGTGAGTGAGCTTCAAGTGTGGGACAATGTTTTCTGTCTTAAGCTGTACATTCCGGAGCAGTACCGGAAGCGCGCGTTGTTAATTGTTGCCACCAATATGGGACGACACATTATTCGTTTTCTCACGCATAATGGAGAGTAATTGTTACTGCGATGTTTTCATAACACGAAACATTATCCCATTGTCCAAATTATTTTCCCTTAAGCTTCTGCTTTTTAACATGTTTTGCAGTGGGAAATATTTTATCTTAGAGTTGTTGAAGTTATCATGAATTCCCCCTGCAGACGTAATTATGACGGTTATTATCCTCTTCCTCTCTTCCCCCGCGTAATCATCAGTTGCGTTAACGGTGGAACTTGGCGAGTGTAAAAGTCCTATTGTCGTTTTTATTCGTACAATTGGCGCAGCGAGAGACGGATATTGGAGTTTAATGCCGTTTAACTCAAGTTTATAACTCTACAACATAAAGTACTGAAATGAAACATTTCAAGATAATATAAAGATTATATCCAGCGTTAAGCTTAATTAAAAGTTTTAGTCCCTCTCTGTCCAAGATTGTTCTCTGTGTGCAATTACGTCATATTTTTTAATTTCTGCATACTTTCGCTGAATCCCTCGAGTACCTTGAATAAAAAGAAGGCATCTCTCTCATTCTCGCTCTCTCTTGACTTGTAGATACATTGGGTACATTTCTTTGTTTACCTGTGAACAATGCAAATGAAAACAAACGGTGGTTAAATCGCAAACTCTGTATTAAGTTAAGAATCTTTAAAGGATGCGGTACAAAGGTTTTTAAAGAAAATGTACGACCTAGATCTAGCTTTTCTGAAGCAATTTTCGTGAACCTGTACTTTCTAAAATTGCCTCTGGCGGTTCTGACTAACATTTGCATAATTTAACCTATCAGTTAATCATTGTTAATACGTATTTGACCGTGTAAGCTAAAAATTTCAATTCATATATCAATTACCATGGCAATAAGGATGAAACAGGTAAAAGAACTTACGGTTCTAACTTTACTGGTCAACAGTACTTACTGTAGCAATAGAAAACGAGTTAATACCCAGTAAAAATGTCTCACATGTATAGCTGTTAACGTATTTACCAAAGAACCGCTTTTGGAAAGCTTTTTAAGCTTTAACATACCTTTCCTTCGACCTCGCTAGTAAAAGTGATATACATGCTACAATTTTAACTTCTTGAATAGCAATGTCGCTTATTTTTATAACATTTTTCTGCTTTATAATAACCATAAAATAAAAAATCAGCTATATAAAAATCACCTAACAACCAAGATATGTTTGATAGATACAGTCAACATGAAAAATTCAGTGCCATGGCCGGGATTTGAACCACGGATCTCCTGGTTTCCGTCGAACCTTTGAGTTACCATGGCCAACGTGCCGTCCTGACATTAAATTTTCCAGTTGACTCGTATATTTCCTCGGTAGACCACTAGGGGCTCTCGCATCCGAGATGCACCGTTTGTGGCGACTTACTATCGTAAGTACTTGAGTCCCAGGCTTCATCATTTAACTCTTATTATTTTAGTTAATTGACGGAAATTAATAATTTCTCTACTAGCCGTATGTAGGCTAAGGTGTTTGATAGATAGAGTCAACATGAAAAATTCAGTACCATGGCCGGGATTGAACCACGGCTCTCCTGGTTCCGTACAGTCGCTCTTAACCTTTGAGCTACCATGACCGACGGTGTATCTCGGATGCGAGAGCCCCTAGTGGTCTACTGGAGAAATATACCAGTCAACTGGAAAATTTAATGTCAGGGCGGCATGTTGACCATGGTAACTCAAAGGTTAAGAGCGACTGGACGGAAACCAGGAGATCCATGGTTCAAATCCCGGCCATGGCATTGAATTTTTCATGTTGACTCTATCTATCAAACGCCTTAGCCTATATACGGCTAGTGTGGAGAAATGATTAATTTCCATCAAATAACTAAAACCATGATATCTGCTACTTCAATTAATTCATTAACAAAAGAGTGGATAAAAAGGATTTGTCCATATAATATAGATGCAACTTTTTATTTTTTCACACTTCATTATCTTTTCTTAATGTCCAATAAAATATGGAAAAGAAATTTTGATTTATTATTGCTTTTTAGGTTTCTTAAAGTAATGCAAAAAGTAATTCACTAACGGCAAACTGTAAGTTACAGTACGCGCAAAATAAGAAGAGCGCTGGATTTACAGTGTAGTGCGGGCAGAGGGGAAGAAGCGAGAGTTAACGCTCTTTTGTTTCTGCAATGTAGTCAACCTTGAAAAAAAAACACTGTTCAGCAAAATAGCGTGTAAGATAAGCGAAGATATCACAAGTAACGTCGCATCCTCTGAAAACATTCCTTAGTTTTGCCCACGCCAGCTCAATTGCATTCAGATCACAGTTATACGTAGGTAGACGAATAATAATGTGTCCCCTTTCGAGAGCCATAACATCCACAAATGTTCATACAAATATAAATCATTTTCAAGTAAATGCTGAAGTACATTACCACCACACTCGTAACAAGGATAAACTGGCAATTCGAACGCACCAAACGAGCCTTTATGAAGGAAGCTTTAACTACAAAGGGATAATGTTATATAATAAACTTCCAAATTCATTTAAACAAGCTGCATCATAAAAACACTTTAGGAATAAGCTTAAGAAATTATGAATGCATACTGTTTTTATACGGTTAATGAAGTTTTAGAACTATAACCATCTAAATGAGCACTGGGAGCATAGTACATTCACAAACCTGTAATATTTATATTATGGCATTTTTTGTAGTAAATTAGTCTATGCAAATACCACATGAAACCATAGAAAAGCTGCTTACTGTGTATATTGTATGTAATCAATTTGACTTTATGTGTATACTGTATTTATACATTTTGACGTGTCTCATAACATGTATATGTTGCCAAGGACGAACTAAAATTCTAATTCTAACATACGATTGTTGTAAACTGGTTAGCTAATTAACCTCGAAAATGATGAAAAAGAAATATGGTGGACATGATAAAGCTTTGCGTATTATTATTAGCGTATTATTAGTACGATTATTTTTCAGCAACAACTGAAGCAAGATACTTTGAAATATCCTTGTCTTTCGCAGCTTTCAGAGGAATTTCTTTAGCTTAAGCATTCTTCATTCTGGTTTCAGCAAAATTTGTGTTTCCTTTGATTAGGAATATCTCTGTCAGTAAACCACTCAGTTCTTGCTAGCAGTAACAATATTTTATCTATATTCAATAATCTTATATGTAGTCACTTTCCACTACTCTTGCTCTCTGGCCACTGGCATAGATTCCTTCACTTTGCTGAAACTTATCTTATAGTCTTTGATTATGGACTGTTGAACATCATATACTTTAATGTTCTTGTGTGGGTCCTTTGTTATGCTTATGCGCACGATGCCTGTCTGAGTGGCAGAACAACACACGTCCCTGGGCTCGTGTAGCAATGAAACTCATTAACTCAGTAGCAAGTGGATATGCCTGAAACTTGAGATGATTTTAATGTCATATATATATACGAGCCCCTTTTTTAAGTCAGTCCCGTTTTGCGATTCCGCCGCCACAGCGCTACGGTCGGCGTTCCGCGCATACGCGCTGGTTACCTACATCTCTTGTCTACGCACTGACGCCATTACAGTCTGATTCTTCATTGTATACGTTGGTTACTGAGTGTTTAAGATGCCTCCGACAATCGTGAGTCCCGCCGTTTGTGAAGTACGGGCTGTTATACGATTTCTTAGTGCTAAAGGCATAAAACCGATCGATATTCATCGTGAGATCTGTGAAGTTTACGGACAAAACATTATGAGTGATGGAATGGTAAGGAAATGGGTGAGAGCATTTAAAGATGGCCGCACAAATGTGCATGATGAAGAATAGAGTGGGCGTCCTTCGGTCGTTACTAAAGATTTGGTGCAGAAAGTGGACGAAAAGGCGAGAGAAAACAATTTAAAATTTCATCATTGTGCGACTATTTTCCTCAATATTATCCTAGTGTTTTGTATCGCATTGTGACCGAGAACTTTAAGTACCGGAAATTGTGTTCACCTTGGGTTCCGAAAATGTTGACGGATTTGCACAAAGCACAACGTTTAGTCAGTGCATTGACTTTCCTTGAGTGGTACCACAATGAAGGTGAAGATTTTTTAGATAAAATTGTTACTGGTGACGAAACATGGGTGGCCTACGTCACATCAGAATCGAAACAGCAATCATGGAATGGCGACATTCGTCATCACCCACAAATAAGCAAATAATTTCTGCCCGAAAAAACATGTGCACAGCTTTTTGGGACAGAAAAGGAGTATTGCAAGTAGAGTTTCTGCCTCATAATGAGATAATCAATGCAACGTCTTATTGTGAGACATTGAACAATCTGCACCGTGCAATCCAGAACAAAAGACGTGGCAAGTTTAGTAAGGGTATCGTTTTGCTGCATGACAATGCCTGTCCACATGTGACTAATCGGACCAAAGATATCATGAAATCTTTTCAATGGGAAACTCTATATCATCCTCTATACAGCCCTGATCTGACGTCCAGCGACTACTAGTTGTTCCTGCACTTGAAGAAACATCTGGGCGGTCAGCGTCTTCAAGACGATAACGAAGTCAAAACAGTGTTCAACACTTCAGGCGGCAGAATTTTATGAGGAGGGTATTCAAAAACTGATGCCACGTTATGACAAGTGCCTCAATATTCACGGAAATTATGTAGAAAAGTAGATTAAGGTACAGGCTTTCATGTAAAAATAAAATTATTTTGATATCTATGCACGTCTTTTTTAATTCCAAAGCCGTACTGACTTAAAAGAACATGCCTCATATATATATAGTGCCAAAAAGTGGACTTGTGCACTTATGAAAGTCACGTCTTTAATTTCTTAATAGGTTTATCTTGATTAAAACGATGTAGATACAAAAAAGCATCTTTCTTAGGAATCGTTTGTATATAATGTAATTTGTAAACGATAGAGGCTAGAAAAAGTCATGTAATTGTAATATATGTGTAATGAACCATTTCTAGAAGCGTTTTAGTAACTGAAATTTTTAGTTTATACTGTTCAAATGTTTTACCCGACATATACATGGCCTTCAGTATATTAATTTCAGCTTTATGCTATTTTAATAAGATTGTGTGCATATAGCCATACAATACGTTTTGTGGAAATTAATTATTCTTTCACACTGCCCGTGTGTAGGACGCACCATGAAAGGGTACAGCCAGACTGAAAAATTTAAAGCATAGCCGGGATTTGAAACACGGATCTTCTGGTCTCCGTCCAGCCGCTCTAAACTACTGGCCTATGGCCAAGTGCCAACATGACATTAGGAAAACAAGAGTCATGTTGGCCGTATAAGCTCAATGGTTTAGAGTGGCTGGATGGTGACCAGAAGATCCGTGGTTCAAATCCCGGCTATGGAATTGCATTTTTCAGTCTGACTCTACCCTTTCATAGTGCGTCCTACACACGGCCAGTGTGAAAGAACAATTAATTTCCATTAATTGTACGTAATAGTGGTCTGAACTATAAAGCCCGGGCCTTAAAGTACTTACAGCATAGTAAGTCGCCAATGATGTAGTTGTCTCATGTGTTTATGACAACTCTTAGTGGTTTACCGGGCAAAACACGAGTCAGTTGGAGAATTTAATGTCATGTTGGCACGTTGGCCATAGTAGCTCAATGGTTTAGAGCAGCTGGATGGTGACCAGAAGATCCATGGTTCAAATCCCGGCTATGCTTTAAATTTTTCAGTCTGGCTGTACCCTTTCATAGTGCGTCCCACACACCGCCAGTGTGAAAGAACAATTAATTTCCATTAATTGTACATAATAGAGGTCCGAACTATAAAGCCCGGGCCTTAAAGTACTTACAACATAAAAAGTCGCTATTAAGGTAGTTGTCTCATGTGTTTATGACAACTCCTAGTGGTTTACCGGGCAAAACACGAGTCAGTTGGAGAATTTAATGTCATGTTGGCACGTTGGCCATATAGGCTCAATGGTTTAGAGTGGCTGGACGGAGACCAGAAGATCCGTGGTTCAAATCCCGGCTAAAGAATTGAAATTTTCAGGCTGACTCTACCCTTTCATAGTGCGTCCTACACACGGCCAGTGTGAAAGAACAATTAATTTCCATTAATTATACGTAATAGTGGTCCGAACTATAAAGCCCGGGCGTTAAAGTACTTACAGCATAGTAAGCCGCCATTAATGTAGTTGTCTAATGTGTTTATGAGAACTCGGAGTGGTTACCACGAAAAGCAAGAGTCAGTTGGAGAATTTAATATCATGTTGGCACGTTGGCTATAGTAGCTCAATGGTTTATGGAGGCTAGACGTAGACAAGAAGATCCGTGGTTCAAATCAGGGCTATGGTATTGCATTTTTCATAATAGGTTTTGTATTTCGATTAATTGTATTCCTTGTACCTTGCAATGATTTTTCCATGTTGTTAAGGGATCCTCAATATATATGCTAAAAAGAGTCGATGGTAAACTGCACCCTTCTTACACCCCTATTTACTAAAACAATGAAAATAAACCGTCTTACAGCTTCGCGCCTAATGACTGTATCGCAGTACAAACCTGTCAAAGAAGTTGCCTATAAACTCAGGGGTACGCTGCGCTGTTATGGCTGGCACGTTTCTATAATGAATACCTGGTACTTCTCACTAATGAAGCAAGTACTTACTTCCATTGTCATGAGTTCGAATTCCAATTAGGAGATGGATCCATTATAGTGTCTGAAATTGGCGTTTTGCTGCAATGCAGCTTTTGGCCACTACGCCATTTGGCAAGATGGGTCACAAAGAACCTTAAGTCGGATAGCTTGCAGTGGATATACATTTCGCTAATTAGCGATCGCGGTTGCTGTGTTCATGCGTAATGCAACAGAGAGGGGAAGATCTATCACTATCTATTCCAGGGATATAATTGCGAGTCTAGGGGTAGCCAAGATGCTACTAATTGATATGTGTACCTGACCTAAATCTGCGTGACTATTCTTGTAGCCTGTATTGAATTCTTAGGTATAAACAAACAGGAGTCTTGTTTACCAACCAAGGCGGCGTAGGGGTATAGTATGCTACTTTTGTTGTTTCTTCCTCTTCTTTCCTTAATGGGGGGGGGGGGGGGGTCTTCCCTTATACTGAAAGATGCATGTAGGGTAAGTATATCTCTATTTTTTGTAAATTTACGTCCTCCAACGTTAAGTCATATCGGACGATGAATTGGATGAAATTATGCTCAAATGAGTCCAGGGTTCGTGGAGCTAAGAGTTACCCGGTATTCGTCTTGAAGGATAAGGTAAAACCACGGAAAAAATCTTATCCAGGTAACTCACCCTGACCGAGATGCGAACTTGGGACCTCTTGCACGTGAGGCAGACAGGCTACCATCTACGCTACCGAGGTGGGCACTCTATCTCTATAGACCCATGTTCTAGCATCATTCATCGTCCAATATGACTGACTTTGGAGGATATAAATTAAAAAAAAACTACCCAGAAATTCAGGCCTCTTGAGTAATAATCCTTTTATGTGTTATGAAATGACCCTAGAATGTTATAATTTTAAATCACTCATTATTATGAAGATAAATGTGTCCCGGACGTATGGACCATAGTCTAGAAGTTCTTGAGTGAACCGACGTTTCGCCAGGAACTGCGCTTATCATCCTCAGGGTTTTCCTTCCACTGTGGAAGGATCAACATAATGCACTGAGCAAGGGGAGCGTTCGCTATTATAGTGCCATTATTAGACACGTCCAATGACAGCGGCTATTAATGTACAATAGTGAGTTTTTTTTACATATGCTCAAGTTGTTCTCGGGAAGCAAGCCAGGCGAAAAGACGAAAACCTATCCGGCAGAATCAGCAGAATTCTCGCCATATACAACATCAGGACCATCCACAGGCCACCTCCGAAGATTAAACATTTGTTGAGACCAGTGAAAGACAAACTAGATTTCCAAGTTCCGGAAGTGTACCGCATTCCCTGTGAATGTGGGACACCGTATATAGGACAAACCGGTAGAACCACCGCTACCAGAATAAACGAACATGAACGGAGTATTCTTTTAATGCAACCTGAAAAGTCTGGACTGGCAGAGCATTGCTTTGATAACGACCATAGAGGTAACTTTCCTCTAGACGACCAACTTGGCAAAATGCAACAGTTACTGGGAGCGGAGAGTTAAGGAGGCTTTGGCCATTTCCTCTGAGAGGAGCACGCTTAATCGTGATGCTGGGTTTCAGTTCAGCTCCTCTTGGAACCCGGCCTTAAAATGGAAATCCGTCGGTTTAAAAAGCACAGATCAATACAACTTGATAATAAAGTTAAGTAGTTACGTTTCCTTAACCCAACTAATTTTCTATACTTACGGCATTTCCTCACCTGGAATTTAATTTATTGAAAACAGTCTTTTGTTCAGTAATGCGAATTCTGATAGTGTTTTTCTTTGTTTATATTTATGTTATATCCAGTGATTCATTTGTGGTTATAACATTTAATAAATATCCTGATAATGGGACCGATACACACTCTCGAAAGCTCAATTTCTAATCGTCTTTTCACCTGGCTTGCTTCCCGAGTACAGCTTGAGCATATTCGTTGCCAGGGTCTTATATTAGGTTTTAGAAGCATTCCTCTTGCTTCATTCTTCAGATTAATTTTTAAGACAGTTGAAGGTGAAAGAAGCACTTCGTTAGATGACATTAATTAAAAAGAGAAAAACATAGTAATGGGTATATAAGCTGAGGCTCTCACGGCCAGCGTTTTGAAGATAAATGTGTACCGAGCTTATGAGACGTGGTCTAGAATTTCTTGAGTGAACCGACGTTACGCCAGGAACTGCGCCTAGCATCATCAGGGTTGATCCGTCCACTGTGGACTCGCTCGCTCGCTCGCTCGTGCTGGCTGGCTGTATACAGCCAGAAGGTTTTTGCTGCGTGCCCACACATTAAGGGTTTTACCGCAGGTAGGATGTATTGAATGATGTAGGATGAAGGTGATGTAGATTTTTGATTGGGAGTTAATTTTGAGGTTACCAAAGTACCTTCATGTTGAAGGGGAGGATGCAGTACTTAGCACCCAATTTTTTGTTTTTTGTTTTAAAGTTTTAGATTTTAGTTGGGGAGAAATTTAGATGCCAAACAGCTTGGAAGAATTATGAGGAGCTCAGCTTTAGCTGCTGATATGTTTAGCTCCTGGGTTATCTAGGGTGCCCGCATGCCATACGGGGGACCCGATGCAGTATATATCGGCGTCTAGTGGGGTCATAATTTCCCTATGATCTGACAAGGGCGCTTCTATGTGATGGTGAACTTGCGTATAATTTTGAAGCCCGGTGCCTAATTTCATCCTCCACGTATGGAAGACCCGATGCTTCGTGGAGCAACCTGGTAGGGAAATAACGTCCCACAGAATAGATAGACCGCAGTCCTCTATTCTGTGCACGTTGAAGCCATGCTCTCCAGCTGTCTGCTGCCATGCCCCAGATCTCGCAGGCATATAGCATCACCGGGATTACCAGCGCTCGGAAGAGGTACAACTTCATGCGGACTGGCATCGAGGTCGACCCCAGTATTGGGTACAGGGAAGCAATTGCTCCCTGTACCTTCGCCGAAAGGTCCCTAAAGTGTCGGCAAAAAGTTAGACCCCTGTCCAAGTTTACTCCTAGGTACTGGACAGAGTTAGACCACTCTATCCTTCGACCTCGGTAGCTGAAGTTGGGGCAGTCTGCGGGGGTGTGGCGCTTTGTAAAAAGTATGGCGTGGCTTTTGTCCGGATTTACGGACATCCGCCAACGCCGGCACCACTGTTGTGTTAGGCGGAGATGTCTTTGAATGGAGTTGAAGGCTCTGAGGATGTGTTTGTCCTTGCAGAACAGAAACACGTCGTTAGCGTATTTTGCCATTACGACTCGTGGTTCTGTGGGGAAATCTGCCATAAAGACGTTGAAGGGGGTGGGGGGATAGCACAGAGCCTTCGGGAACTCCGCCTCTCACTGGCCTTACCACTGTGGACGTATCCACAAGTTCTAATTTATATTGGCTGGAGAGGGGCGGGGCTAAGGCTGATCGCGTTATGATTGGCTCTTTTCGGGAAGCGACTGTTCCATGTGTTTACTATTTTTATGTTTCTGTGATTGAAGCTTGTTTAATGCGGGAACCGGCGCTTTGTTTATACGAAGTGCTTCTTTTATGCGGCTAAAATTATTTTTGTGTTTGAATATTTCTATGGCTTCGCTCTGTAGGCGAGCATGATGGGATGACTTGAGTGTTCTTAAATTCGATGTCATGTCCCCACAGTAATGCGTGTTCTGCAACCGAAGCTTTTTCCACTTGCCGTAACCTGCAGTTCCGGTTGTGTTCTTTTAATCTGGCGAAGACGCTGAGCATAGTGGTACCAATGTATACGTACGTGACCGCAGCTACATGGGGTTTTCTATAGCCTAGCTGATGAAACGGGGTCGCGTTTGTCATCGACTGAGTTTAGTTATTGTCTGATCTCTTGTGTAAGTTTGTATATTACTTTGATTCCACGTGGTCGGGGAAGCTTGCCAATCCTGTCAGTTACTTTACTTATAAATGGTAGGTATTTTTTCCCGCGTATGGGCAGTTCTGTTTTCTTTGGTTCGCGTCTTGGATGCCGCGGCCAGTGGATTTCGTTTTGTGAAAAGTCGTTGGCAACGAAGGCTGAGTTTAGAATTTTTAATTTAACCTTTATATGTTTTATGTCACAAATATTTTCCGCTGGTTTGCTGAGTGTTTTTGTTTTGTTTGGTAATTCGACGTTTTATGGAAGTACCGGTTGGTGTGCCTGGGCTTTCTGTAGACCATATGTTCCAGACAGAAGTCTGCTGTTCTCTTAACCACTAAGTCCAAGAAGGCCAGGCTGTTGTTACCTTCCCTTTCCATTGTGAATCGTATATTTGTATTCTGTTTGTTCGGAGGCCTCAAGAAATGCTCCAGGGTGTCGTTTCCGGGGTTCCAGACTACAAATGTATCGTCCACATACCTGAACTGTCTTCAGTTTGAGTGGTGTGCTAGCTAATGCTGTTTTTTCAAATCTCTCCATAAAGAAATTTGCAACTACTGGGCTGAGTAGACTGCCTATGGTGACTGCATTATTTTGTTCGTAAAAGTTATTGTTCCACTGGAAGTAAGTGGAGGAAAGGCAATGTTTAAGCAACTCGACAATGTCTTTGGAAAATAAATTCTGAATGTGGCATACAGTCTGATTTTTGAAAAAAAAAAAGAAAACATACGTGAAGATCGCGTGGGTGCTGCAATGTTGCCCAGTAGATCCCCTGTTTTAATCCTCTCAACACTCGAAACTTAAACAATGGTTTGAGTTATCTCACCTCAGAAAAAATATGTACAAGTTAATCTGTATTAGCCTACTTTAAAACAAATAAGTTGTTCACACATTCATTCCGTTGTAGCGTCTTCACATGAGTGAGTTCTTTTAAATAATTTTTGCACTATGTAATTAATATACCATACTTACCGTTATTGTTGCTATGCATCGTAAGTTGACTTTCCCGCACAATGCGGTATTTCTCCGCAGCAAAACATATAGGCGATGCACATTCTAAAATATAACGTTTATATTCAGTTATATTTAGTAATATTTCAGCTAATATCTTATCTACTAAAATTAAGATGGATATAAATACATATAGTGCAAAAATAATGTGCAATACACATGTGGTAAGCACATAACGGAATCTCGAGAATTGAAGGAAAAAAAACTCGGTGCAAGGGCCTCGTTTTTTCAAACCTTTCCTTGTTCCGTGTACATTAGTATCGTAATATACAATTATTAACGACATTTTTAATTGACATGTTCATATCAACGCCGCCGATATGCCGGAATTTAAACCCACAGGAATTCTTTTACGTGCAAGCATATCTACTGACAAGGGACTGTCGCTTTTGGGATAAAAGGAATAAGCTGTCCATTAATAAGGAGCAAACTCTCGTCTTCCTCTTGGAAGAATACTTTAAGAGAACAGAGAAATTCTCTAGCTTGGCTGTACAATATAACACACCAACCGTAAGCTGATCTTTGCCTTGGGCCATGATTCCTCGGTCTACCTCTAATCCTATCGCCACTACGTTTTGCTTCCATAACACTAACAATACACAGCGCAACTGAATACTCAAGCAAACTCTGTTTCCCGCATATAACTGGTGATATCTGAGCTGAGGAGTATTTCACCAGTGTATCCAATCTGGCAACCTTTGTTTACGTTAGCACAGCAACGACCTTCCCTTCTTGCCCTTCGCGTCCCTTACTTGATGACCTTCACGTATCTTCTTTTAAAACTCAGACTGGTAGAGTATCTTTTCATGGGAACTACTGTGAAACGGTAAACCATGTCGAAGCTGACGTCTGGACACCCGCTTCATGCGACTTCTGATTTCCACAGCGGACGGATCAACCCTGATGATGGCGAAACGTCGGTTCACTCAGGAACAGACCACCGGAACACATATATCTTCAAGGCGCCGGCCGTGAAATTCTCAGCTTATATACCCATTATTATGTTCTTCTCTTTTAATTATTGTCGTCTATCGAAGTGCTTCTTTTACCTTCAACTGTCTTAAAAAGTAATCTTAAGAAAGGAGCAAGAGGAACACTTCTAAAACCTGTTTATGACATGTCATATACAAACAAAACTCACTCATGTACATTAATAGTTGCTGTCACTAGGCGTGTCTAATGATGGAACTATAATAGCGAATGCTCCTCTTGTTCAGTGCAGTATGTGCTTGTTTCCCATTGCCTACTTATTAGACTCTACTGCCCCCTTTCACAAACAGATGTTAAAACCGACGTTAACAAATGAAACGTAACAATTATAACAGCGCTAGCAAAGCTGTTAAATTTCTTGCATTTCACCAACCTGTTTTCTGAAAATGTTAACAAACACGTGTTAACGCTAAGAAACTTGTAAATATTACAGCTATAGAAGGTTATAGATAAGTCGTATTATTTTATGAAAGCACTGCGATGCGCTTTTGTTTTCATTTTCGTCTGCACACAGCTAGTGGCGGATAAACAAAATCTTAAACAAAAGCCGTGAAACAAATTTATCATCGGTGGAGAAAGAATTGTTGAATTGGTGACGAAATGTAAGGATATCGTGGAAAATAAGAGAACGGATGCGGTGAATGTAAAAGAGAGAGATGTCACGTGGGGAAAAATTGGAAACGAATTTAATTCAAATGCATGTGCTACTACTAGAAACACGAAACATCTTCTTCAGTATTATGTAAATTTGAAACGAGGAGCGAAGAAGTACATGTGACGAATGACTTGGACGTTTCAAGACGAGAGGTGGACAGTGTATTATTCACATAATGCAGTAAATTATAAAATCGCAAATTTATTAATACTTGAAGCAAAGGCGAGATCGGCATATTCCATTAGATGCATGTTCTAACCTCTCTTGTACTTCCGCAGTAACCTACATAGCAACTTGTTTCGACAGTCTATACCTCTGTAGAAAATGTTGTTCTGATAACTCCTCAAAATAATTTCTCCTCATAGGCCGTATTCTATTACGAATGCCATTTAGACGGTCTTAAATATAGCAAATCGACAACAGCTGCGTTCACGCCCACCATCCTGACTATTTACAATTGTTAAGGACTTAACAACAAAAATTTGACTTTATAGTTTGATAAGAGATTTAACACAAGTGTTAAGCTAACACTTGGTGAAATGAAATTTTTGTTATAACTATTGTTAAACCTGCGTTAAGTCTTAACATCAGTTAGTGAAATCGGGCATACATGTGTAAGTTATATTTAATTTTGACTGGCAAGTGATGTTTCATAAACTGAGATTTATAATATATTCATGTCTCGCTTCTATTATTATTATTATTATTATTATTATTATTATTATTATTATTATTATTATTATTATTATTATTATTATTATTATTATTATTATTATTATTATTATTATTATTATTATTATTATTATTATTATTATTATTATTATTATTATTATTATTATTATTATTATTATTATTATTATTATTATTATTATTATTATTATTATTATTATTATTATTATTATTATTATTATTATTATTATTATTATTATTATTATTATTATTATTATTATTATTATTATTATTATTATTATTATTATTATTATTATTATTATTATTATTATTATTATTATTATTATTATTATTATTATTATTATTATTATTATTATTATTATTATTATTATTATTATTATTATTATTATTATTATTATTATTATTATTATTATTATTATTATTATTATTATTATTATTATTATTATTATTATTATTATTATTATTATTATTATTATTATTATTATTATTATTATTATTATTATTATTATTATTATTATTATTATTATTATTATTATTATTATTATTATTATTATTATTTTTGTTTTGTGACCGCAGGCTCCTAACCTTAAAATACTTAGCTCGATAATGCCTTTCTACTCTACAACTTTCGGCAAATGTATATAAAGGCCAATGTGAATTTGCATTAATAGAGAAGTTATGAACATGTCTGAGGTGTTAAGAGTAATGAATGGATGTGTGTTAGGAAAAGCCGAAAGAACTCAGTCGCCTAATAGCGTGTATAACCAGAACGTGACCTACTCTGCCAAGATTAACACTTCGTCACGTAGGTTTGAGAAAGCGAGCACACGACAATGATGAAG
Organism: Mantis religiosa; assembly: GCA_030765055.1. Lineage (NCBI taxonomy): Eukaryota > Metazoa > Arthropoda > Insecta > Mantodea > Mantidae > Mantis > Mantis religiosa. Next base: position 201,781,697 of record CM060951.1, on the reverse strand, counting down.
GGAGTGACATAAAACAGAAGAGGGTATAAGAAATGATCTGGCTTGCCGCACAAGGGTGAGAGGCATAAGCCGATATTTTTCAAGGAGACCAATATCAAGCGACCGGCATATGTGGGGCAATAAGAAACCTCGCGACAGTAAGGACGGTACGGGGATCCCAAATTATGTCCTGAGGGAGCCGCGTGAGCAGGAATCTGAAAGGACGGCTTGTCACAAGGAATACGTTCAACAACAGAGAAATGAGCAGCCTCTGAGAATAATGTCATTACATTGCTCGTCTGTCTTTCTATTTATGGCTGCTTTTTCTTTCTTTTTTCTTTTTATTGTCTTGTTTATTTCGTTTAATGTCCTCCTTCCCTATTTACATTTGTTTTTCTTGTTTATCACTCTTTCTTAACGATGAATGAACGGAATTTTAATGCTCAGATAAGTTTGTATTTCAGGCTAGTGGAAGAAACAGCACTAAAATGCTTATAGCGGCTATGTATGTATTCATTTGGGAAAGGATCTGTTGTCTGACATTAATATTTATTGTGACTTTGTGGATTCATAAAATTAAAAGTCAAGTTTGTAGCAATTCAGACTGCTCTTTATTTCAGTAGAAAGATTGTACAGCCCTTGGCAGCAGGAGAATTTCGTAACATACACAAACACAACCTTCAAGGTCGTCTGCCACGCGTCTACAAACAAAAGAGTTCACTTTTCAAATCACAGCACCACTGGCAACTGCGGTACAGTTCAAATGTTCATACACTGCACACTGCAACTCCATTCACTGACTTACAGCTTCTGTGCACGTCTCCCCTGTCTACCGACCGACCGACCGAGGTGCTGGCTAGCTGTATAAAGGTTCTATCTAACTACGTGCTCACCCGTTAAGGGTTTTACCGCAGGTAAGGTTTTATGTTTGGGGTTTTGTAGGATGTGTTGTGGGTTTTGAGGTGGACATTTGTGTTTGACGTTACAATTTTGTACCTTCAGGTTGTGGGAATGGATGCAATACCTTGCACCCTGGTGTTTTAATTTTAAAGTTTGTTATTTGGTTGGACATTTTGATGCCAAACAGCTTAGAAGATTATGTGGAGCTCAGATTTAGCTGCTGTTAGGATTAGCTCCTGGATTATCTCGGGTGCCCACAAGCCATGCGGGTTACTCGGAACAGCCTGGAACGTCGTCTAGTGGGGTCATAATCTCCCAATGATCTAACAAGGGCGTTTCAGAGTGGTAATTGAACTGGAAGCTGAGTGAACTATTTTTTTTTGTCGTCAAAGGACTTGAGCAATGTATTTGTGTATGTTACGTAGTTCTGCTACTGTAAGGGTTGACCAAAGAGTATTTCTACGAAAATAAATAACAGTTTGAATTTCTGCAAATTGGACTTTTAATTCTACGAACCCACGAAGTCACAACTGGTGTCAGGAAGTGGAATATTCGACAATGGATTCGCGAAAACATTATGAATTATCATATCTTACAGTAACTCATCATCAATGTCACCGAAAGCTACGATATCAAGTAATTGCTCCATTTTTCTGTTCTCATTAGCGTACCGTATCCAATGACTCGTGCAAAAACTCTGACTCTGCAACATACGCTACAGTATATACCGTATTCAAGTCACATGACAATAGACGATACCGTATCAGAAAACATGCTGTGACAAAAGCTGTCTATTGTGACTCTTTATGTAATTAATTTTTTGTATTATCTGCTCACAACACTTAACTAAGTTGGTTATGTGCTAAGAAAAGAAAGCATCCTATTACGGTGCATGTAAGAAGGATTCCATTAAATTGAAGAGTTCTATGCCTTTCAAAACGTTATTGTATAAGCTAACCGTTTTGGAAAATGGGAAAATTTGAGCTGTGTGCGAGGTATTTCATTTTTAATAAATTCAAAACATTAATGAAGAAAAGTTAATTAATGAAAATTGCCCGTCTTGGTAGCGTAGATGGTAGCATGTCTGTCTCAGGTTCTAGAGGTTCCGAGCTCGAATCTCTCTCAGGGTGAGTTACCTGGATAATTTTTTTCCGGGGTTTCCCCTTATCCTTACAGACGAATGTTGGGTAGCTCTAAGCTCCATGGACCCTGGACACATTTGAGCATCATTTCACCAATTTCATTCACCGCCCGACATGACTTTACGTTGGAGGACGTAGATTAAAAATAATAATGAAAATTAATTGTTCTTTCACATTAGCCGTGTGTAGGATGCACTATGAAAGGGTAGAGCCAAACTGAAAAATTCAATGCCATAGCCGGGATTTGAATCACGGATCTTCTGGTCTCCGTCCAGCCGCTCTAAACCATTGAGCTACTATGGCCAACGTGCCAACATGACATTAAATTCTCCAACTGACTCGTGTTTTTCCTAGTAAACCACTTAGGAGTTCTCATAAACACATGAGACAACTACCTTAATGGCGACTTACTATGCTGTAAGTACTATAAGGCCTGGGCCTGGAAATTAATTGTTCTTTCACACTAGCCGTGTATAGGACTCACTATGAAAGGGTAGAGGGTAAAAGGGTAATGGCCATAGTAGTTCAATGGTTTAGAGTGGCTGGACGGAGACCAGAAGATCCGTGATTTGAATCCCAGCTATGACATTGAATTTTTCAGTCTGACTCTACTCTTTCATAGTGCGTCCTACACACGGCTAGTGTGAAAGAACAATTAATTTACATTAATTGTACCTAATAGTGGTCCGAACTATAAAGCCCGGGCCTTAAAGTACTTACAGCATAGTAAGTCGCCATTAAGGTAGTTACCTCATGTGTTTATGAGAACTCCTAGTGGTTTACCAGGAAAAAACCCGAGTCGGTTGGAGATTGTAATGCCAAGTCGGCATGTTGGCCATAGTACCTCAATGGTTTAGAGCGGCTGGATGGAGACCAGAAAATCCGTGTTTCAAATCCCGGCTATGGCATTGAATTTTTCAGTCTGGCTGTACCTTTTCAAAAGTTAATTAAATTTAAAGTTTTACAATGTAAATTTGACTGTTAATTCTGCTTTGACATACTAGTCCTGTCCAACTGTTATGACCCTCTTTACAGCCAATTCGATGTGAATGACCTACACCTGCGAAATGCACATATCAATACGTTTCTTTTGCACAACATTCACCATAGCCTTCAGTACTTCAACTAGTTCACATATGTAAAAGTTCCAAATACGAAGTACTCTCATAAATATGTATTAACCTTTTAAGTGAAACTTCATATAGCGTGCCTCTATTTTCCTACTCGACGAGGTTTCGAGGTTGAACCACTTGAAGCAGCCGGCTTCTCGATAGCGGAACACTCTTGGAGTTGCTGTAGTCCAGGGTTTAGCCAAGTCGAAGTTCGGTCAGGTAGGGGAAGCCTTTACGTTTAGTTGTACTCTGCTCTGTTGTTATTCTGCTGAACGTTTCTACCAACCAGCTTTTTTATGCTGAGGAGAGAGCAAGGTTCAACTAGTGATTCCTTTTCCAGGTTATTATTTCTTTCGAGAATTTTATACGCCGGACTACATGACATATATTGGTTTAATTTCAAATAGATCTACTCTTTTCCAATCGTTAGGTGCTATTCGTTTGTCTCGCGATGATGCTAGGGGCATAGAATATTATAGGCATCACACTTTAAAAATCTGAAGATCGCGTTTATCTACGTTTATCTACTCTTTGGATTAACCAAGGATTAATATCATTACGCACATGTTATAAAAATGAATTTATTTTCCATGTAAAGAAATTATTTTTATACACATAAAAGGTTTTTCGTAATGTTCTGAATCCACCGTTTCACCACTTCAACAAAGATAGTACGGGTTACCAAAAAAAATCAGTTTACGTGGCAAAAGCTTTAAGCTTTTGTTCTTTGGAATGTAATAATGCGAACAATACAACTGTTTCTTTATTGAATAAGCTCAGTTAAGCTGGGCTTAACGTTGGTGACTTTTACTCTTAAGTCCGTTGGCAGGTACATTGGCAACTCTGTTTCTCTTCAATGGATTGATGTTGCACAACACTAATACCTCGTAGGGGAGGGGATACTTCCCCTTCAGCTGTCGTGGTGTGGGCGCTGCGGACCCCTAGCACTCGTGGTACCTCTGACGTTACTAGAGGAACCTCGGGCCGGACATTCGAGCCCCTCCCTGATTGGGAGTTATTCGGATTGGGTTGGACTCGAGGGGGCAGTGGTTCCCGATATCCGTGGGAGATCGGGTACGTCTTCGGACGGGGTTGAGGGAAGCCATCAATATTCCCGCGTACTAGCCAGCATAGCTAGTAGAAGGTGTGCTAGATCACCAGGCGGCCACACCGAGGTCATATCGGTAGCCTTCCCATTTTGGAGTTGGTATGCGTAAGTGGCGTATCCACTTCCATCCCGTCTTGGGTCCACAGTACCAGATGGGGGGCTTGTTAGTCTCTAGATCTTGCCCTATGGAAAGCCCAACGGAGACGCCGGGCGCCCTTTTGGGACAGCTTGCTAACTCCCTGGTAGAAGAAAGCCCGGGTCCTTGGTCATAGTGGTCCAGGACTAATGGGAGTAGAACCTCTGGCGTTAACGTTAACAACACTAATATAGGTGGTTGGAAAGAGCATAATATACGTCCTTTGGTAGCAAGTTCAATAACCTTCCGGCGCTGCTATTATAACTCTGTACTACACGCTCCCAACTGTTACGTTTATTGCACCTCTCAATTTGTGACATCGTGATGACATAGATGTATAAAAATGTTAAGTAAAACAAATGTAATTCGGCACCGAAATGATAAGTGACTCAGTAAATACAACTCTACGTTTTCTATAGTTTTAATTCAACATTATAACCTGACTTAAGGGACTCCCTCGCGGACCCCAGGGGATCTGCGTATCACACTTTGAAAAACACTGATCTGCTGTACTCTTTGTATATCTGCTATAACTAAATGTGTAAATTTGGACTAAGATTGTACTTTGATTAGATATAAGAGGTAGATATAAGAATTAGATTAGATATAAAAAGAGGTAGATATAAGTGTGAGATTTTGTAAGAAAAATTGAAAACAAGTGAGTGAAAACAGCGACTTCAAATATTGTATTTCCAAATAAATTTTAAAATACTCGTTGTCAACAGCATTGTTATAATTCACGTCCTCCAACTTACGTCATATTGAACGATGAATGAAACGGTTGAAATTTTGCTAAAATGAGTCCTCGGTCCATAGACCTTAAAGTAACACAAAATTAACATTTCAGGATAAAGGGATACCTGGGAAAGAACTTAATCCACCCTGACCGACATTCGAACTTGGGAACTCTTGAACATGTGGCAGACACGCTACCACCTACGCTACAGATGCGGGCACAACAGCATTTCCTTTACAGACACAAATGGGTAATTTAGAAAGGATTATTATTTTGATATACAGATTACTTTGCTTCCAGTGCCTGGGTATTATATACGGAAGATTTGCAACAAAGGGAATTCACGAGGCATAGTTGAATGTCGTTACAGCTAAGTTTGTCTCACAAGACAACATCGTGAGAGTCTCAGAACAGCCTTCCTTAACATCGCCCATGAGTGCCCTCTAGCTCGGCATCTAGATTAAGGCTTAAAGGCCTCTCTGGCCCCGTAGTGCACTGCTGTTCCTTTGGTTTACCTGGATTAGTACTAATGTAACAAGCATATGGCAAGAAAAGATAAGAAAATATAACACTATGGCTGCATATGAATAGCTGTAGATCTATATTTTCATAGTTTTGAAGCTGATTAGTTTTTTATATGGCATTCGGACTTAAAGCGTTGGACTTTTCTACCTTTTCCTTACGATTTTCTTTCTTTCATATTTTCCATCTCTACGTTGGACGTTAAAATAGTATATCAACAGATAATATTTCTTTTGTCTGACGAGCTACAAAATACATATAAGTAACTGAGTTATGAGCATTTGGTTAGAATGAAACCTCCATAATTTCGAAAACTTTAATATTTCAATATATTCAACGCAGAATTAACCTATTATTATCATCTCGTTTTTGTACATATTTTATACTTCAAGAAAGCAAAAATGAATATACTGTTTTCTAGAGCTTTATTAAATTTAGCTAAGACCTTGTCTTAAGCTTATCTGCCATAAACAAGGGAACAATTCCAATATTTTGTTAGATTTTTTTAAGCTCTCAAGGAAGCGAATTTAAATGGCAATATAATTTTAGGAAATGTTCATATAGTTTAAACAGAAACTATTTATATATTATTTTTCAGTTGTTTGAATTTTGTATACATAACAATATTTCAGAAAAATAAAATGGAAAATCCATTATGTAAACCATTTTGAAAACCAAGATGACGATAAAAAATTTGAAATTAAAATATAATAAAGACTGTCATATATTTCTTTGTTAGTATAGATGAGATCATATAATCTAATATATGCATTTTGTATTACATCTAGTCGTCACTGAATTTTAGTTAGTAATAATATGCTCTTGGTGTTCTTTACGAAACTAGATGGATATATACAGTGCTATTATTATTTCGTTATAGCATTAATATTAACAAAAAAGCAGAGAAAGTGTTGAATATGAAGGTAAACATCCACAAAATTATACGTGAAGAATATTTTGAAACTTAACTTTTAAATACTTTTGGACACTCAATCCTGAAGTTCATTCTCCCGATATTGCACAATTTTCCAGCAATGATTTGCATTGTGAAATGAATCATTATCAAAGGAGCAATATGAGACAACATGAGGAATATAAAGAAAATGTTGAAGAAGAATGGATCACTATAAAAAATATTTTAGGAAAGGCAGCATTTGAAACTTTAGGTACTAAGAAAGCAGGCAAGCAGAATAAGAGACTAAGAATATGGAACGCTGAAATACAAGAATTAATAAAATAAAAAATGCGTTTACAGTACTTGAATGACAGATCAGAACAAAATAGAATTAATTATAATAAGTCAAGAGCAGAAGTTAAAAGATATACAAGGAAAATAAATAGAGAACACTGGGGCAAATACATAGCAGATCTAGAACATATCCTACATGGCCGCCAAGATAAAGTTTATAAAATTATTAGAAACCTAAATTCAATGGAAAAAGACAAAGCAAATATAAAATCATTAAAGATGAAGAATTAGAGGAATATTATAAAAATATCTGGAACACAGGAGATAAACAAAATTGGGAAATAGATAAATTATACAGAGCAGAAGTAGACCGGTTAGAAGTAGAAGAATTAATGGAAAGTATAGCTAAAATAGAAATAGGAAAGCCTGCGGAATAAATAATATTAATTTAGAATTAATTAAATATGCTCCTAAAGAATTACATGGCAGATTTCTGTATCTATATAACAAGTGTTGGGAAACAAAAGAAATGCCGCAAGAATGGAAGATAGCTAAAGTGATATCAATATTAAAGAAAGGGGAAAGAACAAGACCTGAAAATTATAGAGGGATTAGTTTATTGTGTGCTGCCTACAAAATATATGCCAAAATAATAAGTGCTCGGTTAAAGAAAATAACAGATGCAATACTCCTAGAAGTACAAACTGGTTTTAGAAAAGGAAGAAGCACTATTGAAAATGTTTTTACTCTTAAACAAATAATAGAAAAACGACGAGAACTAAATTTAGAGACGCACTTACTATTTATTGACTATTATAAAGCTTTTGACAAAGTATCACGAATGATACTGTGGACAATTTTAAATAATAGAGGCATACCTTTACAACTAATTGAAGTTATAAAAAGTATGTACATTGACACAAAAATAAACATAAATAAAAGAGAACCAGTAATTGTTAATGGTGGCGTAAGACAAGGTTGTCCTCTATCAACCGCACTTTTTAATTTGTATGTTGACGAAATAGTAAGGATTTGGTTGAATAAAGTCAATGGAGGCATTAATGTATCAGAAGCTAAATGGAAAACTATGTTGTATGTAGATGATCAAATAATAATGGCCACAAATGAAGATGACCTGCAGAAAATGCTGTATAGTCTAGATAAAATTGCTACACAATATGGAATGAAAATATCAGCAAATAAATCCAAAACCATGGCATTTAAAGGAATTAATCCAGTAAGATCAAAAATAGTGTTAGATAATATAATAATTGAGAAGAAATCACACTTTAAGTATTTAGGATGTAATGTCTCGTACCAAGGGGAAGCTGATATAATAGAGAAAATGAATAAATTTAAATACATAACAGGCACAATAAAAAGAACATTAAAAATAAAGCAAGAAAGGACTCTATAATAAAAATATACAAAAAATGGCAATATAAACTCTCATCTATGGATCAGAAACATGGACAATAACAAAAAGAAATAGTTCGAGAATACAGTCATCAGAAATGAAATTCATAAGAGCAATAGCTGGTTATACCAAAATTGGTTGAGAAAACGTAGTCAGGATATTAGGACAGAATTAAAAGTAGAAGAAATAAACCATACTATTGAAAGAAATATAAATCAATGGAAAGAACATGTTCAAGGATGAATAATAACAGAATACCAAAAATAGCCTTAACCTATAAACCTATAGGAAGAAGAAACCAGGGAAGACCGAAGAAAAGATGGGTAGACCAATTAGGAGCCGGAATGGGTTAAACAATCCAAAGCCATGAGGTAGAAGAAGAAGAATCAAAGGATAAAGGAATGTAAGAGATATATAAGGTGCGTTCAAAAAGAAAGGAGCTGGAGGCATAATTACAGAAACCAGTACTTGTATATTAGAAGTATTGGTCCTTGCTGTTGAGACGCTTATCCCAGTCGTCGCCCGAGGTTAATCGTTTGCCCCTCAGAGCCTTTTTAAAGGAATCAAAATGGCGTGATCACAGGGAGGGAGGTCTGGCCTGTATGGAGGATGGCTGAGAACCTCCCATTTGAATTTCTGCAGGAGTGCCGCGACTGTGTTGACCATATGAGACTTTGCATTGTCGTGGAGCAGAATGATCCCACGGGTGAGACTGCCCGGTCAGTTTGATTTGATCGCTTGGCGAAAGTTTGTCAAGGACTGTAAATAACGCTGGGCATTTACTGTTGTCCCGTGCTGCAGGATGTGTATCACAAGAGGGCCATATAGGTCAAAGAAGAACGTCAGCATAACATTTCCTGCACTTGTGTGGATGGTCTTGACTTTTGTTGGTGGTGGTGACCCTGGGTGCTTCCACTTGAGACTTTGTCGTTTTGATTCTGATTCGAAGTGATGACACCGTGACTCATCTGCAGCCACCACTCGTGCCTGGGACTCATTGCGTTCCCTAGCATAGCGCTGCAGATAACCAAGATTGTGGGCTATTCAACGTACTTCCTGGTGTGGTTGAAGACTGTGGGGCATCCATTGGGCACACTTTGCGCAAGAGAAGTCGTTTCTTCATGACCTTGGCGACTATGGTTTTCACTGTCACTCGGCGGTCCTGGGTAATGCGTGCATCAACCAGCTGGACAATGTCATCGGTAATGCAGTGTGGTGCTCCAGACCGTTCATCATTGGCCAACGACACCCGTCCTCCCCTGAAGCATTTGTGCCATGCCTTGACCCTTGCAAGGGACATGCAGTGTTGCCGTACACTTGTGACATTCGTCAATGAATGTCCCCTCCCCCTACTCCTTCCACTGTCAGTAAACGAACATCTCTTTGCTCTTCTTTTAACGCCTTCATTTTATTGTTTGCAATGCGACTGACACCGTTGGACGATTGATGCATGCTGCTACAGACGTATTATTTTATCTTGACAGGACTCCTGCGCAGTAGGGATGAGTAGCAACTGTGGTGGGGATAGTGCACATATCGCCACAATGCGTCACACGCGTAAGATTAGGAGAGGGGAGGCCGGTGCATAAGGTGTCTAAAAACAGATTTCATTCTCGAAGCCAGTTTTGCAGCTCTTATAAACTAAGTTGTAATTCTTACTATGGTAGTAATCTCCACGCTTTTGTTGGATTTTAAATAGTACATAGACATTTGGAACAAAACCCTGTTCTCCTCCAGCAGGCATGATAAACAACTGTTGGCCTTTCAATATCGCTGCAGAGTCCCTGTAACGTATTTCACTTCAGGCATATGGTCCAGTATGTGCTGTATTTATATAAGTTTCAGCCATATAAACTATATAAACTTCACTTCCATGTCTCCGGATATTTCGTAAATACTTAAGCCTTTTTGCACGTATGGTGCGATGTTCGATTAAAATTTGTCTGTCACGCTTAGTCTTGTTATTTTTCTTCAAATAATCCTAGCTTCAAAATAACTCTTCTTAATGTTCAGACACTGCCTTGGAAGTCAGTAGAATTTTTAGCTTCATAAGCACTTTCTTCGAAGTTGGTCTTTGTTTTTCTGTGCTTTAAAAGTTATTCATAGTTCGCATGACTACTTCTGAATTAAAACATCCAAATTAGATTTTGTGCATGTTCTTAATATTTGTTTACTGGGCATAGAGAAGGACGTTGTTGCTTTCCTTTCCTTAATAACTCTCCTAAACTGCTTTCAGATACAACTGTTGCCTCAGATACCCTTCCCCAGATTTTTATAGCTGACCCAGACCATTGTTCCTTTTTTATAAATCTATGGATATTGGTTACTACTTCTCGTGTTTTTAAATGTAGCACTTTATTTGCTAATTTGCTGCTAGGAGGCGTCATTTATAAATGCTCTCTTGGAACCAGGAGACAAGCACATTTTGAAACAAGCTGTAGTGTTACCGAGTAGCTCTGCACGTGTTTAGTTGCTCGCAACTGGTACGCAACTGACCTACCCTCCCCTACAGTTGCAACCGTTCTAAGGTGGACTCGTTCAGATACCACTGCGCATCGCTCTGCACTTTTCAAGATAAAAGAATACATCTGTACTAGCTATGCATAGTCACGTGACGTGCACGCATGTCCTCTAACAACGGGCTGTGAACTTCCACGTTCTGCTCAGCACAACGCTTCGTTACATACGCTGTGATATTACCATCCTGTCACCGATTTGCGCATGATAGACTCCGGCTTTTTTGAACACCCCTTATAGATCTAAAGCACTAATTTTACCTTATGTTCTACTTAAAATTTATGGAAATATGTGGAATGAAAATGCTTTGACTAAATGGACCTGAGCAGCATTATTTATCAGCATTCATTCTGATTCTTTGATCACCCTGAAGTTATACTTTAATAAATTTTATAATGATTTTCTTGTTGCCATAATATGAACCATCTTCTAGCCACAGAGCATATGAATATGATATACCATTGTTTTTATGCACACAGAATGGATTTTTAAAAGTTGCTAATTTTAAATACAGAACTGCAATTAGAAGTTGCTGGAATGAATATGTTTCCTACCGTCTACATTTATTCACTGCAGAAAGACCTTATATCGTTTTTGCTCAAAGTTCTAGTACATTTGTTCCCGTTTATTACGCGACAATCTTGCCTTTCCTGTAATCACTACTTGGTTAGAACTAAACCCAGCCAACGACAAAACAGGAACACCACATGAAAGATTTTTCACTACAAAGGATGCGGTAATTCAAAGTAATTTCTGCAGCATTAATCCCGTATGATGTCTCTCTCATTTCACTTAAGGGAACCCAATAATTTCCATTACACTTTGTCTACGGAGTAAAGGGGATGAACGAAGATAATCAGATAATTTCATTATCTTCTCTCTGTCCCGAAATAAAAGCATTCCATGGAAGCTCGAATTATCGGTTTTGCCTCCATCTTGTTCATTCTGTTTCGTGCTCCAGGTGCGCCAACTGAAAAGTTTGTAGTCCTAGTTTTAGGCAACAGGGTTTTCTCCTTTCAACGCCTCTCCTTCTCCTAAAGTTATAACAGCAAAAGCGAGAGCTGATTTTGCCTTGCATTTGCTAGGTTTCGGGTTCCAATCCCACCTTAACCTTCTCTGGGGTGCTTTCTCATTTACTACTATTTCGTTTTTATCGCTACCCTGTCGTTTCCGTCTCTACATCGTCTTTCAAATTGCTTTTAGGTTTCGTGGCGTTTGGTGGTGCCGTAGAGTTGTCTCTATATGCTTGCTCAAACTAAGGAGTACTCATGGGCTGTTGGATAGAGGTTTCTTTATCACCCTCTCCAAAAAAAGAACGAACCTCTGTGTTAACAACTGTTAGAGACTTCCGCGTGTCTCAGTGGCTTGTCTGATTGCGGCCTGTAGCCTACTGTGGTTCCTTCTGAATTGAATAACAATATCTAAATATAGTACGAGGTGCGTTCAAGTTATACCACCTCGTATTTTTGTTTAGGACTGGGACCAGATAGGAACTTCTGTTTTTTTAATACACGTGAACTCTTTGTAAACGTCTCACAGAGATGGCAGCACTGTACAAAGTACAGAACTCTAGTGGCAGCGACAAGAGTTAGGACTGCTTTTGATACTTAAAATGACGACCTTTTCATTTCAAGAACAGCGTGTAATCATTCTTTTTCTCCATTTTCGTGATGTGAAACCTATTGAAATTAATCGCCAGTTGAGTGAGGCATGTGGTGATGTTACCATAGATGTGTCTAATGTGCGTTCCAGTTCAATGAAGGCAGAACATCGCGTGACAACAAACCAAAACAGTCACGGCCTTGAACCATCCGATGTGATGACTTGATCCAGCGAGTGGAGAACGTTGTTTTGGAGGATCGCCGATTGAGTATTTTCAGTTCTTTATGCAGGATTGTGTGCACAGATCCCACGGAAATGCCAATTTTGTAGGCGAAGTCTGCAACTGTCTTGGTTTGTTGTCACACATTGAACTGTCGCACCCAGGAACGCACATTAGACACATCCATGGTACCATCACCACATGCCTCACTCAACTGTTTCTTCAAGTTAGGGAATAGAAAAGAGTCACATGGGGCTAAATCCGGACTATAGCGTAGGTGAGGGATGCACTTCACATTTATTTTTACACGATATTCAGCAACAACATTGACAGTATGTGGCCGCGCATTATCGTGGTGCAGCATCCAGCGTGCTTCAAGGAAATGCGATATTTTGCGCCTGATATGGACTTGTAGTATTGTCTAGTTACTGATGTGTGTGCAGGTACAACACACTGATAAACCATTCCATGAATATCAAAGAAGGAGATGACTATTACTTTTCCAGCAGAAGCAAGCACTTTTGCTTTTTGGAGGTTGGTTTCCGCACTGAGCTTTGCTGTTTGCTGTCAAGATTAAAATGATGTAGCCAAGTTTCATCAGCAGTGATTACGTTTGAAGGATACTCCAGTTCTTCCTCTAACATCAACTTTAACTGCATGCAGACCTGCATACGAATGTCCTTTTGTTCGGGAATCAACAGTCTTGGAACACATCACGCACAAACATGTCTCATGTGTAATGTTTTTATCACCAACGTGTGGGTGGCACCCAATGAAATATTCAGTACTTCAGAAAGTGCTCTTAACGTAATTCGTCGATCCTCTCTCACAATGGCAGCGGCAGTGTTGATGTTTTCTTCTGTAAGAGCTGTAACTGGAGCACCGGGTCTACCTTCATTTGAAATTGATTGTCTCCCCTCTTTAAACATTTTAAACTACCTTCGAGCTGTGCTGTAGGGAAGAACAGACTCTCCATAGGCCTCCTGTAACATTGTATAGGCCTCAACTGAAGATTTATTGAGACGAAAGCAGAATTTCAAAGTCACATATTTTTCCTCGCGTGTTACCTCCATTGTAGTGGTAGGCGATACTGAAAATATCCGAACTTGACTGGTTCTCATAGGCGGGAACCAGGAGTACCAACAATGAAACTACTACCGCGTGTTTGTTCCACATTAAGCTAACAGAATATACTAAGGTTGAATTTTAGTGCGAAAAATTATGACCGTAATTTTTTTTTATAATTTCTTTTATTGATCGATCAGCAGTACAATGCTTTATAGATCAGAATGAAAAGAAGGTAACAGAACAATAGCACTCAAGGGTAGGCTAACAGGCCAGCCCCTAACTACATTAAGTTAGAACTCCAATAATACTCTCTGGGAAATTATGTCAATATTGAAGATGTAAGACTGACATCAAGCACTAGAATTACTCGAATAAGATGTATCAGTTAGAAGCAGGTCCTGTGGTAGTCTCCTCTTCAAGCGTGAGGGCTGGCGCGTGCGGACGTCGATGTTATAATGCACAGCTCCTGGAACTTCTTGCAGCGTTGAAAAGAAACGACGAGCGATCCTGCGAATGTAGTCGTGTAGAGGAAATAGTCCTAGTTCATGATGGAGCTGCTGATTACGGATGAACCATGGAGCGTTGGTAGCGATGTGCATGAAACGATTCTGTATGACCTGAAGACGACGCAGATGACATGTGTGTGCGGCCCCCCGCACTTGTCAGGCATATGTAATAAGTGGAAGAACGAGTGATTTGTAGAGTAACAATGAAGACTGTAGGCCGAGACTGGAACGGCGATGCAACAGAGGTGACAGTTTTGAAAGTCGCTCGGAGGCCAGTAATATAAGACGATCGATATGAGCACGCCAGGTCAGTCGAGAGTCCAAAAGTACTCCAAGATATTTAACGGGAGTTGTAGTGGGGAGCCAAAGGACATTGTTCCTGTAGAGACACAACGGAGTAAGCGGAGTATATCGGCGAAGAGTGAAGATTTTAGCTTCGGTTTTCTGAGGGTTCAATGAGATCCGCCAAGTGCTGAACCAATGAGTTAGGCGATCTAAAGGGAGCTGTACTACTTGTTGTGCGTGCTGGAGATTAACATGAGAATAATATAGTACTGTGTCATCAGCGTAAAGAGCTAGAGAAGTCGGAGCTAAGTCAGGAATATCAGAAATATATATATATATATATATATATATATATATATATTAAATAGAGTTGGGGCCAAGATAGAACCCTGTGGGACACCTGCAGTAATATTACGTGGAGATGAAAGCTTTCCACCAATGCGCACTGAAAAGCTGCGGTCGTAGATGAAACTGTGGATTAGATGTGATAAGTAATTAGGAAGACCGATGCGGTAGAGCTTAAGGTGCAAACCATCATGTCAAACCCTGTCGATTGCGTACAAAGTTATGATCATTCTTTACTGAACAGCTGTCGAGTTAGACCACTAAAGATAACAGCCTACAACCATACTTACTAAAAATGTGTTATTAATTAAAGTTATTGTCTTCAAACTGACAGTTAACAAAGATTAGATGCTCTTATTTTTCATTGTTATCAGCTTACATCTTTACCTCTGATAGCGCAAAAAGCAGGCAGTGTTGTCACTAATTTTTGAGTGACTATCAGACGTTACTATAGAGTGGAATAAGTTGGACAAGTTTGCGTTCAAGTTAGGATCTTTGTGGTTCAGAACGTTTAAGGTTTAACGTGCGCTGTAACTCTCTAAACGCCTTCAGCGATTAGCAGAATGTTAGGGTTCTTATCCCGCCGAAACAAATGGACCGGAATGTTAGAGCATGTGTTCCACTTTAAGAGAGTGAAGCTACGTCACTTAAATTTAGATAGCGAGAAGATCTCTCGAGAGAATGCAGCCGCAGCGGTATTATTCACAAGACCCTCTTTGTTGAATGGAGCAATTCCCTGGACATTGGGCCCGCAGTGCTGATCACGACCACGTTTAAGTGTCTGCTCACTCTGCTTAAATATTGAAATGTCCTCAAAGTGCCAGTGCGTTCACCCCTTCCTCTCGCTTTCAACCTGCAGGTCAGACATTCGAAACTCTCTAAAACCTTGTAATAGTCACCAACTATTGTCTTTATCACCATCGTAAGATTAACAGAGCTGGATTACTCAGTCTGTGGCGCGCATTCGGGAGGTCCAGGGATCGATTCCTGCATGCCCGTTACTGTGATTTAGGTTATTTTATGGTTTCTGTGCTGGTAGAAAAATATTGCATTGGTTTCTCTAATCCATGGATTTAATTACAGTAGAACATTGTTTACCCGGATAAACTGGTACCTGGGCCCATCTGAGTTAACGAAAATCATATGCAAAAAATTACGAAATACCTTTACCGGAGTATATAAATTACATCGCCACACTTTTAGCTAAAAGCACATACACTATATGTATTGTAATAGCTTATGCATTTTCACTGTACACGATATAACTACGAGGACCGTTTTTTTTTCAACCTCCGATAGGCTATAAATAAAACACAAGTTCATATAAAACAATAATTTTATTACCAAAAGAATAGTACACTTATGGTTACTTTTCGACGAGATTGAGAAGAGATTGAGACATTTGTCATATCTGTGGACAAGCTTTTCAATTCCCTCTTCAAAGAAAGTTGCCGCCAGTGAATTCAAGTAGTCCTTGACGTTCGTTTGAAGGTCCTCATTGGTTTGAAATCGCTTCCCACCAAGCCACGTCTTCAGTTGAGGAAAAAGGTGAAAGTCACTGGGTGCTAAGTCAGGACTGTATGGCGGATGATCGAAAATGTCCCATCCAAATTGGTCGAGAAGCCGTTGAGTTGCTGCCGCAGTGTGTGGACGGGCATTATCGTGGATCAGAACAACTCCAGCAGTCAGCCTTCCTCTTCGTTTGTTCTGAATGGCTCTACGTAAACGTCGTAAAGTTTCACAATAAACAGCTGAAGTTATTATGGTTCCGGGCTGCATAAACTCCACAAGCAACACACCTTGTTGGTCCCAAAACACAGTAGCCATGGTCTTTCTGTTGTTGAATGGTTGTTTGAATTTCTTTGGTTTGTTTGGTGAATTTGAATGCATCCATTGTTGTGATTGCCGTTTCGTTTCCGGTGTGTCGTATTGAACCCAAGTTTCATCCCCAGTCACGATTTATATCAAAACGTTGTCTCCTTCATCGTGATAACGCTCAAGGAACTCCAAAGCTGATGCCATTCGTCGACTTTTGTGGTTGTCAGTCAACATTTTTGGGACCCAACGTGCACAAAGTTTTTTGTAGCCTAACCTTTCAGTAACAATCAAGTACAAAATAGACCTTGAAACTTCTGGAAACTCCGTAGACAAAGCAGTGATGGTGAATCTGCGGTTTTCTTTAACCATTCTGTCAACTCGTTGAACAGGGTCATCTGAAACGACAGATTTGCGTCCTTGACCCCCTTCATCATACACATCATTACGACCATCTTTAAACTTTCGACACCATTCACGAACAACACCATCACTCACGAAGTTTTCGCCATACACACGACTCATCCTCCGATGGATTTCGCAGCACTTGGCGGGAGCATCAATAATGGCGGCCATGTTTACGTGGCTGTAGCACAACGCCGACTGACGACTGAATGTCAACAATGGCGGAGTGTGTAGTGCGAGAGCTGCGCAGTCGCCGACAGCGCATACCCGCTTTCTGCTGCCCGCGTAGCGTCGGCATGGAGCGATCGGAGGTTGAAAAAAAAAAAAAAAACAGCCCTCGTACAAGCTAATCGGTAGCAGAAAATATGAGATGCGTTCAAGTTATAACAAACACCTCCTACTTCTTTTTTCAGGACTGGGAAAAGATAGGAACTTCTGTTTTCTTTTAAAATACACGCGGACTCTTTGTGTATGCGTGACAGAGATGGCAGCACTGTACATTGCATAGAACACTAGTGGAAGGACTGTTTTGGATACTTAAAATGGTGACGTTTTCATTACAAGAACAGCGCGTAATCTTTCATTTGCTACATTTTCGTGGCATCACACCTATTAAAATTCATCGCCAGTTGAGTGAGGCATGTGGTGATGGTACCATGGACGTGCCTAATGTGTGTTCCTGGGTGCGACAGTTCAATGAAGGCAGAACATCCTATGGCAACAAACCAACACAGAAACAGACATCGCCTCCAAAACTGGCATTTCCGAGGGATCTGTGCACATAATCCTGCATGAAGATCTAGAAGTGCTGAATCGGCGATCCTCCAAAACAACGTTCTCCACGCTGGATCATATCGGCATACTGACTGGTGCAAGGCCGTGACTCTCCTGGTTTACTCTATGTTTGCTACTGTTTGTGTGGGAGTTATAACCATAGGTGATTCATCAACACTGTCTTAATCTGAATACTCTTCATTTTCAGTAACGCTGCCTGCTGCAATAATGTAAATCGGGGTATAACCTCAGTCATTGTCAATGTCTTCTTCATGAACATCGAAACAGCCATCCATATTTTTAAAAATATCTATAACATTTTCTTCCACACTTAAAATTTCTTATCCTTCAATATCGTTTCCTTGTAAGTTACACACACACACACACACACACACACACACACACACACACACACACACACACACACACACACACACACACACACACACACAGACACACACACACACACACACACACACACACACACACAGACACACACACACACACACACACAAAGAGAGAGAGATACCAGACCACAACTTTTTCATGACTATCAAAATTTCTCTTCCAACCTGGTCCGAAGCAGGTGGGTTGAGTGCAATGAATTCGCCCGCCAGTAAGAGAACTTGAGTGATGTGTAGTAGCGCTGTTCGAACGGTTACCTTGGATTTATCTCTGGTAAAATATACCTCTCAGATAACGCACTGATTACTCCACGTGGAGTGAATATGTATCTGCCATTTCTGATTCCTGCGAATTCCATTGGATGAAGTAATGCGTCTTTTGCTGCTTTGCATACGTACGGAAGGCGCGTCAGTACCCCTCCAAATAATACGTGCATTATTTGAGAGGTTTCTGTTAACAAAGATAAATCCATGGTAACCGTTCAAGCAGTGTGAGTATACCAACTGAGAGCAGCAATTTATGTCTGAAAAACAAGTCTTCATTTACTACGCTACACAACACAATTTTGTTTTCCAAAACTGGTTCGGGTTATCCGGAGTCCAGGTTAAAAAGGTTTTGCTATTTCCCCTTCATGTTTCCCATCTTTCAGTTACTGTTGTCAGTACGGACAGATGGTGCGGTTCTTTGCGTTCTGTAAACCTTATTTGCTGGCCCCATTTGAAACAGCTGCGTGCCGATGCCTAGGTCGCTAGTATTTCTTCGTCGCCCTGTCTCTCTGGGTGGTGGTGAGGAGTTTGGGTGGTGCGCCGGGTGGCTATATTTAAAACTGTTAATAGTCTGTCCAGTCAACGAGACTGCAGTTGCCTCACAAAGGAAACGCACCCTACTGTCCACTAATGCCCGTCATAAATCAATATCCACTCTTCAGAAATGTAACACTGTCGTTGAGGACCAATAGCAACCCTGATTTTATGGAAATGGCAGTCGCATGTTTACTCCACGTGGTCAAAGTCCCAACTTCAGTTGATCTGCTTCATTACGTGCAGAAATTCGTTGTGTGTCACGATGTGGAGACAGTATGAGGAAAATGCAGTGGTAAATGCAAATGAAATAGTATATAACTTTCAGGCAAGTGAAAATAATCAGAGTGAAGAAACCAGTATGAATAAATTGGAAAGTGTTGCTGGGTCGAGTTATGTTACTAGAAAAACCTCAAAAAACAAAGTTATAACGGGAAAGTTATTTGTTTCTAAGCAAATTCAAGCGCTAGTTTTGAACACATAAATATGTACTGAAACATAATCTTGGTAAGGGGTCATGCAATGAACCTGATGATAAATTCTGGGTATTCACAGAAATACAGTAAGGAAAATTGTGACGAAAGGAATACCAAAGACGCCGATCAAGTGTGTAAACAAAAGGAAACGTTTCTTTAACGTTTCGATAATTTCACATGCGATTTAATTCGCCAAGAAATTTATAAATTCTATGCAAATTGGAAAGCTTCCACCTTAGATGAATTGTTGACACTTTTGCAAGAAATTTGTGATTTTCCTTATGGGCACTGATCTTTGCTCTGCCTCCTAAAGGAGCTTGGTTTCAAATACCGCAGGTTGAATAAGATAAGGGTTATTATGGGATCCAGTAGAATTGTAGCTTTGCGATATATATGTCAAAACTAAGGAAGTTTCGCAGTAATGGACTGATACTATAATGATTCTGGGTGCACACAATTCCACGTTGTGACGCCAATTTGATGCAAATAAATGGCGAGCAAATAAGTTGGTGAGCAATGAGGTTTCTCTCAGGGTATGCGTGGATGTGTGTGAGAAGGAGATTTTAATAACACTGGAATGCCCGTTTCCAACTTATTTATTTACTGCTTTTTCTTTTAAAACCTCGAAATGAAAGTTGCCGACCAAGGGTTACCAATCTCTGTTTAGAGTTACCGACGGCAGAATGTTTATTACTCGATCATTCAACCAAAATCCCTTTGTGGCTGTTTTGTCATGCCATTCAGAATGATCCAAAGAATTTCCTATTCATACAAGTCAAGTGAGCCCCTTTGGAAATCTGCTAAGGACACTGTTTCTTACATTGCTTTTGTTATAACAACTTTCCCCACAACTCAACTGGCCTTGCCCTTGTCGTAACAAAGAACCAACATTCCTTTGACATCCATCATGATTCTTTACTTATGGCAAACCTTAATTTCGGTATCAGGACATAAGATAATTTATTTAGACGAAACCTTGTACGATACCCATGACGTATCGAGAAAGGTGACGACCTTGCAGAAAGGACTGGGAGAAGGAGGGCCGTTGTTGTAAAACGATTATAATAGTTCGTCAAAGGAGGCGGCCTAACTGCACACATGTTAACTAACAGACTCTACTGGCTTTCATTGGCTTTTCTCCGTTCTCACTCTCTGGTGGCCTGTGGTTTCCGTTTATCTCATCTCTGGCCCCGGAATGTGCTACAATAAGCAAGGTATTCTCCTCCCTTATTTCACATCATATAGCACCATTATTGTTTCGCGAGTTGTTCACCAAATACAATACAAACCAATTAAGATTACTTGCACTGATTAATATTAAAAACTAGGAGCACTATAAATGTGTCACAAACTTAACGTTTAACAGGAAGTATTTATATAAATAGTTTCTGAAAGAGTGATAGACAACTCATGTGAATGTCACACATTGCCCATTCGCGGTGAACGTATTCTGGAAGATAATTTTTTTCCTGATATGGAATTTTCTTACCGAACAGGAGCGTAAAATAGGGGGGTCATCGAAGAGAGGTGGGGCGATGTTCAATCTGGAAAAGTTAGGGACCCCGATTTGTTGTTCCTGCCACCATTAGACCTGGCCGCTTTCGTGCTCTCTCGCTACATTCTTAGCAGGCGCTATACCAGTCTTGGCCACTGGGCTGAAATCTTGCTCCATCTCTCATCTATTTCTCTGATATTCGCAGCGAAAAAAGAATCGCATTTGTTTGGGAACTTATTATGAACTACAGCTTTAGTAAATGATTTAGAAGTTTTATGCTTGTATCAGTCCAATGGAAAAATGAAATAACAATCGTTTGTTTAAACCATCCTTGAATATTTAACGTTTTTAGCACTGTGTGAGTTTTTGGGTCACTGGGACTGAAATTTCTATTTTATATATTATCTTGGCTACAAACTTCAAACTTTGCATGCCTAATGGGTTTTATATTAAAAATACCATACCAGGTTTTAGTAATTTATGATCATTAGTTTTGAAGGAATTAATTTTTTATTGTTATTTTAATTAAACTTCATGGCAATATTAAAGTTAATGCATGTGCATCTATAACCACACTAGTGGAATAACTTTGCGTATTTATACTAACTGTATACACAACTTCGGTTTCTGTGTATAAGAACAATACATTACTTTTAGAAAAATTATTTTTTTAATTATGCAGTACATTGAATTTAATTTGTTAGTACTTTTTTGCATTTAAAATTTTGTTACAGCCAAATCAAGTCCTAAATATTATAGCCTGAGACTGATGTAGACCCCAATATGGAGCACATGCTCAAAACAATTCAGAGCTATAGCTCTAAAACTAAAGCAGTGGGAGTAGATATTGTATTAAAATGTAAGGTGGAGAAAAATCAATTTTTCTAAAAATTATGCAACAGAAATAGTAATTACACTATGCTGCAAACTATTTATACTGTTCTGCACATTATTTACACTGTCATCTCTACTGCTATTCAAAATTTGTTTATTATTTTCACTAATGTAGTCTGCTATTTAGATTTCTATTTACACTATGTACTATACATAGTTTGCATCTTGTCTTGATATCTTGCAAATTTCTTCTGGATTTTACAAATATAGTTTAAATAGCATTAGCATGTTCATCTATGTCCATTTACAAATGAAATATTAGATGCTCCTCTACGTCCAACTGTATATATGAAATGGAAATCTGCTCCCAATTTTTGCTTTTTCATCTAACTGCACCACGTTTTCTTACAGCTCCCTTCTTTTCGTTATTTCTACTCACCGACTTACACCAACATTATGAAACAGCATGCATTGTGCTGTTTATATAGTTAACAATGCACTACACCACAGGAAAAGCAAATAACTTGCATATACACCTACTTATTTAAAACTAACTGTAAACAAAAGCGCATCTCTCACATGGAAGTCGCCATTATACATTGGAGCAAACACAGGCAGTCAAAACAAGAATGAATCTACAAGTATTTACTAAGTGTATTGCAAATAACATAGAATAATCACTGATATTATGAACTGTTTTGTATTTTCTTAGGTGCTAAAACATTCAAGGTGTGCTGATGACTTTTTATATGGCATTTATGTTTGCATGTTTCTGATTAAACACTTTGTATTGAATACATAGTAATAGTTTACCAAACTGTCTCTAGATAGCAGCACTAAGCTATGCCGCAAGATTTGCGGGCAGTTTTAGAGAAAAGCTGCCGAAAAACGATCAGAATGCACATAAACAGGCCATCATGCTGGATAAGGAAGAAAGGGGGCATTTAAATGGCCACGCAGTATGCCCGCGTTCGCCAGTCTTTGGGCTTCGGAGCTAACTTGCCCGGTGTTTTAGGTGACGACCCAGTGGCCGTGGATAAGGCACTGCGGTTTGTTTTTAAAATCGGTTTAGGATAGAGTGGACTAATTCCATCAAGTACCTGGGCGTTCAACTTGATAGAGGCCTAACTTTCCGCGGACATATCAGGGAACTATCGGCACGGGTGCAGGGGGCTATTGCCTCTCTTTACCCAATGCTGGGTTCGCGCTCGATGCCAGTCCGCTTAAAGCTACACCTCTTTCGAGCGCTGATAATCCCACTTATGTTGTACGCCTGTGAAATCTGGGGCATGGCTGCTGATAGCTGGATAGCATACCTTCAGCGTGCACAGAACAGAGGACTCCGATCCATCTATTCTGTGGGCCGTTCTTTTCCCGTGAGGTTACTTCACGAAGCTTCCCTTCTCCCGTACGTGGAGGACGAAATTAGACGCCGGGCAACAAAATTTTACGATAAAATTCCTGCTCATAGAAGCGCCCTGGTTCGGTCTCTAGGAGACTACGACGCTGCGAGACGCCGATTCAGGCGTTACCGGGTACCCCGTATGGCTTGCGGGCATCCGAGGTAACAAAGGAGTTAATCCTTACAGCAGCATAAGCTAAATTACAAATCTCCAAAAGAGCTGTTTGGCTACTAAATTTACCCCATTTTAGATTAATAAAACACCAGGGTGTAAACAAAAAAGCGGTTTGGCATCCTGTACAAAATTAAAGAGGAGCAAAAAGCTACCTCAACAAAATTTTCTTCAACAAAAAATACCACATCATCCTACAAATACCACAATAACAACCTGCGGTCAGACCCAAAACCTGGGTGGGTACGCAGCAAAAAACCTTCTGGCTGTCAACAGCCTGTCAGTACACGACTTGGACTAAAATCGGTTTTAATAAACAAGTCTGACTTGTATTTTATATTTATTACCTTTAGAGTTTTTAAATTATTAGTCTTTAGATCGTTTTTAATGCCCTTTTAACAGTTGAGTGTTTGATTAATATTTTACCTCTTTAGCTAAATTTTTATAGCTTTTAGGTTTAAGTGTTGACTTCGGGCCCAAATGACCTTGTTGTCGACGGGCCCTAAAACACCACACACCCACTCACTTACTTTAAATGGCAACTTCCTGAACATTTAATCCCTGAACTAGACATTTAAAAATGGCGCAAATAAAAAAATCTCTTAACATAATTTAATGAAGGAAGGTTTGGGGAATATTTGTATGTATAAATCTAAAAACTGTAATTTTTAAGACTTTTGGGCTATTTTTCAGTCCCAGTGTCGCTTCAGTAAAACATACGTTTTACTTTAAGATTACTTGGCGAATGCCAGTTGTCTGCACGCCAAGTTGGAGAGACTCGTTCGTCTTGATCAGACAAAACTCAGGCAACAGATGTTATGCTCCTTTCTGCAGCAAGTTTCATTAACTCAGACGTCGCTATGTGAGATTAAAATTTGGCGAGTTGGAGCATGCAATTGTGTGCTTACTTATCTGAGTTGTCACTTCAGTTCCACACGCATATACGCTGACCAGCTCGTATTTCACTTCGTGATAGTGTGTTGCACGGTACAACGGCTATGCTAATGAGAGAGCCAAAATTATGTAACGGGGCTAAGCACTGATCATGGCGATATTTAGTGCTGGCATTGACATGACTAGTTACCAAATTTTGGTAGGGGCACTCCTTCGCTCCAGTAAAACATACAGATACTCAAAAAAGTATTCGTCTAATCCTCATAGCACATAGAATATAAGAAGCACAATCAGAAAAATATAGATATAACTATTTCCTTACATCGGTTGATATATAAATATATAAATAAAACACAATTTGGGTTCATATATTGTTTAATTAGTGAACAGCTCTACGTTATTTAAAATCATGTCCCATTTTATATCAAACAAGTATTCGTCTAGTAAACAAGATCCAAGGTATTGTGTCTCACTGACACTCACCCCTTCCCTTCTCTTATGCAGTTGTGTTTCATCCACTGTCGTTGACAGTTCCATCTCTGTTTTCAAAGCCGTTCACTGCTATTTAAGTATTAAGGGTCGAAAACGTCGTGAAAATACAAAAGAACAGAGACAAATTTGCATCAGGTTATTTTAAAAAAGGAAAATATTTTCAAGAAATTGGAGAAACCATTGGCAGACCTACCAGTACAGTGAAGACTATTATACGCAGGTTTCATCAGCACAAAACTTACGAAAATCAATCAAAAAAGATTGTCCTGTAGTCTATCCGAGATGGAGAAACGACGGTTACTTAGAAAAGTCAAGAAAAATCCCAAACTAAGTGCTCCAAAACTTTCTATTGCAGTTCAAACAAACACAGGAAAGTCCGTTTCAGCACAAACTATAAGAAATGTGATTTATGAAGCTAAGTATGGAGGCCGAACAGCCCTTAGAAAACCATACATCAGTAAAATTAACAGAAAGCAGCGAGTTGATTTTGCAAAATAACATATCGTACTATGGGTTTGATTTCTGGAATAAGGTTCTATTTACTGACGAGAGACAATTTGAGTCAAAAGGTCGAGTAATAGGTGGAGAAAAAAGAATTGTGAGCTTGAGGAGAAAAATGTAACAGCTTCAGCTAAACATGGAGGCGGTTCAGTATTGCAATTATGATTGCAAATGGTGTGGGGGATTTGTGTTTTATTGATGTAATTATGAACCATAGGGTATAGATAAACATTCTAAAACACATCTCTCCAGAAGTGTGAATAATATGGGTCTTTTTGAGGATCATATTCTTACATAAGATAATGATCCAAAACACAGAGCTCTAGATGCAAGGTTATGGTTGTATAATACTCCACGACGGATGCCGACACCACCGCAAAACCCAGACATGAATCCAATACAGAATTTGTGGAGTATACTGGACAAAATATTAAGAATCATCAGATGTCCAATATAAATGATCTAATGAACGATCTACTAGAGGAATGGCGTAAAATTACAGTGGAAACAACACACTCTTTGGTGAAATCCATGCCAAAGAGAGTGCAAAAGATTATAAAGAGGAATGGAGCGCCTACAAAGAACTAATGCACAATGTTCAGTATGCAGACGAATACTTTTTGCATCCTATATTGCATATCTTTACTTTTGAATGTAAACATCTAACATGTAAACTGATAACATCATCACCTTTAACTTCCATGATACTGGAGCGCACACAAAATAAAGCTCTTAGCATTTACATGTAACAGACCCATAATGATCGATTTATAAATGCAAGCCCTTTTAATATATGAAAAGCTCTTAAGAATTCCAGAGAATAATAAATGGGTAAAACAACACACATCCACCTTCAGTTTGAAAACTCAATTAGGCTTCATACAGAAAGTTCAACAACTAAGAAATAAACAAATTACCCATCCAAAATAGAACATTTCATGTCTCTTAATAACCCACTGAACATCATTGAATTAGAATACTACCTAGATTTACTTGCAGATTTTAAAAGGAAAGAATACTCATCTACAGAAGCTAAAGCATATGCCCTTGAAACCATAAATGTAAGATATCCAGTTGACAAATGGACACACATCTATACTGATGGCTCTATTTATAATCAAGAAGATGGAGCAGGAGCTACCTGTAAATTCTTTTCTTTCTATAAGCATGTTGGAATTTACTTAACAAGTTTTGATGGAGAAATTGATGCAATTATACTTCCTTACAAAATCTATTTGCCTGGAGAAATAAGCTTTCCAACATAGTTTTCTTAACAGATTCTAAAGCAGCTATTCAGGCTGTTATTTCAAATGACTGCCCAAAAACCGAAAAGATAAATGAAATTCATAATATGATTAAACATCTTCAAAATTTAAATATACGTAGAGTTTTCCAATGGATACCATCTCACTGTGGAATTTTTGGCAATGAGAAAGCAGATATGTAGGCCAAGAAGGGTTCCAAAAATCTCAAACAACGAAACAAAATATCCCCTATGAAACAATTGAAAGATTAATCAAAAAACAAAACTATATAAAAACTGTCTAGTTTCCTCTGAGAAACTTAATTGGAATGATATCCAAAACAAACTAAAAACAATTCCATATCTAATTCGAAAATCTTTAATAGTAATGTTCAGATTAATCACAGGCCACGATTGTTTGAATGGACAT